>OX451740.1:723536266-723953645 GCA_948472305.1 Vicia faba
TCAATAGCATTAACTCCACGACCATGTTTAGGCATGGGAGAAGTTATGACATTTGGCTTTTCCGGAGCATCAAAATCTATCTCCTTGGCTTCAATCAAGTCTTGTATTTTGTTTCTCAAAGCCCAACAGTCATTTGTATCGTGGCCAGGACTCTCAGAATGATAGGCACACCGGGCATTCGGATTATATCGGGGAGATATAGTATTTGGATTCTTGGGAGCCTCTCTCAAGGTTGCCAAGTTGGATCTCAGCAGGTGAGGTAGAACTTCAGCCAATGTCATGTTGATGCGGGTAAACTACCGTTGTGATCTTTCCATCCTTTGTTGATTGTTGTGTTGTGGAGCAACTGCGGGTCTAGGTATCATCACGACACTTACTGTTTGACGTTGTTCAGCCCTATTCTGACCCCTCGAGCTATAGAAGGCACTGGCTTCCTTCTTACCCGCAAAAGGCTTCTTTACTGAACTTGACGAGGCATCCTTCTGTATTTTGCCGCTTCGAATCCCAACTTCTACTCTTTCTCCAATTAGAATCAGCTCAGTGAAACCAGCTAACGAACTGTCGATCAAATGATTGAAATATGGACCAGATAACGTCCCTAGAAACATATCAACTAACTTCCTATTAGACAACGGGGGTTGAACTCTCCCAGCCAAGTCTCTCCATTTTTGTGCATAATCTTTAAAACCTTCACTTGCACCCATGGACATACTCTGGAGTTGAGTATGAGTGGGAGCAAGGTCGGCATTATATTGATACTGCTTGCAGAAACCAACAGCTAGATCTTCCCAGTATCGGATATTGGCTCCCTCCAGCTGGTAGAACCATTCAAGCTGAGTCCCTGACAGACTATCTTGAAAGAAATGAACCCACAGATTTCTATCAGCGGTGTGGGGTTGGATCTTCCTGACATAAGAGCGGAGATGGAGCTTTGGGCAGGACACCCCATCATACTTGGCAAAAACTGGAGCTTTGAACTTCTGTGGGATGACCACTCCCGACACCAAACCCAATTCTTCAAAATCCAATCTAGGTATCCTCTGAACTTCCATGGCACTCAGACGATCTTCCAACTGTTTGTATCTATCCTCAGCAGGAGGATATTGCTCATCATTATAATCAGTATCATTGTCAAAGACTGCAGGACTAGGGTCCTTCTCTCCTTCTTGGTTCTCCCCTTCCTTAGATGAAGAGGTCAGGTCGACTTATCGCTTCAACCGCTCTCCAAACCTTTGGCCCATGTTCAGAATACCAGTAGCCTTCTCCTTTTTCTTCTTCTCTTTCAGAATGAGGGCTTTCAGATCCTCCTGCCCCTTTACCAGACTGATGAACATTTGTTGGAACTGGGCGTTCTGTTCCTGCAGGTCTTTAATGCTTTGTTCGGAAGACATTTCTGCTGAAATAAACAACGAAGAAGATGAGAAACCTATAATGGTACCTGTAATAATGTGTATGATAATGGTATGCGCATGCAATGATTTCAAAGACTTCGGAAAATTTAAATTTGCAAACCAAAATAAATAAAAACTTTATTAGCTGCATTTGAAGTTCAAATTCCTTTAAGGCGTTACAATTAAAAATAAATCTAAAACTAGAAAGAAAAATCAAAAGTCCCATGGATGCTTCCTCTTTGCGTCGAGATAATCATTCAGTCTTTTTTCCTCGTGGAGTTGCTTTGTCAGCTATAAAACCTTCCTCTCCTGAGCATGGAACTGACCCCTGTAAGTATCCCGCTCTTTCATCAATTGAATCCAAGACCTCTGTAATTCCCCAAAATCAGTGGACATGTAAGGATAGAGAATCGTGTAAGGAATGACTTCTTTAGTAGTGGGTTCCATAATCACTGGAAAAACAGCCACATATGGCATCATAAGCTGCTGAGCACGAGCTCGTACCCATTGGAGGTAAGGTTCCATAGGAATCAAAGTCTCTGGCCCCAAAGCCCTGAAGCTCGATCTGCTTACCATACCCCAGGCTCGTATGAACCTCCGGCGATGCTCTTGAATATCATCCTCATAGTTGAATACAATGCCCTCGATAAGTAATCATGGGGACCATCCCTTCGAGCGTGACCAAATTGTCGCAGAGCTAAACAAGGATTGTAGGTTATACCCCCTCTGATACCAAGCAGTGGGGCATTAGGGTACTCCCCGCAGCGGTCAATGATAGCAATGTTTTCCATAGATCGATAACATCAAAGAATATTCATATGAGCGAGTGACATTATCCTTTGTGACCAAACCAGACCTTCTTCATTCTTCAGTATGGACTTAGGGAGGTGAGAAATAAACCACCTCGACAGCAATGGCATGCAGCACACAAGAATCCCTCTTCTCCTCATGGTACGAGTATGGAGAGTGTGCAAAATATCTCCGAGCAAAGTAGGCACCGGGTTGCGAGAGAGAAAGATCTTGATAGCATTCACATTTATGAATGAGTTCGGATTAGGAAAGAGAACTAAACCATAGATAAGAAGAGCCAAGACCTCCTCAAAAGCTTGAAAATCCATATTATCCCAAAGAGCCTGCCACTGCGAGTAATCTTGGCGGGACCAGTGATGTTACTGATACTAGTACCAGTGTTGAACTCCTGCTTCACTCCAAGCACATACACGTCTGCCCCATAGTGCCATGGGACAACCTTGTTAGATTCATAGGGGAGAGGCCCCGGAACAGTAATAGTAATGGGTGCAACAGACATAATTTGGACTGGCTTTCTCGGGGGAGCCTTGGTAGGATTGTTGAAAATTGTGACGACAGATACTTCTTCAGCGGAAACAAACGGAACAGCAGTTTTCTTGAACAGAATTTCTTTTCTATCCATCAGGCTTTGGATGCCTGATTTCAGCAGCGGACAACCGGTAGGGATAACAGCACACAGGAGGCAACCCTTGCTACAACCCGGAAATAAACCGGCTAGTAGTAGGTTCCTCTTAACAGTCAATAGAGGGGTAGCAACATCATTCATCGAAACAGCATACAAATCTTCCTCGACGGCATTTACTCTATGCTGGGGCATAGGAGCAGTTACAACATTTGGCCTCTCAGGCGCCTCAAACTGAATTTCTTTCGCATCGATAAGGTCTTGCACCTTATTTCTCAGGGCCCAGTAATCATCAGTAGTATGCCCGGGGCTATCAGAATGATAAGCACAACGGGCATTTGGGTTATACTTAGGAGATGCAGTATTCACGACCTTTGGAGCCTCTTTGACGGTCACCAAGCTGGTTGATAACAGTTGCGGTAAGATTTGTGACAAGGTCATACTCAGCCGAGTATACTGCCTTTTGGGCCTTTCACCTCTTTGTTGATTGTACTGCTGAGGAGCAGCAACAGGTTTTGAAATGACCAAGGCATTGACGACTTGGCGGCTTTCTGGCTTGACTTGTCTTCTAGGACCATAGACGGCACTTGCTTCTTTCTTGAAAGGCCTCTTCTCAGTACTTGCGGAGGCAGCTTTTTGTATCTTTCCTGACCTGATGCCAACTTCTATCCTTTCACCCGTCAAGATCAAATCCGTAAACCCAGCTGAGGAATTGCCAACCAGATGATTGAAAAATGGACTAGACAAGGTCCCAAGAAACATATCAATCAGCTCACGATCAGTCAATGGAGGTTGCACCCTTCCAGCCAAATCTCTCCATTTTTGTGCATATTCTTTGAACCCTTCGCCCGTTCCTAGAGACATACCCTGAAGTTGGGTACACGTAGGAGCGAGGTCATAATTGTATTGATATTGTCTATAAAATGCGGTCGCCAAATCTTCCCAATGTCGGATACTAGTTCCATCTAGTTGATAGAACCACTCAAGCTGTGACCCCGAAAGGCTATCTTGGAAGAAGTGGATCCAAAGATTTTTATCTTCCGTGTAAGGTTGGATCTTCCTTACGTACGACCTTAGATGCAGCTTTGGACAGGAGGCCCTGTCATATTTGGCAAAGGCAGGCGCCTTAAACTTGTGTGGGATTACTACCCCAGAAGATAACCCCAAATCTCCGAAATCCAGCCCCGGCACATTCTGAATCTCCATGGCACTCAAGCGGTCTTCTAATTGCTTGTATCTGTCAGCAGCGGGAGGTTATTGTTCGTCATTGTAATCCGTCTCGTTGTCAGAGACTACAGGACTAGGAGCTCCTCCCCCTTGGGGACTATCTTTCTCTGCAGAGGAAGTAGTTGGATCAGCCTCGTTATGGAGTGTGTTCCCAAACCTGCGTCCAGTGTTGAATAACGCAGTCCTCTTTTTCTTCTTCTTCTTTAGGAGCAGAGCCTTCAACTCTTGCTGACCTTGGGCCAGGCTCAGGACCATCTCTTGAAACTGGGCACTTTGGGCCTGGAGGGCCTTGATTGCTTGCTCACTGGAGGAATCTGGATTCATGATGACTGTTCAAATAAACAGCGAAGAAGATTAAGCAACCTGTAGAAAAATGGGTACCTGTTATGCACATGATGCATGAGATGCTATTTATGCAATGCATTCAAGGATTTTAGAAATTCACAATTGTTGCAAACAAAAAGAACGCACGTCATATTAATAAGAAAAGAATTGTTAGTACATAAATGCCCCATGGGCCAAATATTACAAAAACAACTTCTCAAGGTAAAAAGACGTTGTGCGTCCTCTTTGGCGCAATGTAGGTGTTGAGGGCCTCTTGCTCATGGAGTCGGCGGGTGAGCTCTAAAACCTTCTTCTCGCTGGCGTAGAAGCTGGCTTCAAAAGTGTTCCGTTCCTCCTTGAGTTGGATCCAACTCTTCTGCATCTCCTCCCACGATGTAGGCATGTCAGGATGTAGGATGGTGTAGGGGACCTCTCCTTCCTTGACGGGCTCTTTGATCACAGAGAGAACATGAGGATAAGGCATCATTAGACTCTGGGCTCGGGCTCGTACCCACTTGAGGTAAGGTTCAAGAGGGATGGAGTTCTTGTGTCCCAGTGTCTTGCTATCAACCTTGTTGGGCATCCTCCAAGCTCTGATGAATCTTTGGCGAAGTCCTTGCGCATCGTTGTCGAAGTCAAAAACTAGGTCAGGAATCAACATGTCGTGAGGGCCATCCCTCCGTGCATATCCAAATTGCCTCAAAGCTAGGCAAGGGTTGTAGGTGATACCTCCTCTGATTCCAAGTAAAGGAACATTAGGAAACTCTCCGCAACGATCGATGATGATGACATTTTCTCTGGACCGAGAACACCAATGTACATCAGAGTGAGTAAGAGTCATCAACCGTTGGGACCACCTTGAGCCTTGGTCATTCTTCAAGACAGATTGTGGAAGGTGCGAAATAAACCACCTTGCAAGGAGAGGAGTACAGCACATGAGAACACCCCTCTTTCTCATTGTTCGTGTGTAAAATGAGTGAAGGATGTCCCCAAGTAATGTTGGTATTGGATTTCTGGACAAGAAGATTTTGACGGCATTGACATCTACCAATTGGTCAGAATTTGGGAACAAGACCAACCCATAGATAAGGAGTGCCACAATCTCTTCAAAGGCTTGTAGGTCCAATGAATTCCAACACTCTTGTGCCTTCTCAAACAAGAATTTTGCTAAGAAGCCTTTGACACCGCTTCTAGTTTCCCAATGCCCCTTGATGTCAGAAGGCTGTAGATGTAATGCTCGAGAAACATCTTCCGGCTTTGGTTCCTTTTCCGTACCGTTGAAAGGTAGTTGGTTAAGGATAGGAATTCTCAAGAGTTGAGAAAAATCCTCCAAAGTGGGTACCAACTGGTAGTCAGGGAAAGTGAAACAGTGGTGAAGAGGGTCAAAGAACTGGAATAGCACCTTCATCATGTCTTCTTCAATGTTGGTGTTGACTAAGCTGAGCAGTCTACCATGTCTTTCACTGAAGGATGAGCTTTCCGGAATTCTTGAGGTAAGCTCCTTGAGCTGAGGAGAGATTCTCACAAGGTTGACTTGGATGGTTTTTCTGCGAGGAATTTCCATGACCTACAAAACAAGAACAAAGATGAAGATCTAAACCCTTGAAATGGTTAGTGAATGCATATGATGCTTTATGATGTTTATGATGTATGCACAAACATATGTACAAGCAAATCACACCAAACCCTAGTTTCAGGCTTGCATGGGGTTTCATAGGTAAGTACCCTCTTGAGTGTAGTTGGCTTAAAAACCTGTCCTATAAATAGTAACCGGGTTCTAAGGAGCTCAATATCATTGGATTGTTTCCATTGTTCATTGTTTTGGTTTAGCCACTTAACTAGCGACCAAAATATTCCATGAAAACAACCCTCAATGAGTGTAGTATCGAGTATCTACCAACTTCGGACTGCACCAAATCCGGTCATCTCACTACCCCTAATAAAAGGCCAAGATGGTAAAGTAAGGTTCTAGGTCATTAGTTCTTAGTGACATCACTCAGCGGCCCCGTACTCTCCTTGATTGAACTCAAGGGTTACCGGTACTCACAAATATGTCGCACTAATATAGCTATTGCTTCGACTGTGTCGGTATACCCCGCACAGTTTCCACAACGTATTGCTATCTATGAATGTTTCCCAACATCCGGGTGTAGGATTGCAAACCCAAACAAAAGAGCCAAGATATAAAGCAATCAAATCAAACAATTAGTCATGCAAGAGGGTGATCTAAGCCCTAAGGTTACTCCACTTTTAAATTTGTCCCCAGAATAGTCGCCAGTTCTGTGATACGGTGGGAGAACTGACTATGGTTTTGCGTTTTTTTCGCAAATGTTTCGGTTGAGCAAGAGTCGCCACCGACTTTTTATTTTATCCTAAGGAAAGGTTAAAAAGCACAGCAAAAACCTTTGAGATGTTTTCTTGGGTTCGGGGAGTAGATTATAGAAAGGGAAGGTATTAGCACCCTTTTTATCCATGGTTATCCATGGGCTCTTAGTTACTTGCTTATATCAACTTACCTTAATTTTCAATTGTTTGAAATGGTGCTTTGTGTGTGTGGGTTTGAAAAATGTTTTGAAAAGAAGCCAATGTGGTGGCAACCTTTGTAATGATCCATGTTGGGATGTATACAAAGATGTATGTCTTTTGAAAAGGTTTTCATTTGTTTTTGAAAGTTGTTTTGAAAGTGTGTTGTGATGTGTGTTTTGAAAAAATGGCAAGGATTGTTTTGCAAGATTTGGTCAAGTAACTAAGAGTTGTCTACCCCTAAATTTACTCAAAGATTTTTCCTATGTTTTAACCCTTTTAACAATTTTGTTCCACCATTGTATTTGGTGGACAATCTTGTGTTAGGATGTTAACGGGAAGGGCACGGGTCATCGTTTAGACCATAATTGCAATGGTGCCAAGTATCTTTGGGCAATTTTTCCTTGGAGGGACTTGATCATTTTTTAGGCAACTTTCGAAAGCGTCGTCGAGGGACTATGATCATTTGAATTGTGTTTGTTTTGCCCAAAGAGACCTAACATGCAATATGGCCCATTATTGAAGGCAACAAGTGGAATACCCTAGGGGTGCAAGTGTGATTAGTGTTGTCCATTTTCATGCTTGTTTATCTTGAAATTAGGTCAAACTACTTTGGTTAATTGATTTTGCATACAAACCCTAATTCTAGCATGGTATAATTAGAAAGCATTAAAGTGCGAAAAATAAAGTTCCTAAGTTATTACAACACAATATATGGGAAGGGGGGTACAAATGTTCAAATGGGGGTATTTTGACAAGGAATTTAAACCTAGACTATTACATCAATTTGGAATTATCCAAGGTAATTAATTGCACAAATTACATAAAAACATATAAATATGTAAGATGCAAAAAGGCTTTTTATATGTATGAAAAAAAGTATTTTTATATGTCAAATAAACAAAATAAAAAGTATTATTTTTTGGAGTTTTTATGTTTAGGGCAAAACCCTAATTTTATTAAGTAAAATATATTAATTATTTAATATGTACAAATATTTATCAATTATGTACAAAAATAAAATAAAAATGAAGTATATTTGTAAAAAGGTATTTTTTAATGTTAAATATTAATAAAAATAAAAATGTGTATATTTTGTATTATTTACTAAATATGCTAATAAATATGTATGTATTTGTATTATTTACTAAATATATATTATATATACAAAATAATAATATTTAATATTTATGAAAAAAAAGTATATTTTATATAAAATATTTTCAGAAGATAAAATAAAATAAAAATGGAAAATAAAATGTGTTTGCATTATTTTAGTATTTTTTAAATAAAAGTATGTAACTTTTTATTTATGTATAAACATTATTTTAAACAACTAAATGCCTAATAAATATAAAAATGGTGTAAAAATATTTTTTTATATTTTTAATATTGTGAGGAAAAATAAATAAGTCAGAACAAAAAAGAAAAGGTCAAAAAATCATGAAAATAAGCATAATGGGCCAAGGGGGTTTAAAAGTAACAAAAGGGTGCAAAAAGAAAGTCAACTCAGGCCCAGCCCAAGAAGACTTCATCTTCAACCTCAGAACATGTTTGAACAACCATCCACGTGCGTTTTCTATCTCTCAATTCCTGGACTTTCAAGCAAAACTCACAACATGAAAAATGTAGAGCAGTAAGAGACGAATCCAGACATATAAAGAACTTAACTTAACTCTCTAAGATGAGAGAGAATTTCTTCTCCCCAAATTCCTGACCTAGTTTTTGTTCCATGTTCAGACATTAAATTCTCACAGCACACATAATATAAATGAAAACTAATTACATGGGCATGTTCATGGCTATGAATGTGACATATTTTCTTCACAAACCTAAAGCTAACAATGCCTGGATAGAGAGATACGAGTTCATGAACTTACCTATTCAGTTGGAGTTGTATCTGGTGATGGAGGTACTTTCAGTGCAAGGTGATGATTGGTACAGCTTCCTTGATGTCCAGGGATGCTATTCCAAGTTTTACTTTGCTTTGAAACTAGCTGAATCGAGTTATAGAACTCCACCTGCAAAACAAAAAAATGAAAATGGTGATGTTGAATGGGAGTGTTACAGGTCGTGTTTGAGGTTTGGAATAGCTTCAAGGGATGTTGTGGGATGTGTTTGAGGTGATTTTAGCAAGAATGCATGAAAGGATTGAGCTATGGAACTCAATCTGCAGCAGGTCCCCTGTTTTGGCAGTTTGAGGGTGATTCTGTGTTTTAGAGGGTGTTGGAGATGGTTGGCTCGTGTTCTAGCTCAGGTTTGATGATTAGAAAGTGTTTGACAAGTTTGCTTAAGCTTGTGTTAGCTGAGATGAGAGTTGTGTTATGTCATGCTAGCTTTCTTCTCACTTAAGCAACAAAAGGCCAAGTTGAGTTTCTAGCTTGTACAGGCCCCCCTAATATGCTGCATACCTTGGCCTTGATCAGTGTAATTAGCTCATAAACTTGTGCCAAAGAGATTTGCCCTGTACTTGCTTGGATTGCTAATTGACATAAAGTGCAACTTTTCTAAAATGGATATAATGCTTTATCTAAAAATGGCTTAGTTTAACATGTAATGCTTAAACAAATAAAACAAGGCGTTGGCACAATGAGTTAGCATTAAATTATTGAGTGCAAATGGGATATAGGACCTGTAATCAAGGAAACCAAGCTGAATTCAAAATGGCACAAATGTATGAACATGTAACTTGGCCAAATCAAAAGTGAGTTTTTTCCAACTTGCCAAATTCGATTCTCCCTAACCATGAGGTTGTTTGATGAGTTCTTGGACATTTTGGAAAGCTTGGAATTTGTACTACAATCCATATTTGAAATGCAAATTGAAATTCCAAGTGGAAGTATGTGAAAAATGGTCTTGAAGTTAGGTAAAAACCTTTCCTAAAATAGGTCAAATTTTCTCTAAGTTAAGAATGGTTTGGTACCCTTGTTCCAAAAATTGTAACTTGAGATGCAAGCTTCTTTTGGGAAAACTTTGTGAATCAAAGTTGTAAATTTTGCAATATGCTACAACTTTCATGTTTTGACTTTTGCTTGAATCCAAATGAATCTTGGTGAGAAAGTGGGACAAAGTTAGGAAAAAATTAGGGTTTTTCATAACTTAGAAAAATTCTAAGTTATGAAAAATCTTCATTTCAAACCCTAATTTGCAATTCTTGATTTCTTGATGAACAAGTTTCATGATTTGGCATGTTTTGATGAAAAATGAATCTTTACACTTGATTTTGACCAAAAAGTCAAAGTTTGACTTTTCAGTATACAGTCAAAATTGATCAATTGACTGGGAAATTCAACTGTCAATCTTGTGTACTTGGGATCTTTTGAACTTGTTGAGCATGTCAAGACAATTCCATGGGGTCCTTGAGTCCATATGTGAGCTTGATTTGCCATTGGCTAGGTCAAACAGTCAAAAATTGCCTTTGTGCAGTCAAAACCCTAAAAATGACCATTTTGCCCTTTTGGTGATCTGATCAAATTTCTTGTGGAATTGTGATCCAAACTTGACCAAATGGTCCATGTGAGTTCATAATGTTGATGTGGGTCAATTTTCATGAGATTTGACTGTCAATTGGCCACAGTTGACTTTTTCCCCAATACAGTTGATTTCTAGGTCAACTGTCCAATTGACTGGGCAAAATTTGGAATCAAGACTTGAAGCTTGGTATGGATAAACTTGGGAGTCCAACATGAAGCATGAAAGTCATCTTAGACTTTTTAGGTCAAAACATCTTTGTTCAAACACAAACCCTAATTTGGGTCCACAGTGCAAGGAGAAGTCTTGAGTAGAGGAAATCCTAACTGGATCTTGAGCTCCAAGGGTTTTGTGATGAGAAAATGTTGAGGAAATGGGAGGGCAAATTTTGGGGTACAACAGTTGCCCCTGTTCAATCTTCTTGAACCTGAAGAGTTAGATTGGCAAGTTTACCTTTCGTGACTCGAGGGTAAAAGGAGATTGGACACTAGAGTGCCCGGAAATTTGCACTCGCATGTTGGAGTATTAGCAAAGGTGATGTCGGGAATGGGCTTATAGATGCCATTTGGAGGGATGGTGGATAGGGATATGGTGTTGTACCCCAAAATTTGCCCTCCCATTTCCTCAACATTTTCTCATCACAAGACCTTTGAAGATCAAGATCCAGTTAGGGTTTCCTCTGCCCAAGACTTCTCCTTGCACTGTGGACTCAAATTAGGGTTTGTGTTTGCCCAAGGATGTTTTGACCTAAAATGCCTAAGATGACTTTCATGTCTCATGTTTGACTCACAAGAATATCCATACCAAGTTTCAAGTCCTGATTCCAAGTTTTGCCCAGTCAATTGGACAGATGACCTAGAAATCAGCTGTATTGGGGAAAAGTCAACTGTGGCCAATTGACAGTCAAATCTCATGAAATTTGATCCACATCAACATTATGAACTCATTTGGACCATTTGATCAAGTTTGGATCACAATTCCACAAGAAATTTGACCAGATCATCAAAAGGGCAAAATGGTCATTTTTAGGGTTTTGACTGCACAAGGGTAATTTTTGACTGTTTGACCTAGCCAATGGCAAACCAAGCTCACATATGGACTCAAGGACCCCATGGAATTATCTTGACATGCTCAACAAGCTCAAAAGATCCCAAGTACACAAGGTTGACAGTTGAATTTCCCAGTCAATTGATCAATTTTGACTGTATACTGAAAAGTCAAACTTTGACTTTTTGGTCAAAATCAAGAGTCAAGATTCATTTTTCATCAAAACATGCCAAATCATGAAACTTGTTCACCAAGAAATCACAAAATGCAAATTAGGGTTTGAAAATGGAATTTTTCATAACTTAGAATTTTTCTAAGTTATGAAAAACCCTAATTTTTTTCCCAACTTTGCCCCATCTTTTCACCAAGATCCATTTGGATTCAAACAAAAGTCAAAACATGAAAGTTGTAGCTTGTTGCATAATCTACAACTTTGATTCACAAAGTTTTCTCATTTGAAGCTTGTATCTCAAGTTACAAGTTTTTGAATAAGGGCACTAAACCATTTTTAACTTAATGAAATTTTAACCTATTTTGACAAGGTTTTCTACCCCACTTCAAGGCCACTTTTCATACCCTTCCACTTGGAATTTTAATTTGCATTCCAAATATGGATTATAGTACACATTCCAAGCTTTCCAAAATGTCCAAGAACTCATCAAACAACCTCATAGATTGAGAGATTCGAATTTCACAAGTTGGCAAAAATTCACTTTTGTTCTTCATCAAAACATGTTCATCACTTTGCAAATTTGAACTCAGCTTGCTTTATGCTTGATTACAGGTCCTTGAACCATTCCATACTCAATAATTTAATGCATATTCAATGTGTTAGAGTGTTGTTCTTTGAGTGCAAGCATTGTATGCAAGATTAATCCTAAACTAGATAAAGTGAACTTTCCATTTTTGAAAAGATTAACTTTATGTCCAATTGCAAATCAAGAAAGTACATGGAAAATATGCTTGGCACAAGATTATGTGCATAACACACTGATCAAGAGAGGATTATGCAGCACATTAGGGGGTCCTCTACTGACCTAGAAAGCCAACTTGCTTTTGTTTGCTTCAAGTTCAAGAAAAGTCCATAACTTGTACCATATCTCATCTCAGCTTAAGCACACAAGAAAGAAGTTATCAAACACCTTACACATAACATATCCAAGCTTTTGCACGAGTCCTAGACCTCTCAAGCACCCTCCATCTCAGAATCACCTTGAAACTGCTCAAACAGGGGAACCCCTGCAGATTGAGTGCTATCTCTCAATCCCTTCGAGCATTCTTGTCCAAACCTGTTCCTCTACCTTCCTTACAACATATGCAAGCTAACCATGGCCTAAAACCTGACCTGTAATCACCCTAACAGTTTCCACCATTTTCATTTTTTTCCTTTTGCAGTTGAAGTTCCATAGCTTAATTCAGAAGCTCTCAAGACAAAGTAAGCATTGAAACAGCATCCCTAGACCTCAAGGAAGCTTTTCCAATCATTACCTTGCACTAGAAGTTCCTCATTATCCGGATAGAAGTTCAGCTGCACAGGTAAAACTTTGAACTCGTATCTCTCTTATCATGCATCTTTAGTCTTAAGTTTGTGAAGAAACAAGGTTCTACTCATAGCCCTGAGCATGTACATATCTTTACATTTCATTTCTTTTGCCTGAGTAGAGAGAATTTGTAGTTTGAAAATGGCAGAAAAATTAGGTTAGGATTTGGGGGAGGAGAAATTCTCCCTCATCTTAGAGAGTTAGGTCAAGTTCCATACATGGTTAGAACCGTCTCTTCATGCTGAACATTTGTTGTGTTATGAGTTTTTGCTAAAAAGCCAGGAATCAAGAGTTAGAAGAAGCTGAACATGGCGCGCGTTTTTTCAAACATTTGTGCTGGAGGTTGAAGACAGTGAGCTTTGGGCTGGGCCTGTGCATTTTTTCTTATTCACACCACTTAATTGCTATTACACCCCCTGAGCCCATTTGCTTCATTTTTGACTCTTTTTGACTTTTTCTTTTTTGATTGACTTTGTTTATTTTTTCTCATGACATTAAAAAAATAAAAATATTTTTTCCATCATTTTTTGAATATATGGCATATTTATTTGATTTATTTCTTTTGTTTGCATATAAATATTATATATATACTATTATTAGAATAAATAGAAAAATAGTGTAAATACATTTTTTTTTATTTTTTTTATTTTTATTTACCTTCTGAAAATATTTCACATAAAAAATACTCTTTTTATTTATTTTATTAAAATATTAAATAAATATTTATTTTGTGTATAATACATATTTAAGATTTAATATATATATATATATATATATATATATATATATATATATATATATATATATATATATATATATATATATATATATATATATATATATATATATATATATATATATATATATATATATATATATGTTTATTAATATGTTTAAGTTAAAATATAAAAATACTTGAATTTTTTATTTTTATTAATATTTGATACAAAAATACTTTTTCCATAATATGCTTCATTTTATTTTATTTTTATAAATAATAAATAAATAGTTGTATTAAATTAGATAATAATGCATTTTCTTCAAAATTAGGGTTTTTGCCCTAAATTCAAAATACTCCAAAAAATAATATATTTTTATTTTCTTTTCTCTTTTACATAAATAATATTTTTTTTCATACATATACAAAACATTTCTTTTTGCATCTTGCATTCTTATTTAATTTTTGTACATTATTTACATTGCAAATATTCAAAATGATGTAATAATTTAGATTTAAATTCTTGTCAATATCCCCATTTGAACATTTGTACCCCCCTTCCCATATTTGGTTTTGTAATAGCTTAGTAAATTTAATTTCGCACTTTATTGCTTTCTAATGATAACATGTTAGAATTAGGGTTTGTATGCGAAAAACGATAAAAAATAGTTATGACCTAATCTCAAGATAAACAAGCATGAAAATGGACACACAAATCACACTTGCACCCCTAGGGTATTCCACTTGTTGCCTTCAAATAAATGGGCCATATTGTATGTTGAACTTCTTTGGGCAAAGCAAACAATTTGAATGATCATAGTCCCTCGACAAAACTTTTCAAAACAAACAAAAACCAATGATCAAGTCCCTTAAAGAAAATTGCCCAAAGACATTTAACGCCGTTGCAATTATGGTCTAAACGATGACCCGCGCCTGTCCCTCTCACATCCTAACACAAGATTGTCCACCAAATACAATGGTGGAACAAACTTGTTAAAAGGGTTAAAACATAGCAATAATCTTTTGAGAAATTTAGGAGTAGATAACCTCTTAGTTGCTTGAATCAAACTTGCAAAACAAAACACTTGCCTAATTTCAAAATCACACATCACTACACTTTCAAAACAACTTTCAAAAACAAATGAAAACTTTTTCAAAAGACATACATCTTTGTATACATCCCCACATGGATCATTACAAAGGTTGCCACCACATTGGCATCTTTTCAAAACATTTTCAAAACCCACACACAAAGCACCATTTCAAACAAATTGAAAACAAAAGGCAAGTGATCTAAGCAAGTAACTAAGAGCCCATGGATAACCATGGATAGAAAGGGTGCTAATACCTTCCCTTTCTATAATCTACTCCCCGAACCCAAGAAAACATCTCAAAAGGTTTTTGCTGTGCTTTTTAACCTTTCCTTAGGATAAAATAAAAAGTCGGTGGCGACTCTTGCTCAACCGCACAAGTGCGAATACAAACGCAAAACCCAAGTCAGTTCTCCCACCGTATCACAGAACTGGCGACTTTGCTGGGGAGAAACTTTAAAAGTGGAGTAACCTTAGGGCTTAGATCACCTTTGTTTTCAATTGATTGTCTTGTTTGCTTTTACATTTGTGAGCTTTGTATCGGAGTTTTATAGATCCTAACCCGGATCTGGGGATACCCTCTTAGAAAGTAGCAACAAGGCTGTGAGGGAACTGTGCGGGGTATACCGACATGGTTGAAGCAGTCTGCTACGTTGATGTGGCACTTTGGTGTGTACCGGTAACCCTTGAGTTCAGTCAAGGAGAGTACGAGGCCGCCGCGTGGTGTCGTGAAGCATCAACTGACCTTAGGAACCTTAATTGAAACATCTTGGCCTTTTTAGGGTAGTGAGATAACTGACTTTGGTGCAGTCCGAGGTTGGTTGATACTCGATACTACACTCAATTGAGGGTTACTTTCCTGGGATATTTCGGTCGCCAGTTCAGTGGCTAAATCGAAACGATGAACAATGAAAGTAATCCAGTGATATTGGGACCTTTAGAACCCGGTTACTTCTAATAGGACATGTTAAGCCCACCAAACTTCAAGAGGGTAATACCCAGACCTCATGCAGGCCTAAACTCTAAGGGTTTGTCTTGTGTGACTTGTGTGCCTTACCATGTTTGCCTTTGTGAATATTTGTGGTGTATTTAATCATAACATCATGACATCATACAACATCATGAGCATTGACTAACCATTTCAAGGGTTTTGAATCTTCATCTTTGTTCTTGTTTTATAGGACATGGAAACTGCTCGCAGAAAGACAATTCAGATTAGCCTTGTAAAGATCCCTCCTCAGCTTAAGGAACTTCTGTCCAGGATTCCCGAGGGTTCTTCATTCAGTGAGAGACATGGAAGACTCATCAGCTTGGTTAACACCAACATTGAGGGGGATTTGATAAAGGTCATGTTTCAGTTCTTTGATCCTCTGCATCACTGTTTCACTTTTCCGGACTATCAATTGGTGCCTACATTGGAAGAGTTCTCCCGACTTCTGAAGGTCCCTGTCCTTGATCAACTACCCTACAATGGTACAGAAGAGGAACCCAAGTTTGAAGAGATTGCTAAAGCCTTGCACCTACAACCGTCTGACCTCAAGGGACATTGGGAAGTTAGAAGTGGTATCAAGGGTTTCTTAGCCAGGTTTCTGTTCGAGAAGGCCCAAGAATGTTGGAACTCCCTTGACCTACAAGCTTTTGAAGAAGTTATGGCCCTCCTTGTCTATGGTTTGGTGTTATTCCCTAACCCAGATCAGCTTATTGATATCAGTGCTATCCAGATCTTCATGACCAGGAATCCTATACCTACGTTGCTGGGGGACATCCTTCACTCATGTTACACTCGAACCATGAGAAGAAGGGGTGTCCTTATGTGTTGCACTCCTCTCCTGGGAAGGTGGTTTATTTCGCATCTTCCGCAATCAGTTTTGAAGAACGAGCGGGGTTTGAGATGGTCACAACGGTTAATGACTCTCACGCATGCAGATATACATTGGTGCCCTAGGTCTAAGGAAGACATCACTATCATTGATCATTGTGGGGAGTACCCTAATGTTCCTTTATTTGGAATCAAAGGAGGTATTACTTACAACCCATGCCTGGCTTGGAGACAGTTTGGTTATGCTCGGAGGGATGGCCCTCATGACATGTTAATTCCTAACATAGTTTTTGACTTCGACAACGATACTCAAGGACTTCGTCAGAGATTTATCAGAGCTTGGAGGATGCCAAGTAGGATAAACAGCAAGACACTGGGGCACCGGAACTCCATCCCGTTGGAACCTTATCTCAAGTGGGCACGAGCCCGCTCCCAGAAGTTAATAATGCCTTATCCTCATATGCTCCCTGTGATCAAAGAACCAGTCTTGGAAGGAGAGGTGTCCTACACCATTCAACATCCCGACATGCCCACCTCCTGGGAAGAAATGCAGAAGAGCTGGGTCCAGCTTAAGGAAGAACGGAATTCTCTTGAGACCAGTCTACATGCTAGCAAAAAGAAGGTCCTGGAACTCACCCGCCTACTGCACGAGGAAAGGAATCTCAACACCTACATCGCGCCAAAGAGGATGCGCAATGTTTTTTTACCTTAAGGAGTCATTTTGTAATATTTAGCCCATGGGGCATTTATGTACTAACGAATTTCTCCTTATTAATATGATGTGCGTTCCTTTTTGTCTACAACAAATTTTGAATATTCTAAATCCTTGAATGCATTGCATACATACACATTCCATTGCACCATATGCATAGCAGGTACCCTATTTCACATGTTGCTTAATTTTCTTCGTTGTTTGTGTGCACAGTCACCATGAATCCAGACTCATCCAGTGAGCAAGCAATCAAGGCCCTTCAGGCCCAAAGTGCACAATTTCAAGAGATGGTCCTAAGCCTAGCCCAAGGTCAGCAAGAGTTGAAGACTCTACTCATGAAGAAGAAGAAGAAAAAGAGGACTGCGCTGTTCAACACCGGACGCAGATTTGGGAACACACTCCACAATGAAGCTGATCCAACTACTTCTTCTGCTGAGAAAAACAGTCCCCAAGGGGGAGGAGCTCCTAGTCCCGCAGTCTCCGACAACGAGACGGACTATAACGACGAACAATACCTACCTGTTGCTGACAGATACAAGCAATTGGAGGACCGCTTAAGCGCCATGGAAATTCAGAATGTGCCGGGACTGGATTTCGGAGATTTGGGGTTATCTTCTGGGGTAGTAATTCCACACAAGTTTAAGGCGCCTGCCTTTGCCAAATATGATGGGGTCTCCTGCCCAAAGCTGCATCTGAGGTCGTACGTAAGGAAAATCCAACCTTATACGGCGGATAAGAACCTCTGGATTCACTTCTTCCAAGATAGTCTCTCGGGGTCACAGCTTGAATGGTTCTACCAATTGGATGGAGCTAGCATCCGACACTGGGAAGATTTGGCAACCGCATTCTACAGACAATACCAATACAATTGTGATCTCGCTCCTACGCGTACCCAACTTCAGGGTATGTCTCTAGGAACGGGTGAAGGGTTCAAAGAGTACGCACAAAAATGGAGAGATTTGGCTGGCAGGGTGCAGCCTCCATTGACTGATCGAGAGCTGGTTGATATGTTTCTAGGGACGTTGTCTGGTCCATTTTTCAATCATTTGGTTGGTAACTCCTCCGCTGGGTTTACAGATTTGATATTGACGGGAGAAAGAATTGAAGCTGGCATCAGGTCAGGCAAAATACAAAAGGCTGCCTCCACAAGTGCTGAGAAGAGGCCGTTTAAGAAAGAAGCAAGTGCCGTCTATGGTCTTAGAAGACAAGTCAAGCCCAAAAGTCGCCAAGCCGTCAATGCTTTGGTCATCTCGAAACCTGTTGCTGCTCCTCAGCAGTACAATCAACAAAGAAGCGAAAGGCCCAAGAGGCAGTATACTCGACTGAGTATGACCTTATCTCAAATTTTACCCCAACTGTTATCCACCAACCTGGTGACCCTCAAAGAAGCTCCTAAGGTCGTCAACACTGCGTCTCCTAAGTATAACCCAAATGCCCGGTGTGCTTATCATTCTGATAGTCCCGGGCACACTACTGATGATTGTTGGGCCTTGAGAAACAAAGTACAAGATCTGATCGACGCAAAGGAAATTCAGTTCGAAGCACCAGAGAGACCAAATGTTGTAACTGCTCCTATGCCCCAGCATAGAGTAAATTCCATTGAGGAAGAAATGTATGTTGTTTCGGTAGATGAAGTTGTTACCCCTCTGAAGACCGTCAAGAAGAACCTACTGCAGGCCGGTTTATTTCCGGGGTGCAGTGAAGGTTGCCTGTTCTGTGCTGTTTCCCTATCTGGTTGTCCCTTGCTGAAGTTAGGTATCCAAAGCCTAATGGATAGCAAGGAGATTCTGTTTAAGAAGTCTGTTGTTCAGTTGGTTCCGGTAAAAGAAGTTTCTGTGGTTACCATCTTCAATAATCCAATCAAGGCTCTCCCGAAGAAGCCTGTTCAAATCATGACTGTTGCACCTGTGGTTATTACTGTTCCGGGGCCTCTCCCCTACGTATCTGATAAAGCTGTCCCCTGGCATTATGGGGCAGACGTATATGTGAATGGAATCAAACAAGAATTCGACACTGGCGCCAGTATCTGCGATATCACTGGTCCAGCCAAGGTCACCCGCAGTGGCAGGCTCTTCTCGCCTGACATTGCACCGCCCGCTACTCGAAAACCCCTCCTTATAAAACCTACAAGTTTACTTGTTCCTGCTGCTGATCAAGTTGTTTCCCCTGCTGCCGAGTCATCAAATGCTCGGGGCAAAGGGATTGTAGAAGAGCATGCCCGGATGGAGGCACCAATACCCATAAATGCTGAGGCCTCCCAACAAGAAATGGAGGAGATCCTGAAAATAATAAAGAAAAGTGATTTCAATGTTGTCGAGCAGCTGGGGCATACACCCTCCAAGATCTCCCTGCTCTCCTTATTGCTATGCTCCGAGGCCCATGCTAAGGCCTTGATCTCATTTCTCAAGACGGCTCATGTGCCGCAGGAGACATCTGCAGTCTAGTTCACTGATTGCATAGCAAATCTGACAGCAGACAATGGCTTGGGTTTTTCAGATGCTGACCTGACCGCGAAGGGAAGAGACCACAATGATGCCCTGCATGTCTCTATCGAATGCAGGGGCACTACTCTGGCGCATGTATTGGTGGATACTGGTTCCTCCTTGAATGTTCTACCGAAAAAGGCTTTAGACCGTCTGGATTATGAAGGCCTGGAATTGAAGCCCAGCAATATCATCGTCAGGGCCTTTGACGGTTCAAAAAGGATGGTTCATGGAGAGGTTAACATCCCTATTCGTGTGGGCTCTCAAGTGTTTGACTCTACTTTTTATGTGATGGATATACGTCCATCGTACTCTTGTCTACTGGGTCGACCTTGGATCCATAAAGCTGGGGCAGTGACCTCCACCTTGCACCAGAAGCTGAAGTACCCTGTCAGAGGGAAGATCGTCACTGTGCAAGGAGAAGAGGAGTATACGGTGAGCCATTTGATTTCCTTCAGATACATTGAGATGGACGGGGAGTTTATTGAAACCCCCTTTCAGCATTTCGAGGAGGTGCATCCAATTTCAGCAGCAGCAGAAGCAACAGTCGAAGAGAATGTTTCCTTAAAGATGGCTTCCCTAAGGGATGCCCGGGCTGTGGTTCAGAAAGGCAATTGTGCAAACTGGGGTCAGCTTCCTGACTTCACTCAGAAGAACGACAAGTTTGGGCTGGGCTTTACTGCAGAGGCTCAGAGGGCTGTGCGCAAAGAGAAGATCAGAAAGGCTCCGGTGTTTATTTCCAGCTCGAGGGTGAATGCTATCGAGGAGGATGTAGGGGAAGCAGAATTTGACAGTTGGATCTACCCGACTACCAGCGACGGACCAAGCAACTGGACGGCAAAGGATTTTACCCCTATCACATTTGTCACGCAGTAATTAATTTCTTTTGATTTCCAATTTGTAACAAACAATATGTTAAAACTTTGTTGGCTCGGTGTCCTACCCGGGGCATCGTAGCTCCATTTGTGAGGGATTTTTGTATGACATTCTCATATATCATCAATCAAAACATTGGACGTTTGTTGCATTTCAAATCTTGTGCTCTTTTCCTTTCTGTGTTATATATATTGCAAAACAGCTATATTTACACACACTCACTTATACAGGTTTCAATCCACTCTGGATCTCACTGGTAACAGCTCTGCTACCGCCAGTTATGACTTCGAAAGACCGATCAACTTGGCCGAAGACGAAGGTGAAGATGATTGCGAAGTGCCTGGTGAACTCGCAAGACTGCTACTCCAGGAAGAGAGAGCTATTCAACCACATGAAGAGCCGGTGGAGACAATTAACCTGGGTACTGAGACGGATAGGAAAGAGGTCAAGATTGGTGCCAATCTAGAGCTCAGCGTGAAGCAACGATTGATCTAGATGCTACAAGACTACATGGAGATTTTTGCTTGGTCCTATGAAGATATGCCTGGTTTGGATGCCGACATTGTAGTTCACCATCTGCCAACCAAGGAAGATTGCCCTCCGGTAAAGCAAAAAGTCCGACGGATGCGTCCAGAGATGTCTGAAAAGATCAAGGCCGAGGTTATGAAGCAGTTTGATGCCGGGTTCCTTGCAGTGACTTCTTACCCTCAGTGGGTTGCCAATGTAGTGCCAGTGCCGAAGAAGGACGGTAAAGTCAGAATGTGTGTTGACTACAGGGATCTGAACAGGGCCAGCCCCAAGGATGACTTCCCCCTACCTTACATTGATGTCCTTGTTGACAATACAGCTCAACACAAGGTGTTCTCCTTCATGGATGGTTTTTCAGGGTATAATCAGATCAAGATGGCTCCAGAGGATATGGAGAAGACTACCTTTGTGACTCAGTGGGGCACCTTCTGTTATAAGGTCATGCCATTCGGATTGAAAAATGTTGGGGCAACCTATCAACGTGCCATGGTTGCTTTATTTCATGATATGATCCATCATGAGATTGAGGTATACGTTGATGACATGATTGCAAGGTCTCAAACTGAGGAGGAGCACCTTGACCATCTGAGGAAGTTATTTGACCGACTCAAGTTGTACAAGCTGAGATTGAATCCCAACAAATGCACCTTTGGGGTGAGGTCCGGAAAATTGCTAGGTTTCATTGTAAGTGATAAAGGTATTCAGGTGGACCCTGCCAAGGTAAAATCCATACAAGAGATGCCGACTCCAAAAATAGAGAAAGAAGTCAGAGGCTTCCTGGGACGACTGAATTACATTGCCCGATTCATCTCACATCTGACTGCTACTTGTGAGCCAATCTTCAAATTGCTGAAGAAAGATCAAGTAGTGCGCTGGAATGATGAATGTCAGGCCGCCTTTGAAAGGATAAAGGAATATCTCCAAGAGCCACCCATTCTTATGCCCCCGGTGGAAGGAAGACCTCTGATACTATACTTGACAGTACTTGACAATTCAATGGGGTGTGTGATGGGGCAGCATGACGAGTCTGGCCGAAAAGAGCACGCTATTTATTACTTGAGCAAAAAGTTTACCGACTGTGAGTCTCGTTACTCACTGCTTGAGAAAACTTGCGGCGCTCTTGTATGGGCTGCTCGCCGGCTGAGACAGTATATGTTAACTCACACTACTTTATTGATTTCAAAGATGGATCCCATCAAGTACATATTTGAAAAGCCCGATCTGTCTGGAAGAATAGCGAGATGGCAAATGATCTTAACAGAATATGATATCCAGTATACAACTCAGAAAGCAATTAAAGGAAGTGTATTGGCCGATCATTTGGCACACCAACCTGTGGACGATTACCAATCATTGAATTTTGATTTTCCGGACGAAGACATCATGGTGGTAACTGACTGTGAAGTACCTGGACCGGATGAAGGACCTGAGGAAGGATCTCGATGGTCTATGCATTTCGATGGAGCCTCCAATGCTTTGGGTAACGGCGTCGGCGCTGTAATCATATCTCCCAAAGGAACTCATACTCCCCTCACCGCCCGATTATGTTTCAGATGCACCAACAATATGGCAGAATATGAGGCATGTATCATGGGTTTACAAGCTGCAATCGACTTAAGGATCAAGTTTCTAAGTGTTTTCGGAGATTCCGCTCTCGTGATCAATCAGATCAAAGGCGAGTGGGATACGAAACACCCGAATCTTATTCCTTACAAGGAATATGTGTTGACCTTGCATCCCCACTTTGAGGAGATAACTTTCGAACATTTCCCTAGAGAGGAGAATCAGCTAGCGGACGCCCTAGCTACGATGTCTTCAATGTTCAAAGTTAAATGGGACAATGAGGCTCCCCGAATCATAATCTGGAAGTTGGATGAACCGGCATACTGCTGCGAGCTCGAGGTTGAGAAGGTTATTGAAAAACCCTGGTATCATGAGGTGAAGAGGTACTTGGAAGCTCAGGAATACCCTGAAGGTGCATCTGTCAATGATAAGAAGTTCATGAGGAGGTTTGCTGCAAAATTCTTCCTCAGCAACGGCATTCTCTACAAACGGAATCATGATTCAACTCTGCTACGTTGTGTGGATAAGGCTGAAGCAGAGAAAATTATGATGGAATTACATGAAGGCACGTTTGGAACACATTCCAGTGGACACACCATGGCTAAGAAAATCCTTCGAGCAGGATATTTCTGGTCCACAATGGAAGCCGATTGTTACCAACACTCCCGAACTTGTCATAAATGCCAGATCTATGCTGACAAGGTGCATATCCCTCCGGTTCCTTTGAATGTTCTGACTGCGCCTTGGCCGTTTGCAATGTGGGGCATCGATATGATCGGTGAGATCCGACCGACGGCATCCAATGGGCATCGCTTCATCTTGGTGGCGATCGATTACTTCACGAAATGGGTTGAGGCAGCGTCCTACGCCACAGTAACCAAGAGCGTCGTGGCACGTTTCATCCGGCATAATCTGATCTGTCGGTACGGCGTCCCAGAAAGAATCATTACGGACAATGGTACCAACCTCAATAACAAAATGATCACTGAACTCTGTGAACAATTCAAGATACAGCACCATAATTCTTCTCCCTACCGGCCGAAGATGAATGGGGCTGTAGAGGCAGCCAATAAGAATATCAAGAAAATTGTGCAAAAGATGACAGTGACCTATAAGGATTGGCACGAGATGTTACCGTTCGCTCTTCATGGGTACCGCACCTCAGCAAGGACGTCAACCGGGGCAACTCCCTTCTCCTTGGTCTATGGCATGGAAGCAGTCTTGCCAATTGAAGTCCAGATACCCTCTCTTCGGATAATGAAGGATGCAGACTTGAATGAAGATGATTGGATCCAGACTCGACTGGATCAATTAAATCTGATTGACGAAAAGAGGCTCACTGCTATCTGTCATGGTCAAACGTATCAGAAACGGATGATCAGGGCATTTAACAAGAGAGTCAGACTACAAGAGTATCAAGTTGGGGACCTGGTAATCAAACGCATCATCCTTCCTCAAAGTGATCCCCGGGGCAAATGGACCCCTACATACGAAGGGCCATTTGTAGTTAAACGTGTGTTCTCAGGAGGAGCCATGATCCTAACCACCATGGATGGTGACGACCTTCCTCACCCCGCCAATGCAGACATAGTGAAAAAATACTACGCATAAATAAGAGACCCGCTAGGTTGACATACCTAGGCAAAAATAAGGGCTTCCCGGCGAACCAAAAGGGTTCGGGCAAAAATAAGGGATGAAATGAATAAAAATCTGTACACCTGGCAAGTCGAAAACCTGAAAGGGCGGCTTGGGCAAAAATGGGTATCCCGGTGGACTGAAAACCCGAAAGGGCGGTCCAGGCAAAAGTTAGGGATAAAAGCGTAACACTATGTCTCATTGGATCACTTCGCATCCAGAATTCGGCATCAATTATCTGGCTCCAGATTTCGGCATTGACCAATCAGCTTCATCTTCAAATAGGTAGCAAAGCGATGAGACGTTCGAAGACATAAAGGCAATAGCAGAGTTGGAACCCAGTGGGATTGTTCACATAGCTGTTTTGTTTCCTTTTTCAAATTGTAAACTCTATACTATTTGGCGATGTCCTCTTACTAGGATGTCAGCCTCTTGTACAAAAAACGCCTATTCACAGGCAAAGTTTAAATCAATACAAATTCACTTGTCCATACAAATTACCATTGTTTTCCTTTTTCTGTTTTGTCTTGCGAAGAACGTCCAATGTTCATTTTTGATATATGCATTTGACATTAAATTGCTAATTCATAAATATTTGCATATGAAACGAGAGATTGATTACAGGTGACATCAGAGACAGGGGCAATTGAAGTTGTCTAATGCAGTCTGGTTGTTTTGTCCGCCAAGGTACCGAGTTAGATTCAACTGAAGAATGTGACCAAATCATCTCAACTCCCCGCAGAGTCAAACAAGGTTCAGTAGTACTTTCCCCAAGCAGAGTTGGTTCCCCGTCGATCCTGAAAAAGCACAGCATTCCCTGGCAGGTCTTAAAACTCATCCCCAGTAGATTTTGGAAGCTTATCCCCTGCAGAGTACGGACGTCTCTCCCGGGTTTTATTTAGAGTTATTTCCTCACAAGGACTTATAACTGGGTTATCCTCAGCTAAAAACCACGGAAGACCGCCCTCGGCAAAGTTCCTTCAAATCCCCGGCGGAGTTTATCTTTGGTGATCCCCAGCGGAGTTTATCGTCATTATCCCCAGCAGAATCCATCATTAAAGCCCTCAACGGGCCTCTTATCCAAACTTCGGCCAAGTATCTCTTCCACAGAGCAACTCCCCGGCCGTTCGTCAAGGATTTATTTTCCTAAGACGAAGTTACATTCATAAACATTTCACATTTTCATACGTCTTGCTTACATATATGATAAAGCGCATACAACACCATCTCATGTATAACATCATGCATATCATGCATCATGACATTGCATACAACTTACGTTTTTTGCCTTTTCAGGATAAAGACAATCTCAAAAACAACTACCTTCAACTGTCACAATTCCAGATTCGATACCTGTATCTAGCCAGGGCACATCTGAGAGTGATCAGTTTCTAGACTCGATTCCTGTATCTGGCCAGGGCACGTCTGAAAAGTTCGAAGATTCGATTCCTGTATCCAGCCAGGGCACATCTATCAACTACAACATCTCCAGATTCGATTCCTGTATCCAGCCAGGGCATATCTGTTGACCACGTTTCCAGACTCGATTCCTGTATCTAGCCAGGGCACGTCTGAAGAGTCCGAAGATTCGATTCCTGTATCCAGCCAGGGCACATCTATTAACGACTATTTCCATATTCGACTCCTGTATCCAGCCAGGGCATATCTGCGAGCAACCAATTGTAGATTCGATACCTCTATCTAGCCAGGGCATATCTGCATAAGAAGACTGAAGATCAAACACCTGTAACCAGCCAGGAAAACATCCGTCTTTCTCAAATATACAAGTTCTCGCTAAGGAATCTCTTATGCGATCGACACTTCCAAATGGCATCTATAAGCCCATTCCCGACAAGGTTCTGTCACGTCTCCAGATGGCATCTATAAGCCCATCTCCCTATCTACCACCTCTCCAAATGGCATCCGTAAGCCCATTCCTGACATCACATTGCTGATACCTCAACATGCGAGTGCAAATTTCCGGGCACTCTAGTGTCCAATCTCCTTTTACCCTCGAGTCGCGAAAGGCAAAATTGCCAATCTAACTCTTCAGGTTCAAGAAGATTGAACAGGGGCAACTGTTGTACCCCAAAATTTGCCCTCCCATTTCCTCAACATTTTCTCATCACAAGACCTTTGAAGATCAAGATCCAGTTAGGGTTTCCTCTGCCCAAGACTTCTCCTTGCACTGTGGACTCAAATTAGGGTTTGTGTTTGCCCAAGGATGTTTTGACCTAAAATGCCTAAGATGACTTTCATGTCTCATGTTTGACTCACAAGAATATCCATACCAAGTTTCAAGTCCTGATTCCAAGTTTTGCCCAGTCAATTGGACAGATGACCTAGAAATCAGCTGTATTGGGGAAAAGTCAACTGTGGCCAATTGACAGTCAAATCTCATGAAATTTGATCCACATCAACATTATGAACTCATTTGGACCATTTGATCAAGTTTGGATCACAATTCCACAAGAAATTTGACCAGATCATCAAAAGGGCAAAATGGTCATTTTTAGGGTTTTGACTGCACAAGGGTAATTTTTGACTGTTTGACCTAGCCAATGGCAAACCAAGCTCACATATGGACTCAAGGACCCCATGGAATTATCTTGACATGCTCAACAAGCTCAAAAGATCCCAAGTACACAAGGTTGACAGTTGAATTTCCCAGTCAATTGATCAATTTTGACTGTATACTGAAAAGTCAAACTTTGACTTTTTGGTCAAAATCAAGAGTCAAGATTCATTTTTCATCAAAACATGCCAAATCATGAAACTTGTTCACCAAGAAATCACAAAATGCAAATTAGGGTTTGAAAATGGAATTTTTCATAACTTAGAATTTTTCTAAGTTATGAAAAACCCTAATTTTTTTCCCAACTTTGCCCCATCTTTTCACCAAGATCCATTTGGATTCAAACAAAAGTCAAAACATGAAAGTTGTAGCTTGTTTCATAATCTACAACTTTGATTCACAAAGTTTTCTCATTTGAAGCTTGTATCTCAAGTTACAATTTTTTGAATAAGGGCACTAAACCATTTTTAACTTAATGAAATTTTAACCTATTTTGACAAGGTTTTCTACCCCACTTCAAGGCCACTTTTCATACCCTTCCACTTGTAATTTTAATTTGCATTCCAAAGATGGATTATAGTACACATTCCAAGCTTTCCAAAATGTCCAAGAACTCATCAAACAACCTCATAACTTGAGAGATTCGAATTTCACAAGTTGGCAAAAATTCACTTTTGTTCTTCATCAAAACATGTTCATCACTTTGCAAATTTGAACTCAGCTTGCTTTATGCTTGATTACAGGTCCTTGAACCATTCCATACTCAATAATTTAATGCATATTCAATGTGTTAGAGTGTTGTTCTTTGAGTGCAAGCATTGTATGCAAGATTAATCCTAAACTAGATAAAGTGAACTTTCCATTTTTGAAAAGATTAACTTTATGTCCAATTGCAAATCAAGAAAGTACATGGAAAATCTGCTTGGCACAAGATTATGTGCATAACACACTGATCAAGAGAGGATTATGCAGCACATTAGGGGGTCCTCTACTGACCTAGAAAGCCAACTTGCTTTTGTTTGCTTCAAGTTCAAGAAAAGTCCATAACTTGTACCATATCTCATCTCAGCTTAAGCACACAAGAAAGAAGTTATCAAACACCGTACACATAACATATCCAAGCTTTTGCACGAGTCCTAGACCTCTCAAGCACCCTCCATCTCAGAATCACCTTGAAACTGCTCAAACAGGGGAACCCCTGCAGATTGAGTGCTATCTCTCAATCCCTTCGAGCATTCTTGTCCAAACCTGTTCCTCTACCTTCCTTACAACATATGCAAGCTAACCATGGCCTAAAACCTGACCTGTAATCACCCTAACAGTTTCCACCATTTTCATTTTTTCCTTTTGCAGTTGAAGTTCCATAGCTTGATTCAGAAGCTCTCAAGACAAAGTAAGCATTGAAACAGCATCCCTGGACCTCAAGGAAGCTTTTCCAATCATTACCTTGCACTAGAAGTTCCTTATTCTCCGGATAGAAGTTCAGCTGCACAGGTAAAACTTTGAACTCGTATCTCTCTTATCATGCATCTTTAGTCTTAAGTTTGTGAAGAAACAAGGTTCTACTCATAGCCCTGAGCATGTACATATCTTTACATTTCATTTCTTTTGCCTGAGTAGAGAGAATTTGTAGTTTGAAAATGGCAAAAAAATTAGGTTAGGATTTGGGGGAGGAGAAATTCTCCCTCATCTTAGAGAGTTAGGTCAAGTTTCATACATGGTTAGAACCGTCTCTTCATGCTGAACATTTGTTGTGTTATGAGTTTTTGCTAAAAAGCCAGGAATCAAGAGTTAGAAGAAGCTGAACATGGCGCGCGTTTTTTCAAACATTTGTGCTGGAGGTTGAAGACAGTGAGCTTTGGGCTGGGCCTGTGCATTTTTTCTTATTCACACCACTTAATTGCTATTACACCCCCTGAGCCCATTTGCTTCATTTTTGACTCTTTTTGACTTTTTCTTTTTTGATTGACTTTGTTTATTTTTTCTCATGACATTAAAAAAATAAAAATATTTTTTCCATCATTTTTTGAATATATGGCATATTTATTTGATTTATTTCTTTTGTTTGCATATAAATATTATATATATACTATTATTAGAATAAATAGAAAAATAGTGTAAATACATTTTTTTTTATTTTTTTTATTTTTATTTACCTTCTGAAAATATTTCACATAAAAAATACTCTTTTTATTTATTTTATTAAAATATTAAATAAATATTTATTTTGTGTATAATACATATTTAAGATTTAATATATATATATATATATATATATATATATATATATATATATATATATATATATATATATATATATATATATATATATATATATATATATATATATATATATATATATATATATATATATATATATATATATATATATATATATATATATATATATATATATATATATATATATATATATATATATATATATATATATATATATATATATATATATATATATATATATATATATATATATATATATATATATATATATATATATATATATATATATATATATATATATATATATATATATATGTTTATTAATATGTTTAAGTTAAAATATAAAAATACTTGAATTTTTTATTTTTATTAATATTTGATACAAAAATACTTTTTCCATAATATGCTTCATTTTATTTTATTTTTATAAATAATAAATAAATAGTTGTATTAAATTAGATAATAATGCATTTTCTTCAAAATTAGGGTTTTTGCCCTAAATTCAAAATACTCCAAAAAATAATATATTTTTATTTTCTTTTCTCTTTTACATAAATAATATTTTTTTTCATACATATACAAAACATTTCTTTTTGCATCTTGCATTCTTATTTAATTTTTGTACATTATTTACATTGCAAATATTCAAAATGATGTAATAATTTAGATTTAAATTCTTGTCAATATCCCCATTTGAACATTTGTACCCCCCTTCCCATATTTGGTTTTGTAATAGCTTAGTAAATTTAATTTCGCACTTTATTGCTTTCTAATGATAACATGTTAGAATTAGGGTTTGTATGCGAAAAACGATAAAAAATAGTTATGACCTAATCTCAAGATAAACAAGCATGAAAATGGACACACAAACCACACTTGCACCCCTAGGGTATTCCACTTGTTGCCTTCAAATAAATGGGCCATATTGTATGTTGAACTTCTTTGGGCAAAGCAAACAATTTGAATGATCATAGTCCCTCGACAAAACTTTTCAAAACAAACAAAAACCAATGATCAAGTCCCTTAAAGAAAATTGCCCAAAGACATTTAACGTCGTTGCAATTATGGTCTAAACGATGACCCGCGCCTGTCCCTCTCACATCCTAACACAAGATTGTCCACCAAATACAATGGTGGAACAAACTTGTTAAAAGGGTTAAAACATAGCAATAATCTTTTGAGAAATTTAGGAGTAGATAACCTCTTAGTTGCTTGAATCAAACTTGCAAAACAAAACACTTGCCTAATTTCAAAATCACACATCACTACACTTTCAAAACAACTTTCAAAAACAAATGAAAACTTTTTCAAAAGACATACATCTTTGTATACATCCCCACATGGATCATTACAAAGGTTGCCACCACATTGGCATCTTTTCAAAACATTTTCAAAACCCACACACAAAGCACCATTTCAAACAAATTGAAAACAAAAGGTAAGTGATCTAAGAAAGTAACTAAGATCCCATGGATAACCATGGATAGAAAGGGTGCTAATACCTTCCCTTTCTATAATCTACTCCCCGAACCCAAGAAAACATCTCAAAAGGTTTTTGCTGTGCTTTTTAACCTTTCCTTAGGATAAAATAAAAAGTCGGTGGCGACTCTTGCTCAACCGCACAAGTGCGAATACAAACGCAAAACCCAAGTCAGTTCTCCCACCGTATCACAGATGGGCTTATAGATTCCATTTGGAGATGTGACAGAACCTTGTCGGGAATGGGCTTATAGATGCCATTTAGAAGTGTTGATCGCATAAGAGATTCCTTAGCGAGAACTTGTGTATTTTGAGAAAGACAGATGTTTTCCTGGCTTGTTACAGGCGTTTGATCTTCAATCTCCTCATGCAGATATGCCCTGGCTAGATACAGGTGTCGAATCTACAATCGGTTGCTCACAGATATTCCCTGGCCGGATAGAGGAATCGAATTTGGAAATAGTCGTCAACAGATATGCCCTGGCTGGATACAGGAATCAAATCTTCGAACTCTTCAGATGTGCCCTGGATAGATACAGGAATCGAATCCGGAATGGTGACAGTTGATAGATATGCCCTGGCTAGATACAGGAATCGAATCTTCAAACTCTTCAGACGTGCCCTGGCTAGATACAGGAATCGAGTCCGTAATTGTGACAGTTGATAAATATGCCCTGGCTGGATACAGGAATCGAATCTTCAAACTCTTCAGACGTGCCCTAGCTGGATACAGGAATCGAGTCTGGAAATTGATCACTCACAGATGTGCCCTGGCTAGATACAGGAATCGAATCTGGAAACTGTGACAGTTGTAGGTAGTTGTCTTTTGGGTTGTCTTTTTCCCTGAAAAGGCAAAACATCAGTTGTATGCAATGTCATGATGTATGAAATGCATAATGTCATGATGTTCAACATGAGATAGCGTTGTATGCACTTTATCATGTATGTAAGCAAGATGTATGAAATATGAAGTGTTTATGAATGTATTTTCGTCTAGGAAAATAAATCCTTGACGACCGGCCGGGGAATTAAATCCTGGGCTGACATTGAAGAGTAGAGCTCTTTGCTTCCGCTGGGGATGATGGTTGCAAGAATACACTGGTAGGAGAAGATGACTCCGTTGGGGAATAAGCTTGTTGGAGAGATTACTCTGAGGGGAATTACTCTGCGGAAAGAGACACTTTGCTGAAGTTTTAACGAGAGCTCCACTGAGGATTTCAATGATGGACTCCGCTGGGGATAACAATGATAAACTCCGCTGGGGATTGCGTTGATAAGTTATGTTGGGGAACTTTGATGAACTCCGCTGGGGATAGGAAGAACTTTGCCGAGGGCGATCTTCCGTGGTAATTAGCTGAGGATAACCCAGTTATAAGCCCTTGTGAGGAATAACTTTGAATAAAGCTCGGGAGAGACGTCCGTACTCTGCAGGGGATAAGCTTCCAGAATCTACTGGGGATAAGCTTCAAGACCTGCTGGGGATAAGAATTCCACTTTCCTGGGGAAACTTTTGGAATTGCACTGGGGTGTTGATATTCCACCGGGGAACAATCTTAGGTCAAGACTGTCGGGGATACTTGCTGATGAATGCCTATACTCCACTGGGGAATGTTGATATCTTCTGGATACACAACTTCCTTCATGCTGACCATAGACTAACTCTGTTGGAGGAGAGTATTGCTGACTTGCTAGGGGAATATTGTGCCTTTTCAGGATTGATAGGGAACCAACTCTACTTGGGGAAAGTATTGCTGAATCTTGTCTTACTCTGCGGGGAGTTGAGATAATTTGGTCACATTCTTCAGTTGAACCTACCTTGGTACTTCGGCGGACAAAGCAACCAGACTGCATCAGACAACTTTACATTGCCCCTATTTCTGATGTCACCTGTAATTAGTCTTTTGTTTCATATGCAAATATTTATGAATCAACAATTTAATGTCAAATGCATATATCAAAAATGAACGTTGGACGTTCTTCGCAAGACAAAACAGAAAAAAGGAAAAACAATGGGCAATTTGTTTGGAAAAGTGAACTTGTATTGATTTTGAAATTTGCCTGTAAATAGGCGTTTTTGTACAAGAGGTCGACGTCCTAGTAAGAGAACGCCGCCGAATAACACAAAGTTTATACAATTTTGAAAAGGAAACAAAACAGCTATGTGCATAATATTCCGACTGGGTTCCAACTCTGCTATCGCCTTTATGTCTTCAAGCGTCTCATCACTTTGCTGCTTAGTTGAAGATGAAGTTGATTGACCGATGCCGAAGTCTGAGCCAGATAGTCGATGCCGAATTCCGGATGCAAGGTGATCCAATGAGACATAGTGTTACGCTTTATCCCTAACTTTTGCCTGGACTGCCCTTTCGGGTTTTCAGTCCACCGGGATACCCATTTTTGCCCAAGCCGCCTTTTCAGGTTTTCGACTTGCCGGGTGTACAGATTTTTTTCATTTCATCCCTTATTTTTGCCCGAACCCTTTTGGTTCGCCGGGAAGCCCTTATTTTTGCCTAGGTATGTCAACCTAGCGGGTCTTTTATTCATGCGTAGTATCTTTTTACTATGTCTGCATTGGCGGGGTGAGGAAGGTCGTCACCATCCATGGTGGTTAGAATCATGGCTCCTCCTGAGAATACATGTTTAACCACAAATGGCCCTTCGTATGTAGGGGTCCATTTGCCCCTGGGATCACTTTGAGGAAGGATGATGCGTTTGATTACCAGGTCCCCAACTTGATACTCTTGTGGTCTGACTTTCTTGTTAAATGCCCTGATCATTCGTTTTTGATACGTCTGACCATGACAGATAGCAGTGAGTCTCTTTTCGTCAATCAGGTTTAATTGATCAAGTCACGTCTGGATCCAGTCATCTTCACTCAAGTCTGCATCCTTCATTATCCGGAGAGAGGGTATCTGGACTTCAATCGGCAAGACTGCCTCCATGTTGTAGACCAAGGAAAAAGGAGTTGCCCCGGTTGACGTTCTTGCTGAGGTACGGTACCCATGAAAAGCGAACGGTAACATCTCGTGCCAATCTTTGTAGATCACTGTCATCTTCTGCACAATCTTTTTGATATTCTTATTAGCTGCTTCTACAGCCCCATTCATCTTCGGCCGGTAAGGAGAAGAGTTGTGGTGCTGTATCTTAAATTGCTCGCAGAGCTCAGTGATCATCTTGTTGTTAAGATTGGTACCATTGTCCGTAATGATTCTTTCTGGGACGCCATACCGACAGATCAAATTATGCCGAATGAAGCGTGCCACGACGCTCTTGGTTACCATGGCGTAGGAAGCGGCCTCAACCCACTTCGTGAAGTAATCAATTGCTACTAGGATGAAACGATGCTCGTTGGACGCCGTTGTTCGGATCTCACTGATCATATCGATGCCCCACATTGCAAAAGGCCAAGGTGCCGTCAGGACATTCAGAGGAACCGGAGGGATGTGCACCTTATCAGCATAGATCTGGCATTTATGACAAGTTCGAGAATGTTGGTAACAGTCGGCTTCCATTGTGGACCAGAAATATCCTGCCCTAAGGATTTTCTTTTCCATGGTATGTCCACTGGAATGTGTTCCGAATGTACCTTCATGTAGTTCTACCATGATCTTTTCTGCTTCAGCTTTATCCACACAACGCAGTAAAGTTGAATCATGGTTTCGTTTGTAGAGAATGTCGTTGCTGAGGAAGAATTTTGCAGAAAACCTCCTCATGAACTTCTTGTCATTGACCGACGCACCTTCAGGGTATTCCTGAGCTTCCAAGTACCTCTTCACCTCATGATACCAGGGTTTTTCAGTCACCTTTTCGGCCTCAAGATCGCAGCAGTATGCAGGTTCATCCAACTTCCAGATAATGATCCGGGGAGCCTCATTGTCCCATTTGACTTTGAACATTGAAGACATCGTAGCTAGTGCGTCCGCTAACTGATTCTCCTCTCTTGGGAAGTGTTCAAAAGTTATCTCTTCAAAGTGGGGAAGCAAAGTCAGCACATACTCCTTGTAAGGAATAAGATTTGGGTGTTTCGTATCCCACTCGCCTTTGATCTGATTGATCACGAGAGAGGAATCTCCGAAGACACTCAGAAATTTGATCCTTAAGTCGATTGCAGCTTGAAGACCCATGATACATGCCTCATATTCTGCCATGTTGTTGGTGCAGTTGAAACACAGTTGGACGGTGAGTGGAGTATGAGTTCCTTTGGGAGATATGATCACAGCGCCGATGCCGTTACCCGAAGCGTTGGAGGCTCCGTCAAAATGCATAGACCATCGGGATCCTTCCTCAGGTCCTTCATCCGGTCCAGGCACTTCACAATCAGTTACCACCATGATATCTTCGTCTGGAAATTCAAAGTTCAATGATTGGTAATCGTCCACAGGTTGGTGTGCCAAATGGTCTGCCAATACACTTCCCTTGATTGCTTTTTGAGTTGTGTACTGGATATCATATTCTGTCAAGATCATTTGCCATCTTGCTATTCTTCCAGACAGAGCAGGCTTTTCGAATATGTACTTGATGGGATCCATCTTTGAAATCAACAGAGTAGTGTGAGTCAGCATATACTGTCTCAGCCGACGAGCAGCCCATACCAGAGCGCAGCAAGTTTTCTCGAGCAGTGAGTACCGAGACTCATAGTCGGTAAACTTTTTGCTCAGGTAATAAATAGCGTGCTCTTTTCGGCCAGACTCGTCATGCTGCCCCAGCACACACCCCATTGAGTTGTCAAGTACTGTCAGGTATAGTATTAGAGGTCTCCCTTCAACCGGAGGCATAAGAATGGGTGGTTCTTGGAGGTACTCCTTTATCTTTTCGAAAGCAGCCTGACATTCATCGTTCCAACGTACTACTTGATCTTTCTTCAGCAATTTGAAGATTGGCTCACAGGTAGCAGTTAGATGTGAGATGAATCGGGCAATATAATTCAGTCGTCCCAGAAAGCCTCTGACTTCTTTCTCTGTCTTGGGAGTCGGCATCTCTTGTATGGCTTTCACCTTGGCAGGGTCCACCTGAATACCTTTATCGCTTACAATGAAACCTAGTAATTTTCCAGACCTCACCCCAAAGGTGCATTTGTTTGGGTTCAACCTCAGCTTGTACAACTTCAGTCGGTCAAACAGCTTCCGCAGATGGTCAAGGTGTTCTTCCTCAGTTTGGGACCTTGCAATCATATCATCGACATACACTTCAATCTCATGGTGGATCATGTCATGAAATAAAGCAACCATGGCACGTTGGTAGGTTGCCCCAACATTTTTCAACTCGAATGGCATGACCTTGTAGCAGAAGGTGCCCCACTGAGTCATAAAGGTAGTCTTTTCCATATCTTCAGGAGCCATCTTGATCTGATTATACCCTGAAAACCATCCATGAAGGAGAACACCTTGTGTTGAGCAGTATTGTCAACAAGAACGTCGATGTGAGGTAGGGGAAGTCATCCTTGGGGCTTGCCCTGTTTAGATCCCTGTAATCGACACACATTCTGACTTTACCGTCCTTCTTCGGCATTGGCACCACGTTGGTAACCCACTGAGGGTAAGAAGTCACTGCTAGAAACCCGGTATCGAATTGCTTCATAACCTCAGCCTTGATCTTTTCGGACATCTCTGGACGCATACGGCGGACCTTTTGCTTTACCGGAGGGCAATCTTCCTTGGTAGGCAGGTGATGAACCACAATGTCGGCATCCAAACCAGGCATGTCTTTGTAAGACCAAGCAAAGATTTCCATGTAGTCATGCAGCATCTGGATCAATCGTTGCTTCACGCTGAGCTCTAGATTGGCACCAATCTTGACTTCTTTTCTATATGCCTCAGTACCCAGGTTCACTGTTTCCACTGGCTCTTCATGCGGCTGAATGGCCCTCTCTTCCTGGAGTAGCAGTCTTGCGAGTTCACCAGGAACTTCGCAATCATCTTCACCTTCGTCTTCGGCCAAGTTGATCGGATTCTCGAAGTCATAACTGGTGGTAGCAGAGCCGTTACCAGTGAGATCCAGAGTGGATTGAAACCTGTATAAGTGAGTGTGTGTAAATATAGTTGTTTTGCAATATATAACACAGAAAGAAAAAGAGCGCAAGATTTGAAATGCAACAAACGTCCAATGTTTTGATTAATGATATATGGAAATGTCATACAAAAAGCCCTCACAAATGGGGCTACGATGCCCCGGGTAGGACACCGAGCCAATAAAAGTTTCAACATATTGTTTGTTACAAATTGAAAATAAAAGAGTTAATTACTGCGTGACAAATGTAATAGGTGTAAAATCCTTTGTCGTCCAGTTGCTTGGTCCGTTGTTGGTGGTTGGATAGATCCAACTGTCAAACTCTGCTTCCTCCACGTCCTCCTCGATAGCATTCACCCTTGGATTGGTGATGAACACTAGAGCCTTTCTGATCCTTTCCTTGCGAACAGCCCTCTGAGCCTCTGCAGTGAAGCCCAGCCCAAACTTGTCGGTCTTTTGAGTGAAGTCAGGCAGTTGACCCCAGTTTGCGCATTTGCCTTTCTCGATTACAACCCGGGCATCCTTCAGGGAAGCAATCTTCAAGGGGAAGTCTTCTTCAACCACTGTCTCAGCTGACGCCAAAGTTGGAGGTACCTCCTCAAAATGCTGAAAGGGGGTTTCAATAAACTCCCCGTCCATCTTGATATACCGGAATGAATTCAAGTGACTAACCATGTATTCCTCCTCACCCTACACAGTAACAATTTTCCCTTTGACAGGGTATTTGAGCTTTTGGTGTAGAGTGGATGTTACTGCCCCAGCCTTGTGAATCCAGGGTCGACCCAACAAGCAGGAATAAGATGGACGAATATCCATCACGTAGAACGTTGAGTCGAAGACTTGGGAACCCACACGAATAGGAATGTCTACCTCACCGTGCACCATCCTCTTAGAACCGTCGAAGGCTCTAACAATGATGTTACTAGGTTTCAATTCCAGGCCCTCACAATCCAAGCGATCTAAGGCCTTCTTGGGCAAAACATTCAGGGAAGAACCGGTATCCACCAACACGTGTGCGAGAGTAGTGCCCCTGCATTCTATGGAAACATGCAGGGCATCATTGTGATTTTTCCCTTTGGCGGTAAGGTCTGCATCTGAGAAACCCAAGCCATTGTCAGCTGTCAAATTAGCCACACAGTCAGTGAACTGATCTGCAGAGGTCTCTTGCGGCACATGGGCCGTTTTCAGAAATGAAATCAGGGCCTTTGCATGGGCCTCTGAGCACTGCAGCAATGATAGCATAGAGATTTTGGAGGGGGTATGCCCCAACTGTTCAACGACATTGAAGTCACTCTTTTTAATGATTTTAAGGATTTCCTCCATCTCTTGTTAGGAGGCTTCAACAGTAGTCTTTTTTGGTGCCTCCGTCCGGGCAGGCAAATCGGTAGCAACTTCTTTGCCCCGAGCATCAGAGGACTCGGCGGCAGTAGTAGACACAAGAACTTGATTTGGAACATGCACACTTGCGGGTGTGATGATAAGAGGTTTTCGGATAACTGGCGGTGCAATGTCAGGCGAGAAGAGCCTGCCACTGCGAGTAATCTTGGCGGGACCAGTGATGTTACTGATACTGGTACCAGTGTTGAACTCCTGCTTCACTCCAAGCACATACACGTCTGCCCCATAGTGCCATGGGACAACCTTGTTAGATTCATAGGGGAGAGGCCCCGGAACAGTAATAGTAATGGGTGCAACAGACATAATTTGGACTGGCTTTCTCGGGGGAGCCTTGGTAGGATTGTTGAAAATTGTGACGACATATACTTCTTCAGCGGAAACAAACGGAACAGCAGTTTTCTTGAACATAATTTCTTTTCTATCCATCAGGCTTTGGATGCCTGATTTCAGCAGCGGACAACCGGTAGGGATAACAGCACACAGGAGGCAACCCTTGCTACAACCCGGAAATAAACCGGCTAGTAGTAGGTTCCTCTTAACAGTCAATAGAGGGGTAGCAACATCATTCATCGAAACAGCATACAAATCTTCCTCGACGGCATTTACTCTATGCTGGGGCATAGGAGCAGTTACAACATTTGGCCTCTCAGGCGCCTCAAACTGAATTTCTTTCGCATCGATAAGGTCTTGCACCTTATTTCTCAGGGCCCAGCAATCATCAGTAGTATGCCCGGGGCTATCAGAATGATAAGCACAACGGGCATTTGGGTTATACTTAGGAGATGCAGTATTCACGACCTTTGGAGCCTCTTTGATGGTCACCAAGCTTGTTGATAACAGTTGCAGTAAGATTTGTGAAAAGGTCATACTCAGCCGAGTATACTGCCTCTTGGGCCTTTCACCTCTTTGTTGATTGTACTGCTGAGGAGCAGCAACAGGTTTTGAAATGACCAAGGCATTGACGGCTTGGCGGCTTTCTGGCTTGACTTGTCTTCTAGGACCATAGACGGCACTTGCTTCTTTCTTGAAAGGCCTCTTCTCAGTACTTGCGGAGGCAGCTTTTTGTATCTTTCCTGACCTGATGCCAACTTCTATCCTTTCACCCGTCAAGATCAAATCCGTAAACCCAGCTGAGGAATTGCCAACCAGATGATTGAAAAATGGACCAGACAAGGTCCCAAGAAACATATCAATCAGCTCACGATCAGTCAATAGAGGCTGCACCCTTCCAGCCAAATCTCTCCATTTTTGTGCATATTCTTTGAACCCTTCGCCCGTTCCTAGAGACATACCCTGAAGTTGGGTACGCGTAGGAGCGAGGTCAGAATTGTATTGATATTGTCTATAAAATGCGGTCGCCAAATCTTCCCAATGTCGGATACTAGTTCCATCTAGTTGATAGAACCACTCAAGCTGTGACCCCGAAAGGCTATCTTGGAAGAAGTGGATCCAAAGATTTTTATCTTCCGTGTAAGGTTGGATCTTCCTTATGTACGACCTTAGATGCAGCTTTGGACAGGAGGCCCCGTCATATTTGGCAAAGGCAGGCGCCTTAAACTTGTGTGGGATTACTACCCCAGAAGATAACCCCAAATCTCCGAAATCCAGCCCCGACACATTCTGAATCTCCATGGCACTCAAGCGGTCTTCTAATTGCTTGTATCTGTCAGCAGCGGGAGGTTATTGTTCGTCATTGTAATCCGTCTCGTTGTCAGAGACTGCAGGACTAGGAGCTCCTCCCCCTTGGGGACTATCTTTCTCTACAGAGGAAGTAGTTGGATCAGCCTCATTATGGAGTGTGCTCCCAAACCTGCGTCCAGTGTTGAATAACGCAGTCCTCTTTTTCTTCTTCTTCTTTAGGAGCAGAGCCTTCAACTCTTGCTGACCTTGGGCCAGGCTCAGGACCATCTCTTGAAACTGAGCACTTTGGGCCTGGAGGGCCTTGATTGCTTGCTCACTGGAGGAATCTGGATTCATGATGACTGTTCAAATAAACAGCGAAGAAGATTAAGCAACCTATAGAAAAATGGGTACCTGTTATGCACATGATGCATGAGATGCTATCTATGCAATGCATTCAAGGATTTTAGAAATTCACAATTGTTGCAAACAAAAAGAACGCACGTCATATTAATAAGAAAAGATTTGTTAGTACATAAATGCCCCATGGGCCAAATATTACAAAAACAACTTCTCAAGGTAAAAAGACGTTGCGCGTCCTCTTTGGCGCAATGTAGGTGTTGAGGGCCTCTTGCTCATGGAGTCGGCGGGTGAGCTCTAAAACCTTCTTCTCGCTGGCGTAGAATCTGGCTTCAAAAGTGTTCCGTTCCTCCTTGAGTTGGATTCAACTCTTCTGCATCTCCTCCCACGATGTAGGCATGTCAGGATGTAGGATGGTGTAGGGGACCTCTCCTTCCTTGAGGGGCTCTTTAATCACAGGGAGAACATGAGGATAAGGCATCATTAGACTCTGGGCTCGGGCTCGTACCCACTTGAGGTAAGGTTCAAGAGGGATGGAGTTCTTGTGTCCCAGTGTCTTTCTATCAACCTTGTTGGGCATCCTCCAAGCTCTGATGAATCTTTGTCGAAGTCCTTGCGCATCGTTGTCGAAGTCAAAAACTAGGTCAGGAATCAACATGTCGTGAGGGCCATCCCTCCGTGCATATCCAAATTGCCTCAAAGCTAGGCAAGGGTTGTAGGTGATACCTCCTCTGATTCCAAGTAAAGGAACATTAGGAAACTCTCCGCAACGATCGACGATGATGACATTTTCTCTGGACCGAGAACACCAATGTACATCAGAGTGAGTAAGAGTCATCAACCGTTGGGACCACCTTGAGCCTTGGTCATTCTTCAAGACAGATTGTGGAAGGTGCGAAATAAACCACCTTGCAAGGAGAGGAGTACAACACATGAGAACACCCCTCTTTCTCATTGTTCGTGTGTAAAATGAGTGAAGGATGTCCCCAAGTAATGTTGGTATTGGATTTCTGGACAAGAAGATTTTGACGGCATTGACATCTACCAATTGGTCAGAATTTGGGAACAAGACCAACCCATAGATAAGGAGTGCCACAATCTCTTCAAAGGCTTATAGGTCCAATGAATTCCAACACTCTTGTGCCTTCTCAAACAAGAATTTTGCTAAGAAGCCTTTGACACCGCTTCTAGTTTCCCAATGCCCCTTGATGTCAGAAGGCTGTAGATGTAATGCTCAAGCAACATCTTCCGGCTTTGGTTCCTTTTCCGTACCGTTCAAAGGTAGTTGATTAAGGATAGGAATTCTCAAGAGTTGAGAAAAATCCTCCAAAGTGGGTACCAACTGGTAGTCAGGGAAAGTGAAACAGTGGTGAAGAGGGTCAAAGAACTGGAATAGCACCTTCATCATGTCTTCTTCAATGTTGGTGTTGACTAAGCTGAGCAGTCTACCATGTCTTTCACTGAAGGATGAGCTTTCCGGAATTCTTGAGGTGAGCTCCTTGAGCTGAGGAGAGATTCTCACAAGGTTGACTTGGATGGTTTTTCTGCGAGGAATTTCCATGACCTACAAAACAAGAACAAAGATGAAGATCTAAACCCTTGAAATGGTTAGTGAATGCATATGATGCTTTATGATGTTTATGATGTATGCACAAACATATGTACAAGCAAATCACATCAAACCCTAGTTTCAGGCTTGCATGGGGTTTCATAGGTAAGTACCCTCTTGAGTGTAGTTGGCTTAAAAACCTGTCCTATAAATAGTAACCGGGTTCTAAGGAGCTCAATATCATTGGATTGTTTCCATTGTTCATTGTTTTGGTTTAGCCACTTAACTAGCGACCAAAATATTCCACGAAAACAACCCTCAATGAGTGTAGTATCGAGTATCTACCAACTTCGGACTGCACCAAAGCCGGTCATCTCACTACCCCTAATAAAAGGCCAAGATGGTCAAGTAAGGTTCTAGGTCATTAGTTCTTAGTGACATCACTCAGCGGCCCCGTACTCTCCTTGATTGAACTCAAGGGTTACCGGTACTCACAAATATGTCGCACTAATATAGCTATTGCTTCGATTGTGTTGGTATACCCCGCACAGTTTCCACAATGTATTGCTATCTATGAATGTTTCCCAACATCCGGGTGTAGGATTGCAAACCCAAACAAAAGAGCCAAGATATAAAGCAATCAAATCAAACAATTAGTCATGCAAGAGGGTGATCTAAGCCCTAAGGTTACTCCACTTTTAAATTTGTCCCCAGCAGAGTCGCCAGTTCTGTGATACGGTGGGAGAACTGACTATGGTTTTGCGTTTGTTTTCGCAAATGTTTCGATTGAGCAAGAGTCGCCACCGACTTTTTATTTTATCCTAAGGAAAGGTTAAAAAGCATAGCAAAAACCTTTGAGATGTTTTCTTGGGTTCGGGGAGTAGATTATAGAAAGGGAAGGTATTAGCACCCTTTCTATCCATGGTTATCCATGGGCTCTTAGTTACTTGCTTAGATCAACTTGCCTTAATTTTCAATTGTTTGAAATGGTGCTTTGTGTGTGTGGGTTTGAAAAATATTTTGAAAAGAAGCCAATGTGGTGGCAACCTTTGTAATGATCCATGTTGGGATGTATACAAAGATGTATGTCTTTTGAAAAGGTTTTCATTTGTTTTTGAAAGTTGTTTTGAAAGTGTGTTGTGATGTGTGTTTTGAAAAAATGGCAAGGATTGTTTTGCAAGATTTGGTCAAGTAACTAAGAGTTGTCTACCCCTAAATTTACTCAAAGATTTTTCCTATGTTTTAACCCTTTTAACAATTTTGTTCCACCATTGTATTTGGTGGACAATATTGTGTTAGGATGTTAACGGGACGGGCACGGGTCATCGTTTAGACCATAATTGCAATGGTGCCAAGTATCTTTGGGCAATTTTTCCTTGGAGGGACTTGATCATTTTTAGGCAACTTTCGAAAGCGTCGTCGAGGGACTATGATCATTTGAATTGTGTTTGTTTTGCCCAAAGAGACCTAACATGCAATATGGCCCATTATTGAAGGCAACAAGTGGAATACCCTAGGGGTGCAAGTGTGATTAGTGTTGTCCATTTTCATGCTTGTTTATCTTGAAATTAGGTCAAACTACTTTGGTTAATTGATTTTGCATACAAACCCTAATTCTAGCATGGTATAATTAGAAAGCATTAAAGTGCGAAAAATAAAGTTCCTAAGTTATTACAACACAATATATGGGAAGGGGGGTACAAATGTTCAAATGGGGGTATTTTGACAAGGAATTTAAACCTAGACTATTACATCAATTTGGAATTATACAAGGTAATTAATTGCACAAATTACATAAAAACATATAAATATGTAAGATGCAAAAAGGCTTTTTATATGTATGAAAAAAAGTATTTTTATATGTCAAATAAACAAAATAAAAAGTATTATTTTTTGGAGTTTTTATGTTTAGGGCAAAACCCTAATTTTATTAAGTAAAATATATTAATTATTTAATATGTACAAATATTTATCAATTATGTACAAAAATAAAATAAAAATGAAGTATATTTGTAAAAAGGTATTTTTTAATGTTAAATATTAATAAAAATAAAAATGTGTATATTTTGTATTATTTACTAAATATGCTAATAAATATGTATGTATTTGTATTATTTACTAAATATATATTATATATACAAAATAATAATATTTAATATTTATGAAAAAAAAGTATATTTTATATAAAATATTTTCAGAAGATAAAATAAAATAAAAATGGAAAATAAAATGTGTTTGCATTATTTTAGTATTTTTTAAATAAAAGTATGTAACTTTTTATTTATGTATAAACATTATTTTAAACAAATAAATGCCTAATAAATATAAAAATGGTGTAAAAATATTTTTTTATATTTTTAATATTGTGAGGAAAAATAAATAAGTCAGAACAAAAAAGAAAAGGTCAAAAAATCATGAAAATAAGCATAATGGGCCAAGGGGGTTTAAAAGTAACAAAAGGGTGCAAAAAGAAAGTCAACTCAGGCCCATCCCAAGAAGACTTCATCTTCAACCTCAGAACATGTTTGAACAACCATCCACGCGCGTTTTCTATCTCTCAATTCCTGGACTTTCAAGCAAAACTCACAACATGAAAAATGTAGAGCAGTAAGAGACGAATCTAGACATATAAAGAACTTGACTTAACTCTCTAAGATGAGAGAGAATTTCTTCTCCCCCAATTCCTGACCTAGTTTTTGTTCCATGTTCAGACATTAAATTCTCACAGCACACATAATATAAATGAAAACTAATTACATGGGCATGTTCAGGGCTATGAATGTGACATATTTTCTTCACAAACCTAAAGCTAACAATGCCTGGATAGAGAGATACGAGTTCATGAACTTACCTATTCAGTTGGAGTTGTATCTGGTGATGGAGGTACTTTCAGTGCAAGGTGATGATTGGTACAGCTTCCTTGATGTCCAGGGATGCTATTCCAAGTTTTACTTTACTTTGAAACTAGCTGAATCGAGTTATAGAACTCCATCTGCAAAACAAAAAAATGAAAATGGTGATGTTGAATGGGAGTGTTACAGGTCGTGTTTGAGGTTTGGAATAGCTTCAAGGGATGTTGTGGGATGTGTTTGAGGTGATTTTAGCAAGAATGCATGAAAGGATTGAGCTATGGAACTCAATCTGCAGCAGGTCCCCTGTTTTGGCAATTTGAGGGTGATTCTGTGTTTTAGAGGGTGTTGGAGATGGTTGGCTCGTGTTCTAGCTCAGGTTTGATGATTAGAAAGTGTTTGACAAGTTTGCTTAAGCTTGTGTTAGCTGAGATGAGAGTTGTGTTATGTTATGCTAGCTTTCTTCTCACTTAAGCAACAAAAGGCCAAGTTGAGTTTCTAGCTTGTACAGGCCCCCCTAATGTGTTGCATACCTTGGCCTTGATCAGTGTAATTAGCTCATAAACTTGTTCCAAAGAGATTTGCCCTGTACTTGCTTGGATTGCTAATTGACATAAAGTGCAACTTTTCTAAAATGGATATAATGCTTTATCTAAAAATGGCTTAGTTTAACATGTAATGCTTAAACACATAAAATAAGGCCTTGGCACAATGAGTTAGCATTAAATTATTGAGTGCAAATGGGATATAGGACCTGTAATCAAGGAAAGCAAGCTGAATTCAAAATGGCACAAATGTATGAACATGTAACTTGGCCAAATCAAAAGTGAGTTTTTTCCAACTTGCCAAATTCGATTCTCCCTAACCATGAGGTTGTTTGATGAGTTCTTGGACATTTTGGAAAGCTTGGAATTTGTACTACAATCCATATTTGAAATGCAAATTTAAATTCCAAGTGGAAGTATGTGAAAAATGGTCTTGAAGTTAGGTAAAAACCTTGCCTAAAATAGGTCAAATTTTCTCTAAGTTAAGAATGGTTTGGTACCCTTGTTCCAAAAATTGTAACTTGAGCTACAAGCTTCTTTTGGGAAAACTTTGTGAATCAAAGTTGTATATTTTGCAATAGGCTACAACTTTCATGTTTTGACTTTTGCTTGAATCCAAATGAATCTTGGTGAGAAAGTGGGACAAAGTTAGGAAAAAATTAGGGTTTTTCATAACTTAGATAAATTCTAAGTTATGAAAAATCTTCATTTCAAACCCTAATTTGCAATTCTTGATTTCTTGATGAACAAGTTTCATGATTTGGCATGTTTTGATGAAAAATGAATCTTGACACTTGATTTTGACCAAAAAGTCAAAGTTTGACTTTTCAGTATACAGTCAAAATTGATCAATTGACTGGGAAATTCAACTGTCAATCTTGTGTACTTGGGATCTTTTGAACTTGTTGAGCATGTCAAGACAATTCCATGGGGTCCTTGAGTCCATATGTGAGCTTGATTTGCCATTGGCTAGGTCAAACAGTCAAAAATTGCCTTTGTGCAGTCAAAACCCTAAAAATGACCATTTTGCCCTTTTGGTGATCTGATCAAATTTCTTGTGGAATTGTGATCCAAACTTGACCAAATGGTCCATGTGAGTTCATAATTTTGATGTGGGTCAATTTTCATGAGATTTGACTGTCAATTGGCCACAGATGACTTTTTCCCCAATACAGTTGATTTCTAGGTCAACTGTCCAATTGACTGGGCAAAATTTGGAATCAGGACTTGAAGCTTGGTATGGATAAACTTGGGAGTCTAACATGAAGCATGAAAGTCATCTTAGGCTTTTTAGGTCAAAACATCTTTGTTCAAACACAAACCCTAATTTGGGTCCACAGTGCAAGGAGAAGTCTTGAGCAGAGGAAATCCTAATTGGATCTTGAGCTCCAAGAGTTTTATGATGAGAAAATGTTGAGGAAATGGGAGGGCAAATTTTGGGGTACAACAGAAGGTATCTTCATAAAGCTGATTCGGATAGTGTTTTTATGAACGGGAGCCGTGATGTGCAAAACAGAACAAAGATAAATTCCCTTGGTCTTTGAAATGGTTAGTGCAATAAGCATGGGTGCCATGTTATGATGCATGATGTCATGATAAAACATAGGTATAGCAAACATAGGTATAGCAAGCACAGACAAATCACACAAAGTCCTTAGGTTTAAGGCTTGCATGAGGTCAAAGGTAGTACCCTCTTGAAGTTTAGTTGGTTCAAACCTGTCCTAAAAAAGTAACCGGGTTCTAGAGATTCTCAATATCACTGACCATCATTTATCGGGCATTGTTTCAGCTCTCAATCTTTTCTTGCAGCCAAAATATCCTGAAAGTCTGATCTCAATGAGTGTAGCATCGAGTATCAACCAGTTCTCAACTCTACACTGAGGTCGGCTATCTCGCTACTTTCTAATGGTCAAGTTTGTTCAACTAAGTGTTAGAACAAAGTTTGAATCTACTACCCTATATTTAAGTTTTGATGATAACAAAGTGAAAAGATATATTATTTATATGATTCATGTATGAACTATCTGCTGCCTAAATCATTAAGTTCTGATTTGCAGATACTCTGATTGATATAAGCAAGATCACACCTAATCAGCATCAGAAATTTGGTTCCTGACATCAGCATCAGAAGTTGCCATATCAGAATGTCAGAATCAAAAGATTAACTCACGTATATGCTGAAGTCTGATAAATAGAACTGCGCTCAACACTTTGATAAAGAAACACAACGGTTCATCAGCAGCTAAGCAGAATCAGAATGAGCCAAGCCAGAACTTGCATTAAGTAAGCAACGGTACTGTGCATTGAAAGCAAATTAATACCAACGGCCTCATTCCAGACAAGATCTGCTCGATAAGGAAAGTTTGTTAATAGCATTGAATCAAGAATATTGCTCCAACGTTCAACATCTCAGTGCTATATAAACAAGACTTTGAAGATTGAATTGGCTAATGCTCTCCAAATCTTTACACGCATAAAAGCTGATCAAAATCTTCCTTCTCTCAGTTTTGCTAAACACTACACATTCTCATATTCAATCATTGTTTAGAAATCTAGTTTCTAAGCTTTAAGTTATGTATACATCACAGTTGTGATACAGTTTTGTAGAAAACATTCACACACTTAGATTTATCTTCTTTGTAAGAAAGTGTTTCCTTGACAAACCGGGTTGTGGTTTGCATCAAGAAGGCTTTAGCAGTTGTTAAAGCAGTCTGTAATATTCAGTTGAATATAGTGGATTAAGACCTCGTTGGAGAGAGGCGAAATCACCTTGACGGGTGGACTGGAGTAGTTTGAGATCAAACGAACCAGGATAAAAATATCTTGTTCATTGCATTAGATTTCAGTTTTACAATTCAACCCCACCCCCCTTCTTGTGTTTTTCACTACTTCAATTGGCATCAGAGCGCCTGGTTCTGAGCTAAAACACTTAACCGTGTCAGTACAAGATCCAGCGTCAGAAAAACACAATGGCAGGAAACGTTTCTCACACCAGCAATGACAACAATGAGGACAGAGACAGATTCTGAGGAAAACCTCCAGTCTTTGATGGAGAAAACTTTGATTACTGGAAAGACAGAATTGAAAGCTTCTTTCTGGCACATGATGTTGATCTGTGGGATATGGTGACAGATGGATACACGCACCCTGTGAATGCAAGCGGTAAGAAGATTGACAGAAAAACAATGTCTGACCAACAAAAGCGTGACTTCAAGAATCACCACAAGGCCAGAACCATCCTCCTCAGCGCCATCTCCTATACTGAATATGAAAATATCTCCAACAGAGACACAGCAAAGAACATTTTTGACTCACTCAGAATGACGCATGAGGGCAACGTTCAGGTCAAAGAAACTAAAGCTCTGGTGCTCATTCAGAAGTATGAGGCATTCAAAATGGAAGAATCTGAATCCATTGAAACAATGTTCTCAAGATTCCAGATTCTGGTAGCTGGTCTCAAAGTTCTGGACAAAGGATACTCTATTGCTGATCATGTCAAGAAAATCATCAGAAGTTTACCCAAGCAGTGGAGACCAATGGTTACAGCTCTGAAGTTAGCTAAAGATCTCAACAAAATCACTCTGGAGGAACTTATCAGCTCCCTCAGAAGTCATGAGATAGAGCTAGAAGCTGACGGGCCTCGGAAGCAAGGTAAGCCTTTAGCATTAAAATCTAACAAAAAATTTGAGTCTAAAGTTTTGCAGGCAGTTGAAGAAACATCTGATGGATCCTCATCAGAAGAAGACGAACTCTCCCTCCTTTCCAGAAGAGTAAATCAACTGTGGAAGCAAAGACAAAGGAAGTCCAGGAATCCCAGAAGATATGATCAGAACGAGTCTTCTTCCAGATACAGAAGGACAAATTCTTCCTCTGGATACAGAAGATCTGAAGGCTCCTCAAGCAGCAAAAAGCCAAACACCAAGGACATCATCTGCTATGAGTGCAATGAGCAAGGACACTATAAGAGTGACTGCCCAAAGCTTCAGAGGGAAAAGCCCAAAAAGAAGTTTGGAAGAGAGAAGAAGAAAAGTCTCATGGCTACATGGGATGACTCTGACTCGTCTGAAGCTGACTCAGAATCAGATGATGAGAGGGCAAACATAGCTCTCATGGCTAACATCTCAGAAGATAGTGAAGCTTCTGAATCAGACTCAGAATCAGATACTGAAGAGGTATTTCCTAACTTTGCTATTAACTTTACCAAGGCTGAACTTGCTGAAAGCCTTAATGAGATTCTGGAACGGTATCAGCAAATTAGAGTTAAATTCAGAGACCTGAAAAGGAATCTTGAATCTGACTCTAATAAGACTGAGAGTCTCAAATTGGAGAATTCTGAGCTGAGAGATAAGATTTCAAAATTAGAAAACACTTTACAAAACTCTCAGAAGGAACCAATTTCTGAAACTCCCAGCAACGCTGATGAGATCATCAAGGAGTATGATCACAGTTTCCAGAATTTCCTCGCTAAAAGCATAGATAGAAGCAAAATGGCTTCAATGATCTATGGAGTTAGCAGAAACGGCAGGAAAGGAATAGGATACCAAGGTAAGGTTCCTACACCAAAGAATGTCATGGACTTAACCATTAAACACACTCCTCTGAATTCACATTTTGTGTATGGTCACACACATGATATTAAATACACTAGCAGTAAGTACTCTGTGAAACCAAAATTCAACCAGAGTTTTGGTAAAACTAACAAATCAGGACCCAAGAAAATCTGGGTACCTAAGGATAAAATAATACATGTTGCAGATATCTTTAGCAGCAAGTCAGAAACACCAGTCATGGTACCTGGACTCTGGCTGCTCGCGACACATGACGGGAAGAAGGCATATGTTCCAAAGCCTGGAACTTAAGCCTGGAGGCCACGTTGGCTTTGGAGGCAATCAGAGGGGAAAGATAATTGGCTCTGGAACTGTAGGTAATGGAAATCTTCCCTCTATTAATAATGTTCTGCTAGTAGATGGATTGATGCATAATCTGTTATCCATAAGTCAATTAAGTGATAACGGTTATGATATAATCTTTAATCAAAAATCATGTAAAGCTGTTAGTCAGAAAGATGGGACTATCCTGTTTAATGGTAAGAGGAAAAACAACATCTACAAAATCAAACTTTCTGAACTAAAGAGTCAGAATGTAAAATGCCTTATGTCTGTTAACAACGAGCAGTGGATCTGGCACAGAAGATTGGGGCATGTTAGTATGAGAAGAATATCTCAGATTAACAAACTCAATCTGGTCAGAGGACTTCCTAATTTGAAGTTCAATTCAGATGCTCTGTGTGAAGCATGTCAGAAAGGCAAGTTTGCAAAACCTTCTTTTAAATCCAAAAATGTTGTTTCTACCTCTAAGCCATTAGAACTTCTGCACATTGACTTATTTGGACCATTTAAAACTGCTTCAGTCAGTGGTAAGAAGTATGGGTTAGTAATCGTAGATGACTATAGCAGATGGACATGGGTAAAGTTCCTAAGACACAAGGACGAGTCACACTCTGTGTTTGTTACCTTCTGTAACCAAGTTCAGAATGAAAAGGATCTTAGAATCGTTAAAGTCAGAAGTGATCATGGTGGAGAATTTGAAAACAAAGATTTTGAGTCATTCTTTAATGACAGAGGCATTCTGCATGATTTCTCTTGTCCTAGAACTCCCCAACAAAATGGAGTTGTAGAACGAAAGAACAGAACATTGCAAGAAATGGCCAGAACCATGATCAATGAGACAAACGTTGCTAAGACCTTCTGGGCAGAGGCAATAAACACAGCGTGCTACATTCAGAATAGAATCTCAATAAGACCTATTCTGGAAAAGACTCCATATGAATTGTGGAAGAACAGAAAGCCCAACATTTCATATTTTCATCCATTTGGATGTACTTGCTTTATATTAAATACAAAGAATTATTTGAACAAGTTTGACTCTAAAGCACAGAAGTGTATTATGTTAGGATACTCTGAACGCTCAAGAGGGTATAGAGTATACAATACAGAAACACAGATTGTGGAAGAATCAATCAGTGTTCGTTTTGATGATAAGCTTGACTCTGAAAAGTCAAAGCAGAATGAAGTTTTTGCAGGTATGGAAATTGAATTTACAGGTTCTGAAGACAAGTCATCAGAAGCTCTCAATACAGACACTCCTTCAACGTCTGAAAGGAGCACTGCTAGCAATCTTACAACAGCTGCTGATCAACCTCAGAAGAGATTACCCAGAAGCAGCTTGGATCACCCAGAAGAGACTATCTTAGGAAGAAAGGAAGATCCAATCAGAACAAGAGCAAGCTTCAGAAACTCTGAAGAAACTCTCATGGGACTTGTGTCTCTGATTGAACCTTCTTCTATTGATGAAGCACTTCTGGATAATGACTGGATTCTGGAAATGCAAGAAGAGCTGAATCAATTCACCAGAAACGACGTATGGGATCTCGTTCCCAGACCAAAAGGATTCAATGTCATTGGAACAAGATGGGTGTTCAGAAACAAGCTAAATGAACAAGGTGAAGTCATCAGAAACAAGGCACGACTGGTTGCACAAGGTTATAGTCAACAAGAGGGGATAGACTATACAGAAACCTTTGCCCCAGTCGCCAGGTTAGAATCTATCAGACTTTTAATTTCATTTGCTGTTAATAGAGGCATCACTCTGTATCAGATGGATGTCAAAAGTGCATTCTTAAATGGTTATATAGAAGAAGAAGTCTATGTACACCAACCCCCTGGTTTTGAAAATACAAAACATCCAGAACATGTCTTCAAACTTAAGAAGTCACTATATGGTCTGAAACAAGCTCTCAGAGCTTGGTATGAAAGGCTAAGTAACTTTCTATTAGAAAATGAATTCACCAGAGGGAAAGTGGACACTACTCTATTCTGTAAATCAGTTAAGAATGACATCTTAGTCTGTCAAATTTATGTTGATGATATTATTTTTGGTTCTACTAATCTTTCTCTTGGAAGAAAATTTGCTAAGTGTATGCAGGCAGAATTTGAGATGAGCCTCATGGGGGAACTGAAATTCTTTCTAGGAATTCAGATCAATCAAACTCCAGAGGGAACTTACATTCATCAGAGCAAATACATCAGAGATCTTCTGAAGAAATTTGACCTCTCAGAATGTAAGCCATCAAAGATTCCAATGCATCCCACGTGCATTCTGGAAAGAGAAGAGGTAAGCAAAAATGTAGAACAGAAAGTCTACAGAGGTATGATTGGTTCTCTCCTCTATCTGACTGCTTCAAGACCTAACATATTATTCAGTGTTTGTATCTGTGCTAGATTCCAATCAGATCCTAGAGAATCTCACTTAACAGCTGTTAAGCGAATTTTCAAGTATCTGAAAGGTACTACTAATCTGGGTTTGTTTTATAGAAAATCTAGTGATTACAGCTTAGTAGGCTACTGCGATGCTGATTTTGCTGGAGACAGAGTGGAGCGTAAAAGCACTTCTGGAAGGTGCCAGTTTCTGGGAGAAAATCTGATCTCTTGGTCCAGCAAAAGGTAATCAACAATTGCGCTATCAACAGCAGAAGCTGAGTACATAGCAGCAGCAGGATGTAGCACACAAATGCTCTGGATGAAAAGTCAGCTTGAAGACTTCCAGATTTTTGAGAGTAACATTCCTATACTCTGATAATACTTCTTCTATTTTCTTAAGTAAGAATCCCATTTTACATTCTAGAGCTAAGCATATTGAAATAAAACATCACTTCATTAGGGACTATATTCAGAAAGGAATTTTGAACTTAAAATTTATAGATACAGACCATCAATGGGCTGATATCTTTACTAAACCCCTTTCAGAAGATAGGTTTAATTTCATTCTGAAACATCTCAGCATGAAAGTCTGTCCAGAGTGAAAATGTTTTAATTCCATATATTTACCTTCAGAATGTAATTGTTTTACTGTGAACTTCTGATCAATCCTCTTTCAGAAAGATAGAACATGCAGATTGTATCAGATGCAAGTCTAAAGATCTGAGAGTCTAAGCTCAAAGACAGACGTGCTGATCACTACATCAAACAAGTGTCATCCAATCATCAGCAAATCTCTGAAGCAAAACGCGTGCACGTTTCTGAGAAGGCAAAGCGCTGATTGGGTGCATTGAGACACATGTCTGGTAACTGTTTTTAAGTATCTTTCTCAAATCCCCCAAAATCAGCAAGCATTTAATAAAAGTAATCATGCTTTTAAAATGCAATCATGATTTTTCTCTTTCTTAAAAACGTTTATTTTTTTCAAAATATTCTGAAACTTTATTTAAACACATTAACCTCTCATTCTAATTCTTTACAGTTTCTCACTAATTCTCAAGCATTCTCTGCATTTTTCTGTGTTCATCTCTTGCAAATCCCTTTTTCTCATTTTCTTCTCAAAATCTTTTAGTGTGAACATGGCAACCTCCAGCAGTGCTTCTGCAGGTCCTCAGAAGAAAGCATCATCTGAACAGTATCAAGTGCCATTCAGAACACTCCTCACTCCTGTGAAGAATCTTGAAGTGTTATCTGAATTGATCGTTGATTTTGGAAGCTTGAAGGAGAACGGTTTTGACCTAACTGAAGAAGTTAGGGCACAAAAATGGGAAAGGTATTTTGACAGGTTGGTTGGACCAACATTCCCTATGTTAGTCAAGGAATTATGGATTCATGCCAAGTCTTCAACGCATCTAGTCACCTCCTTCGTTATGGGGAAGAAGATTGTGATCACTGAGGATCACATAGCAAGGTTAATCGGTTACAGTGGCGGTGGCGTCCGCTGTGTTGATATGGCTGAGAGATGTGCTGACGTGGGCGTGATAGCTGCAAGGATTTTCACCCATGGGGTGCCCAGCAGCAAGATCAAAGATCTGAAGGATCATCACAGAGTTTGGGCTAAGATAATTCTGGGATGCTTCAACCATAGGAAGCCAACTAGTTCACCTGATTACATAAATGTGGATCAGCAGTTTCTGATCTACTTTATTGATCAGAAGGTAAAAATCAACTTGGCTCATTTTCTGTTCAACCACCTCAGAACAAGTGTAAAGGAAACCAGGGAAGAAGAAAGAACAAAGAGGGATTGGATACCCTTTGGAAGGTTGATATCAGATATTCTGACAGAGAATAGGCTGATAGAGCATCTGATAGAAGCTCAAGAGCTAAGCACCATTGAACCAACAGTTGGGAAGCCTCTGAACGCGAAGAACTTGAAGAAAATGAAGTTGATAGAGAATATCAAAAAGGAACCCAGAGCTACTCCTATTGCTGATATCACCAGCAGAAGAGTTCCTCTGAGTGACTTTCCTTTATTTTCTGAGATAGAATCTAAACCAGAGGTGGTTCTCAGATACTTGGATGTGTGCAAGGCAGATGGTACAGATCCAAATCTGATTATCAAAGCTCTGCATCAACCTCAACAAGAAGTGACTCTGAAGAAGACGAAGAAGAGGAAGGCACCTTCAGAAGGATCATCCCAGCAGACACCCAAGAAAAGAGGTAATTTATCTGCTGATTCTGTTTTAAATTCTTCTACTATTCCAGCATCTATTCCTCCTCAAACCTCTCATAGAATCTCAATCCCCATCCCAACAATAGATGAAACTGAACCAGAAGATGACCCTTCTGAGGCATTAAAACTCAGAAGACCCAGAACCAAACATCCCAAACCAATCTCAACAACATCAGCAATTGACAAAGTGTTGTCTGACATTGATCAACACACTTCTGATCACTCCGCCAATCCAAACTCTGAACCACAAATTGTCCCTCCTCCACAACCAGAACAACAGCAATCTGCTGAAGAACCTGAACAACAACAACCACTCTCATCAATTCCAGAAGAACCCCTTATCCTTGAACAACCATAAATTCCAACAACCTCTCCTCAACCAGAAATTCATCCACCATCACCTCAACCTGAGTTTCATCACTCTGAAACTCCTTCTCCTCAACCATCTGAACCTCATTCACCACAACCATCACCTCTGGCAATCCAGCTGCCAGGTGGAACAACAATCACCTTGGCACAGTTGCCATCCTCACCAGAATCTACACCACCAAATACTCCCAAAACACCAAGCAGTCCAATCATAATTTCTGATTCTCCCACTCCATCTCCAAAACAAACAGCTGCCAAGCAAACCACAGAAAACCCCAGCAGGACCTTCATAGACTTAACCAGTCTTGACCGTCTTGCTGATATGAAACATAAAATAGCCATCCCTAAACCAAAACAACCAGATGTTGGCTCTGGTATTATGAATTTTGAAACAGGTGTGCAGCAATGGATTGCTTCTTTGAAGCAAGTCTGTCCTGGAATGATTGACCCAGCTGCTTCTGATCAGCTCTGGTCACAATTCAGACTTTGGGTACGTGCTGAAGCCCTCAATTTGCAGGATATCAACTATGAGCAGGCACAACAGAACTTCAGCAAGCTGCTGAAGGAAGTTGACAGTCTGCTGCCTCAGGAAGCTGTGCTCCCTCTGGATAGTGAACCTTGGTCTGAGAAACAGCTAGCTTCAAAGGTGCAACCAGAAGAAGACAAGACCATTCAAGCTGAAGCAATTCAAGCAGAAGATGTTGCAGAAAGCTCTCAGAAGCTTCCTGCTTCTGATGCTTCTCAAGCTGCCTTGGACAGGCAGACTCTGGAAGAGCTGAAGCTGAATGACATGCGTCTGCAGCAGAGGATGGATGAAAACGACCAGAAGATGAAAGAAAGAATGGATGTGCAGGATAGCAAGATTGACACTGTTGTCAGCATGGTGCACAAGCAGAATGAGACTGCTGATCAGATCAAAGCCATGCTGGAGAACCTGTTCACACGCTTTCCTCCCCAACATTAGTTTTTTCATTCATGTCTTTTTCATGTTTTCTTTGATTTTCTGATGTACTATTTGAATATGTTTTGTTTGATTCTGAACCTTTTAATATGACAAGTTTTTCTGATCTTAATTGTTTTAGCACTCACCTACACTTTTTGATTGCTGACAAAAAGGGGGAGAACAAGAATGATATTTTAAACAATAACGGTTAACTAAGACAGAAATTCTCAAACATTCTAACTCCATTATACTTGAAAATGGTTTTTGTTTTGCTTAAAGTCTACAGGTACAAGGAAGCTCCTGGACACTCTGAAGACTAAAAGCTATGAAGCTCTGATCCGCTCTGATACTCTGATCCAAAGCAAAGCTCTGACAAGAAAAGCTCTGATACGCTGATCTGAAGCTCTGCTCTGATATGCTGATCCAAAGCTTCTGATAGTCAAAGACTCTGATACTCTGATGTTCAAAGAAAGGCAAAAAGATCTGATCCTGAAGAACACTTGTAATCAAAGGGAAGTAATAAACTCAGGGGGAGTATCTCTCAACTCTGATATCCTTTTACCCTTACCTTTGATAACCTCTTACTCTGATGCATCTCTCTGATACCTTTTCACGTTACTTTCATTTAAAAATATCTAGTTTTTGTCATCATCAAAAAGGGGGAGATTGTTAGAACAAAGTTTGAATCTACTACCCTATATTTAAGTTTTGATGATAACAAAGTGAAAAGATATATTATTTATATGATTCATGTATGAACTATTTGCTGCCTAAATCATTAAGTTCTGATTTGTAGATACTCTGATTGATATAAGCAAGATCACACCTAATCAGCATCAGAAATTTGGTTCCTGACATCAGCATCAGAAGTTGCCATATCAGAATGTCAGAATCAGAAGATTAACTCACGTATATGCTGAAGTCTGATGAACAGAACTGCGCTCAACACTCTGATAAAGAAACACAACAGTTCATCAGCAGCTAAGCAGAATCAGAATGAGCCAAGCCAGAACTTGCATTAAGTAAGCAACGGTACTGTGCATTGAAAGCAAATTAATACCAACGGCCTCATTCCAGACAAGATCTGCTCGATAAGGAAAGTTTGTTAATAGCATTGAATCAAGAATATTGCTCCAACGTTCAACATCTCAGTGCTATATAAACAAGACTTTGAAGATTGAATTGGCTAATGCTCTCCAAATCTTTACACGCATAAAAGCTGATCAAAATCTTCCTTCTCTCAGTTTTGCTAAACACTACACATTCTCATATTCAATCATTGTTTAGAAATCTAGTTTCTAAGCTTTAAGTTATGTATACATCACAGTTGTGATACAGTTTTGTAGAAAACATTCACACACTTAGATTTATCTTCTTTGTAAGAAAGTGTTTCCTTGACAAACCGGGTTGTGGTTTGCATCAAGAAGGCTTTAGCAGTTGTTAAAGCAGTCTGTAATATTCAGTTGAATATAGTGGATTAAGACCTCGTTGGAGAGAGGCGAAATCACCTTGACGGGTGGACTGGAGTAGTTTGAGATCAAACGAACCAGGATAAAAATATCTTGTTCATTGTATTAGATTTCAGTTTTACAATTCAACCCCCCCCCCCCCCCCTTCTTGTGTTTTTCACTACTTCACTAAGGTTCTAAGGTCCGTTAGTGCTTCACGACACTACACGGTGGCCCCGTATTCTCCTTGTTTCCCCATGAAGGATATCGGTACCAACCAAAGTGCCACACCAACACAGCCATCGCTTAAACCATATCGGTCTTCACCGTACAGTCTCCATGATCTATTGTTATTTACCTAATGAGTTCCCCCAGATCCGGGTGTAGGATCTACGGTAACCCAAAACAAACCCTCAAAAGTAAAGCAATCAAGACAATCAAGAGAAGCAAGTTAAATGACCTGGATCCTAAGGTATACCCCACTTATTATTCCCTAGCAGAGTCGCCAATTCTGTGATACGGTGGTAGAACCGACTGTTTAATACTGGTTTGTGTTTTGCGTTTTTTGTTCGCAAAATGTCGCGGTAAGCAAGAGTCGCCACCGACTTTTATTTCATCCAATCATGCAAAAGGAAAAAGAACAGAAAAAACCTTTTTTTCGAGATATTCTGAGTACGGGGGGTAGATTATAGAAAGGGTAGGTGTTAGCACCCTTTCTATCAGTAGTTATCTACGGGCTCTTAGGTACTTGCTCATTTTTCAAATTGCTTGTGTGTGTTTGTCTTAAAAATGTTTTACTTCTTGATAACCCTTGTATCGGTCCTCAAGGATGTGACGAAGTTGTTTTGAAAATTTGTTTTGAAAGGTGTTTGTGTGAAAAGTTTTCATTGAGCAAGTACCTAAGATTCTACCTACTCGAAAAAGGATTGTTCGTTCTATTTCCTTTAGACATCTCTATCCTACTATTAAGGAGTAGGTAGCACCGTCGTTGGAGTTGTAAGGGACGTTCGAAAGGGACAAATACAATCACTAAAGCAATAGTTATAAAACTTCAGTAGTAACCCTAGAGTCTTAAGATCTTTCCGAGGAAACATTTCCGAGGCAACATTTCTGAGGCAACATTCGAATGGGACACTTTGATCTCTTTAGACTGGAGGGCAACCACTAAAATCTCCTATGCTTAATGATTGTTTACCTAAGGCAACCGAAGTGAGGTAAACCCTAGCAGTGAATATGTGCATATGATTTGTTTCAGTTATTTAATCTTTGCACATTAGGTTATCTATCGTTTTAATTTTCCAGACATTCTTGCCATACAATCCTATTAGCCATGCATCTAGACAGTTAAAGGTTGCGAGAAGTTAAAGTGCGAAAAAATAACCTAGCTATTACAAGGCTTCGGGGAGGTGGATTAATTACATAACCAAAAATCAGGGAAAAGAGATAAATAAAAATCCTAGTTTTAACTATTACAAACCCTGAACAGTTACAAAATAATGGACAAATAATTAACAAGCGCGCGGCAAATTAAATGCGAGGAAAAATTGAAAACCCTAAAATCTAATTGAGAAATAGTTTGGGTTGTATTTTTGAGAAAAGAATTGATTAAATTATGTACGCCTAAAACCCTAATTCTAATATTTTTAATTATGAAAAAGAAATTGAAGTTAACTTAATCTAGCTAAACTAAATAATTTCATGAAAATAAAATATTTTACAAAGAAAACAAGATTTTGTGTATTTTTGGTTTTTGTATTTGAGAAAAAGAAATTTAATTGTAAAATTAAAACCTAGTTTCTATTTGATTTTAATTATAAAAGAAATTAACTTAACCTATATTTCTAATTAAATTAAAATAAATATTTTATATAAAAAAATACTTTTTTGGTATTTTGTGATTTATTGATTTTATGATTTTTTTAAAAAGGTAATTAATTTGGTAAAAAAATTAATTAAACAAAACAATTAAAATAAAAGAAAATAATAAAGAAAAGAAGAATGTGGGTCTGTATACTAGCAATTCTGGGGGTGAGAAACTAAATATCCAAGCCCATTAAGCTGAGCCCAGTCAACCACGTTGGATCTTGTGCAAGCGTTGACTTGAGGTGCATTGAGGACATTCAGGCAGGAAGCATTAGATCTGGCTAGCAGTGCATCCAGTGGCTGGATGCTGAGGTTGCATGGAAGGCGTGTGAGGGAGCATTGTACTGGATCTGCAAAGGTAAAATAAGAAAATACATTTTGTTGGGACCTGGGATCGAACCCAGGTCCTTCTATTTACCACTAGCGCACCTCACCACTGGGCCAACTAGCTTGTTGATTATTATGCTGAAAAAGAAATATAATATTGCAAAACAATTGAACAAAAACAGAAGGCGCGAAAGTTCAGACGAGCCAGTCACATGAAGCCAAGTCATCGTCTTCTTCATGGATTTCGTCGTATTAGGTATTCACCTATACCCACGGACAGTGTTCGTTGCTAAAAACCCGTGTTATTCCAAAATGCAATACAAGCATGATAAATTTATTGTGATGGTACCAATCAACTCGTCTTGGTCTCACGAGTGTCATGGTACCTCATTCATGGCCCAATTTTCCTGTACCAGAAATCCCCAAATCGTGACTTTAAACCCTAACAATGGTAAGTGTGGATTCCTGCACTGTTAGTGAAGATGTGAAAAACACAAGAAGGGGGGTTGAATTGTAAAACTTTAAGTCAAAGGTGCAGACAACACGGTATTTTTATCCTGATTCGTTTGATCTCAAACTACTCCAGTCCACCCGTCAAGGTGATTTCGCCTCTCTCCAACGAGGTCTTAATCCACTATATTCAACTGAATACAACAACTGCTTTAACAACTGTTAAAGACTTCTTGAGTCTAACCACAGACCTGTTTATCTCAAGGAATTTCTCTTACAGATAAATGAACAAAAGTGTGTTTGATGTTTTCTAGTAAAACTATATATCACAACTGTGATAATACACAATATTAAGCTTAGAATAAAACTGGGTTGCTAATGCTTTTGAGTAGGCATGGTTGAGAGCTTTAGCAAATTGAATGAGTGAGAACGTTTACGTATGCATGTATGCGTGAAGATTATTAGCCTCTTCTTTTCTCACACTAACTTGTTTATATAGCCTAGGAAGAGATACGTTGTTGTCCATAAATCCATTTCAATGCTAATAACGTTCTTTCCTTTTTGATAAGATCTTTGTCTTGGAATAAAGCCGTTGGTAATAAATCTGTCTTGAATGCTTAGTAACGTTAACACTTCAGAGTCTTCTCTGCTTATGGTAATCAGAGTGTTCTTTCCTTTATGCTGACACTTCTGAGTGCTGATGACTTGGTTAGGATCTTAATCAGAGTCAGAGTATTATATGCGCAGATTTTGTTCATCAGGCTTCAGCATATAGCATATGTTATTTGTTCTTCTGATGCTGACATATCTTCTGATGCTGATGTTGATACTGATATTCTGATTCTGATTCCATCAGAGTTTCTGTAAATACACAACATAATTTTAAGTAGCATATATGTCTTAAACATAAATCTTACAATTAATTTATTCTTGTATTTTGTTATTATCAAAACTCTAATTGAGGGTTGTAGAATTAAACTATGTTCTAACAATCTCCCCCTTTTTGATGATGACAAAAACCAGAATTTTTCAATTAAAAATACATAATAAACGGTATCAGAGATTAAGGATAAAGAATAAAAGGTATCAGAGATAAACAAATAATGAATAAAAGGTATCAGAGATAAGAAGATAAGGAATAAAAGATATCAGAGCAACGAAGAGAAAAACTCCCCATGTGTTGATTACTTCCCTTTAATTCCATGAGACCTTGAGCATCAGAACTTTACATAATCAGAGTTCATCAGATTCATCAGATTCTTGTACCTGTAAGCTTTTCAGAAGAAATAAATTCAAATATATCAGAATGTTAGAATGTTTGAGACTTATGTCTCAGTAATCCGTTATTGAAAAATATCATTCTTTCTCCCCCTTTTTGTCAGTTATCAAAAAGCACAAATAATCAGAGTTAAAATGATCAGAGCTAAAAAAGCGTTTATATTAAAAACAGAAGCAATGATTAGTTCAGAACAATGGAAAAATATTACAGACAAACATGTAAAGAAAACAAGGAAAACACAAGAAAATTCTAAGAGGAAGGAGGAAGTCGTGTGAACAGAGCTTCCAACATGCTCTTGATTTGATTGCTGGTTTCCTGTTGCTGAGATACCATGTTTGCTATAGCATCAATTTTAATGTCCTGCTTATCCATTCTTTCATTCATCAGCATATCAGATCTTTTCAAGTCCTCCAGAGTTTGCCTGTCAAGAGAGGAAGCTTGAGGATCTTCAGAAGCAGGGTGCTTCTCAGAGCTTTCTTCAATATCTTCTTCTTGACCCAAGTCTTCAGCTGGAATCATTTGTTCTTCTGCAGGTTGAACTTTGGATGCTGGACGCTGTTCAGACCAAGGAGCAATATCCAGTGGGAGAACTTCTTCCTTAAGCAGCTTGCTCAGAACTGGACCTTCAATCTCTTTTAGCAGATTGCTGAAGTTCTGTTGAGCCTGTCCATAGCTCTGGTCTTGCAACTTAAAGGTTTCAGAGCATACCCATCTTCTGAATTTTGTCCAGAGGAGGTATGATACAGCAGGATCAACCAGTTCCAAACTTGCTTGTTTCAAAGAAGTGATCCACTTCTGTATTTCTGTTTCAAAGTTCAATATGCTGGAACCAACATCTAGATGTTTTGGCTTAGGGATAGCAGTTTTGTTGTTTATTGCAGCAAGGCGTTCAAAGACTGTTAGATCAATGACAGTCTTGCTGTGGTCATCCGAATTTTTCTAAGGTGAGGGAGTGGGAGAGTCAAGAATTACGATTGGACTTGATGGGGAATTTGGTGGAGTTATTTCTGGTGAAGAGGGAAGTTGAGGAATATTCACAGTGGTACCACAGGGAAATTGAATCGCCAGAGGTTGTGGTTCAGGGGATTCAGAGGGTTGAGCCTCAGAGGTTTGAGTCTCAGGTTGTGGAGATTGTTCATATTGAGGAGAGGGTGGATTAATTTCTGGTTCTGGGATTTCTGGTATTGGAGAGAGTGGAGTTTCTGGTATTGGTGAGAGGGGTATTTCTGGTTGTGGATCTGTGTTTGGATTTGGATTTGGATTTTCTATTTCGGGAGGGGAAGAGTGTTGGTCTATATCAGAAAGAACTTGTGCAAGTTCTTGTTCTGGTATGGATTCAGTATTTGGATTTTATGGTTGGGAGCGAGATGTTCTGAGGGTTAATGATTCAGAAGGATCAAAGTCAAGGTCAAAATCATCGAAAGTTTGAGGAGTTGGATTTTCAGATGGAGTTGGAATTGGAATAGATGTTGATACAACAGTTGAATCTAAAACAATTACAGAAGCAGGATTACCTCTTTTCTTGGGAGTCTGTTGAGATGATCCTTCTGCAGCAGCTTTTCTTTTCTTTGTCTTCTTCAGAACAACCTGTTTTCTTGGTTCTTTGACACTTGTTCTGAGATGGTTGAACAGAAGATGAGCTAGATTTATCTTGACCTTCTGAGAGATGAAATAGAGCAGAAACTGCTGATCAATGTTAATGTAATCAGGAGAGTTGGTAGGCTTCCTGTGGTTGAAACAGCCCAGAATGATCTTGTCCCAAATTATGTGCTTGTCCTTCAAATCCCTTATCTTGCTGGAGGGAATCCCCAGCGTGAAAATTTCCCTTGTAATTAGGGCAACATCTGCACACCTTTCTGCCATATCAATACAATGAATACCACCACCATTGTAGCCTATCAAGCGTGCAATGAGGTCTTCAGTGATAACAATCTTCTTCCCCATGATGTAAGACGTAACTTGATGATTTGAAGAAGAAGCGTGAATCCAAAATTCCTTTACCAGAATAGGAAATGTTGGACCCACCAGCCTGTCAAAATACTTTTCCCAACCTTGAGCTTTAACCTCTTCAGATAAATCAAAACCATTCTCCTTGAGACTGTTGAAATCCACTATTAATTCTGACAGAACTTCAAGATTCTTGATTGGAGTTAGGAGCATTCTGAATGGTACTTCATATTGTTCAGATGATGCATTTATTTGGGAACCTGAAGAAGGAATGCTGGAAGAAGCCATGTTCACACAAGGTTTTTGTGAAAAAGATTGAAAGGGTTTCTTGAGAAAGAAGAACACTGAAAACAGAAATATTGAGAGAAAACGAAAGTGAAAGTAAAAAGTATAAATGGTGTGAAGTGTGTTTAAATAGATTTCTAAAAAGGTTTTGAAAACATAAACGTTAAGAGAGAGAAATAAATAATGATTATTAGCATTTAATGATAGCTGATTTTAGAGGATTCAGAAAGATATTTGGAACGGTTACCCATGACATGTGTCTCAATGCATCTAATCAGCACTTTGCCTTTTCAGAAACGTGAACGTGTGTTCAGCCTCAGAAAATGGCTGATGACTGGATGACACTTGTTTGCTTGAGTGAACAGCATATTTCCATCCTAGAAATGAAGCGCTCATATCTTCATGGATAGATTCCGATACAATCTGCACTTCTAAAATTCTGAAGGAAGATTGATCAGTAGTTCACAGAAAATAAACAAAGTTCTGAAGGTTAATATATAAAATTAAAACAATTTCATTCTGGGCAGAGCTTCATGCTGAGATCTTTCAGAATGAAGTTGAACCTATCTTCAGAAAGTGGTTTTGTGAAAATATCAGCCCGTTGATAGTCTGTGTTGATAAATTTTAAATTTAAAATCCCTTTCTGAATATAGTCTCTAATAAAATGATGTTTTATTTCTATATGCTTAACCCTAGAATGCAAAATTGGATTTTTACTTAAGCAAATAGCAGAAGTGTTGTCACAGAGGATAGGAATGTTACTCTCAAATATCTGGAAGTCCTCAAGTTGACTTTTCATCCAGAGCATTTGTGTGTTGCATCCAGCTGCTGCTATGTATTAAGCTTCTGTTGTTGATAGAGCAATTGTGGATTGTATTTTGCTGGACCATGAGATCATATTTTCTCCCAGAAACTGGCAGCTTCCAGAAGTGCTTTTATGTTCAACTCTGTCTCCAGCAAAGTCAGTGTTGTACCCCAAAATTTGCCCTCCCATATTCTCCAAGAAATTGCCAAGTCAAGCTGCAAAATTCCCCAAGGGTTGCACAGTGCAAAGGTCTCCTATACAGTCAAAACTAGGGTTTGTGTTCTGAGCAAGAAAATGAAGTTTTCAAAGGTCCAATCAAGTCTCATATGCCTACAAATATGGTCAAGTATTCTCATATCAAGTTTCAAGGCATTCAGCACAAAATTGCACAGTCAAAACCCTAAATTGCACTACAGTCAACTGTAGGGGCAAAATGGTCATTTGACAGTCCAAAGTTCAAATTTTTGGTCAACATATCATTTTGAAGCCACAAACATCATTTGATCAATGCTTGATCATGATTCTCAAAATTTGGCTCAGAAATCATCAAAGATGCAAAAGTTTCCTTATTTGGACAGTTGAAAAAGTCAACTAAAATTGACCAGGGCATAACTTTCACATGGATTATCAGAAAAATTCCATCCAAAGCTCATTTTGAAGAGAAAGACATTTCCTACAACTCATCTTCATACTTCAAGTCCAAGAAATGCTCTCACAAAAAGTTATCAATTTCAACATTATAGGTCATTTTCAAAAGTCAACAAAAAGGGACTTTAAGTCAAAGGCCATAACTTGAGATTGGTAAATCAAAATGACATGGGACCAAAGGCATTGGTTAGATGACTCCAAGACCTTTCCAAAATGTCCAAGAACATGAGAAAAGCTTAAAAATTGAGCAAGTTATGCCTTGTGGAAGTTGGGAAATTTTTGGATATTTTGAAAAGTCAACATTGATTCAAATGACCTAAAAATGCTAATGGGCCCATTTTTCTTCCATGATTCATCATTCTAAGCATATGCACGACCACTTGGCCCAAAGGGAAGTATTTTCTCATTTTTTATTTATTTATTTGAATTATTATTTATATTAATTCATTTAAATCATTTAAATATATGAAAAATATCTAACTTGACCTAACCAATCTTTTTATGCATGTTTTGGACTCAATATTTCGTGCATATGCAATTATAGAAAGATTTGGGTTGATTGGCTTGATTGAGAGCAAAGAACACACAAAAAAAGATATGAAAAGATCTTAAGAAATCAAATTTCCAAAACCATTAATTCAAGAGATTTTGATCAATATTTTTGACCTAATGCACTCAGTACATAAGCATGATCATAACCCTAATGATGCTAGACACAAAAGCTGCGCAGAAGAGGCCATTGCAAACTGAAATTTTTCTCCATAAACTCAAAACTGAAAACAGCTTTCCAGGTGGATTCAAAGCACAAAACCTATTCCATTAGCTTCCTTGAAGGCTCCTGAACGTGTTCCAATCAAGGACAACCATCAAAGCACGAAGAATTGGTATATTGAATCAAAACTGTACAGAAAAAAAACTCATAATCGTATATCAAATTCCATGCATTATTTGTGAAATTTATTCATTGATTCATGTTCATGATGATGTTTTGAAGCTAACCAATGCATTTAATTTGATTATTATGCTATATATACGATTGTACCATGTTCGATTTCTAGGGTTTACAGGGTTGGAAATTAGGGCTTTTGCCAAAAGGAAAAATTAGGACTCAAGGCCACCACCATTGTAATCAGCAGACCTGGACGATCCTAAACATGCCCTCGCGCCTAATTTATGTTCAAGGATAGCCTAATCGCTATTTTCCCAAAAGACCCATTATGGAACGCGTCTAAAACCGTTGCCTATGTGTTTTATGTTACAGGGATGATGAAGAAGATGAAGCCGTGTCACACGCTGATTGGCACGTTTGAATATTTCGCGCGTTGAACCACTAACCATTTACTTTTCTTTTATAATATTTATTGTTTATTTATTAATCAAACGCGTTGAGTTGGTCTAGTGGCAGGCGATGGTGCTGGTAACACACGTGACCTGGGTTCGAACCCCAGGTCTGTATAATTTCTCATGTTATTTTTCATTAACCATTCCCATGCAGCGCCCAAGGCCAAGACGCACCATACACCTCAAGAATCTCTCCTTCCACGCGTCCATCAGAATTAAACCAAAGGCTAAGATTGAAGGTACATCATATACCATGGTCAACGCATGTGCACGCTACTCAAAAAAGTCAATGGACCTGAAGCTTGTTGGGCCAGAATTTCACAAACTTAACCTCCATATTGGGGCCTGAACCCCCCCCCCCCTGGTTTGCAATTTTTTATCATTTTCTTATATTTTATTTTTAATTATTATTTTATTTGCTTTATTGTTTTAATTTAATTAATTATTTTTACAAAATACAAAAATGCCTAAAAATCAGAAAAGACAAAAAAATATAATAAATACTTTATTTTAATTATTTTCATAAACAAATTGCATGTAAATAAATTAATTTAAATTAGGGTTTTAATGTTAATTCTTTTAATAACAAAAATCTAAAAATGTATAACTAGGTTTAATTGGTAATTTTTATTCCTTTTAATTTTTCTTTTTTTACCATAATATTATTTATTTATTTATTTTTATAATTAAATTGTACAAAAAAAAACTTAGGTTTAATTTAGGTTAAATTTTAATACTTTCATAATAAATTTAAAAGCCATTAGAATTAGGGTTTGCATTTCATTTTAATTTTAATTAATTCTCTTTTTCATTAAATCCTAAAAATACCAAAAAAAACAAGTCTTTCTTAATTAATTTCACCATGTAATTTAACATTTTGCAAAAGGGTCCAACGCCCTCGTTTCGCTTAATTCTCGTTAATTCGCGCATTTATTTTATTTCATTTAAATAATTATGTATCTCTCCCGAAGCTTTGTAATTTAATTACTTTTCGCACTTTTAATTTATTTACTTTTCTGTCAAATCGGGTCCTGGTTAATTTTGGCGATGTGGACCCGCGCCATTTGTAATAGCTTTAGATTTATTTTCCTCGCAACTTTTTAACTGTTAAACAAAGCATGCAAGAATGAATGGCCTTAAATAAAATCAAGCGTAGAACACTTTAACATGACAAGACAAATACAAATGAAAACGACACACAATCGCACGCACCACCCCTAGGGTACGCCTCACTGTTGCCTTGCCTCAAAAGGTGATCGTCGAGTAGAGGATGTCTTAGTAAGTCCTCATGATCCGGGAACCTGGCATGAGGGTAGCTTCTAAGGTGTCTTCCCATTGCTCTGGTGATCACCATGTCCTGAACCTCGAATTGACCCGAACACCTCCAATGGTGGTGCTACCTACCTCTCAATGGTGGGATGGCACTACTTTAAAGGACATTTACACAGACGAATTCCTTAGGGTAGGTAGACGACTCTAGATACTTGCTCTAAATTTCAAACAATTCAAAAATACTTTTCACACCAACACCTTTTCAAAAAGCTTTCGAAAGCAATTTTTCAAACACTCTTGAGGACCGATACAAGAGTCGAACTGGAATTTTCAAAGAAACTTTTTAAAAACCCACAGTTGAAAAGCAGACAAACCATTTTGAAAACACAATGAGCAAGTATCTAAGAGCCCATGGATAACCATGGATAGAAAGGGTGCTAACACCTTCCCTTTCTATAATCTACCTCCCGAACCGAGAGCGATCTCTATAAGGAATTTTTCTGTGCTTTTGTCCTTTCCATTTGGAGAAAATAAAAGACGGTGGCGACTCTTACTTACCGCGACATTTCGCGAACCAGCGTTAAACAGTCAGTTCCAGATCCACCGATCACAGAACTGGCGACTCTGCTGGGGACTTAACTTAAAGTGAGGTGTACCTTAGGGTTAGTTCATAACTGTGTTTTCAATTGTATTGATTTGCTTGCTTTAAATTGTGGGACTTGCTTGGGAGTTCTATAGATCCTAAACCCGGATCTGGGGGATACCTTCTTAGAAAGTAGCAACAAGGCTGTGAGGGAACTGTGCGGGGTATACCGACATGGTTGAAACAGTCTGCTACGTTGATGTGGCACTTTGGTGTGTACCGGTAACCCTTGAGTTCAGTCAAGGAGAGTACGGGGCCTCCGCGTGGTGTCATGAAGCATCAACAGACCTTAGGAACCTTAATTGAACTATATTGGCCTCTTTAGGGTAGTGAGATAACTGACTTTGGTGCAGTCCGAGGTTGGTTGATACTCGATACTACACTCAATTGAGGGTTGCTTTCCTGGAATATTTCGGTCGCCAGTTCAGTGGCTAAATCGAAACGATGAACAATGAAAGCAATCCCGTGATATTGGGAACCTTAGAACCCGGTTACTTCTAATAGGACAGGTTGAACCCACCAACTTCAAGAGGGTACTACCCAGACCCCATGCTGGCCTTAAACCCTAAGGGCTTGTCTTGTGTGACTTGTGTGCCTTCGTACTTGACTATCTGCACGCTTATTACCTGACACTTGTTTCTTGCAGGTTTTGTCTATAGTCCTTAATTGGGATTCACAACAGGGTTACATACATTACCCCATTCATAGCATAACATCATACCATTGCATACATCTTAACTCATTTCAAGGATCTCAAGGGCTTGTGATGCAGGTCAGGATGAATCAACATCTAGCAAGGGGCAAAGGGGATTTATTTTCCTCTAGCCAAGGGTGTCAGGGGCTATGACCCACTGGATATGGTGAGCCTTTGACCCTTGAAGAAGGACTCTCAACAACATGAAGTACCTTCAATCAAGTCATCAGTTTTCAACACTAACAAGTTTCTCTGTTTACCCTGCGAGGTCCTTGAAATCATTGCATGCTTATCATACATATCATTGCATAACAGGTACCCTTTCTATGCAGGTTACTTACCTTCTTCATGGTTTATTTCAGCAGTCTCGTCATGAATCCTGAATCCTCAACCGAGCACACTATCAAGGCTCTCCAGGCTCAGAACGCCCAGTTCCAAGGGTTGATCATGAATTTGACCCAGGGGCAACAAGATCTGAAAGCTCTGCTCTTAAAGAAGGAAAAGAAGAAGAAGAGGACTGTTTTATTCAGCCCTAGACGTAGATCTGGGAACACGCTGCAGACTGAAACTGAGAGGACTACTCCATCTGTAAGGGAAAGCAGTCACCATGAGAGAGAGGTGCCTAGTCCAGTGGTCTCCGACAACGAGACAGATTTCAACAACGAACAATACCCTCCGGCTGAGGATAAGTACAAACAGTTGGAAGACCGGCTCAGTGCTATGGAGATACAAAAAGTGTCCGGCCTGGACTTCGAGGATCTAGGTCTATCTTCTGGGGTAGTAATCTCGCACAAGTTTAAGGCACCGGCCTTTGCTAAATACGACGGGGCGTCCTGTCCTAAGTTGCATCTCAGGGCTTACACAAGGAGGATCCAACCCTATACAGCTGACAAAAACTTATGGATCCATTTCTTCCAAGAGAGTCTTTCAGGGACTCAGCTCGAGTGGTTTTATCAATTGAATGGAGCCAACATCCGTACCTGGGAAGACTTAGCCACTGCTTTCTACAAGCATTACCAGTACAATGCCGACCTTGCTCCCACACGCACTCAGCTTCAGGGAATGTCTATAGGTGCAGGCAAAGGTTTCAAAGAGTATGCACAGAAATGGAGAGACCTTGCTGGAAGGGTACAGCCTCCATTAACTGACCGGGAACTCGTTGATATGTTCTTGGGGACCCTATCCGGGCCATTCTTCAACCACCTGATTGGTAATTCATCTGCTGGATTCACCGACCTCATCCTGACCGGCGAAAGAATTGAAGCTGGTATCAAGAGTGGGAAAATTCAAGAGGCCACACCTTCTGGTATTCATAAAAAGCCTTACATGGGAAAGAAAGAATCCAATGCTGCATACAGCCAAAAGAGTCGTCGTGACCAACATGCAGGGGCAGTCATGATCTCTGGTTCTGCACCACGCCGCCAAGCACAAAGAGGAAATCAGCGAAGGCCGGACGAGCCTAAAAGACAATTCACCAACATTAACATGCCATGGTCACAAGCATTGCAGCACATGTTGAAGATGAACCTGATTGCGGTGATCAACCCGCCTACAAATCCCAAGACCTCCTCTCCAAGCTACAACCCAGAGGCAAGGTGTGCTTATCATTCTGATAGCCCGGGGCACGATACTGAGGACTGTTGGGCGCTAAAATACAAAATTCAGAATATGATTGACGCTAAGGAGATTGAATTCGAGCCCGCTGAGACTCCCAACGTGATCACTGCTCCCTTGCCAAAACATGGCTAGGATTGAGAGATTTTTGTTCATTTGAATTCAAGTTGTATTTTTCCTTTCTTAATAAACAATTGTCATGTTAAACTCTTTTATTTCATGAATGCATTACACATGTCTGTCTTGAATTAATTACGTTTACTATACTTAAAACTGCTTTCATATTTTTGTGAGGATCAACTCTTGACTAAAAATTCTAAACCTCTTGAGGGAGGATGACGAAAACGATACCGCAATCTACAGTATGCTTTTGAACAGACCCCGCTGATGAGGTACAGGCATTGTTTCAATCCCTAAACACTGGAGTTATAAGGATGATAATCCCTCGTCAACCCCTCTGAGCCAAAGAAGTAGGAGTTTTTATTTTCGAAAATCAAAACCCTTAATCATAACCTGGGGCAGGGTAGTCTCTCAGTTGATCCAAGGGCATAACGAATGGCACCAAAAAGTCCTTACAAAACAAAAGACAGTGATGGTTCAGAACAATCATAAAGACAGGCAGTCGTTATCAAAAAAATCATAAATGAAAAGCCCAAGAAGTCAAAACCTACGAAGGGGACTTACGAAGCTGGGGCATCCCGCTGACTGTAATTCCAAAAAGGAAACAGCTCAGGCAAAAAATAGGGATAACAAAAAAATCAGACAAGAAAGAGGTCATACAAACCCTCAACAAAAGCAAAAATGACTGTCCAGTCAGAATAAATTATCAACATCCGAATCATCACCGGAAAATCAAAGCAAAGACTCGAACAAGGTCTAACGTATGATCAACTGAGTTTAGGTTTGGAGAACATCACGAAGAGCGGGTGGGCACAAATAATTTGAGCCTTTATCCTTTGTTTCTTAAACCGTGAACCAGGCCACGATATAACCCTTAAAAGCCCTAGCTGAAGCATGGGTTAGTTCGAAAGCATACTGTTACGAAGGTATCCTGACTCCTGAAGGTTTGTTGTAAGATCTTGAGTTGACACCGCACTGTATTACAAAAAATGCATTTTCAAAATTCAAAACAGACATAGGCTTTTGCATTCTTAAAATAACCTTGTTTGCATATGACTATTTGTTTGAACAGCAGGGAAATTCGCGCGATGAACACCTTGTGAACAGAAATACCTCCAATCAAGGGGCACAGTAGGAGCATTGCCCATTATCTGGGGCATGACAAAATACTTCTAACAGGGGCAACTCCCTACATTTTGAGAGCGTGGACATAGTCGAAAAATACTACGCATAATCAAAGACCCGCTAGGTTGACATACCTAGGCAAAAATAAGGGCTTCCCGACGAACCAAAAGGGTTCGGGCAAAATGAAGAGATGAAATGAAAAAAATCTGTACACCCGGCAAGTTGAAAACCTGAAAAGGCGGCTTGGGCAAAAATGGGTATCCCGGTGGACTGAAAACCCGAAAGGGCGGTCTAGGAAAAAGTTAGGGATCAAAGCGTACGACTATGTTCCGGTATCTCATCACTTGTCTACCCGAAGATTTGTCAATCACCCACACAGGTATCCTCTTCCCTCATCTCCGAAGCACGGGCAATAATGAGTTATCCAGGCAATCCAATTGCTCTGTCAACCAAAGTACAAAGGAAAGATCAACATAAGGATGATTACCATCTGCCTTTACAAATTCCAGATCGTGGGTTAACATCCGAGACCAAACAGGACAATCATCCACTTAATCAAGATCATGTAACCCTACACCGGTTCCTTCTCAATTTTCAGACAAAGTCCTACACAGACCCATCCTCCATAAGATGACCTAACCCCGATTCATCCAGAAGTTTTTACACAAACTCATCCGAGTAACCTAACCCCGGTTCCTCCAGAAGTCTTACATGGACCTATCTCAAGATGACCTAACCCCGGCTCATCAAGAAGTTTTTACACAAACTTATCCAAGTAACCTAACCCCGGTTCCTCCAGAAGTCTTACATGGACCTATCTCAAGATGACCTAACCCCGGTTCATCAAGAAGTTTTTACACAAACTTATCAAAGCAACCTTACCCCGGTTCCTCTAGAAATCTTACATGGATTTATCACAAGTAACCTAACCCCGATTCCTCCAGAAGTCTTACATGGACCTATCTCAAGATGACCTAACCCCGGTTCATCAAGAAGTTTTTACACAAACTTATCCCGCCGTAACCTAACCCCGGTTCCCCCCAGAAGTCTTACATGGATTTAGCTCCAGATAATCTCACCCCGGTTCATCAGGAAGTTTCACATAAACTTACCTCACCAGGCAACCCTACACAGGTTCTCCTTCTTCCAGACGTAGACATCAAGCAACCCTACACTGGTTCCCTCTCTTCAAGATGCAGTTTTACATGGACTCGTCACCCAGAAACCCTACACAGGTTCTCCCTTTCCAAGAACGAAGTTTTACACAAACTCGTCAAAGTAACTCTACACAGGTTCCTTCTCCATTTCAGATGAGGTTTTGCACGAGCTCATCAGCAGGCAACCCTACATATGTTCCCTCTTTCAACTTACAAAATTACAGTTCAAAATCTCCCCAGGAGAGTCCAATTCATCTCCCCTAAGCAGTAAGCTTATCCTCAGTAGATTCTGGAAACTTATCCCTCGCAGAGCACGAATGCGTCTCCCGGCTTTATTCAAAGAGTTATTTCCTTAACAGGATATAACTGGGTTATCCTCAGCCAAAAGCCACGGAAAGGTCGTCGTCAACACAGTTCTTTCTTATCCCCAGCAAGCTATTATTAACACTCAGCAAGGCATCCCTCTTCCCACAGAGTATGGCTTCCCAGCATGGTCGCTAGAGTACCTTTTCTCCCCGCAGAATCCTCCATTTGCCAAGTTTATTCCGCAACGGAGTCATCTTCTCCTACCGGTATTCTTGCAGATTATCATCCCCAGCGGAAGCAAAGTCTATTCTTCAACATCAGCCCAGGATACGACTTCCCGGCACCCGTCAAGGATTCACTTTCCTAGACAAAAACATACATAAAACATCACATACATCATGATAACATGCATAGACACATCATATTATACAAGTCTCATTTATATTGAGAACATCATTGCTTGATTCATATCATGCATTGCATATGACTGACCTTTACCTTTCAGGAAAGATGCAGTTGAAATTCTCAATCATATTTCAAGACCTAGACCGGTTCAGTTAAATCGACCCTAAGATTTTCCTGATGCTTATCCAGTCAAAGGCCTTCTCTGGTTCAGTCAGATCGACCCTAAGATCTACCTGATGCTTATCCAGTCAAAGATATTCCAAGACCTAGACCGGTTCAGTAAATCGACCCTAAGATTTTCCTGATGCTTATCCAGTCAAAGGCCTTCTCTGGTTCAGTCAGATCGACCCTAAGATCTCCCTGATGCTTATCCAGTTGAAGATATTTCAAGACCTTGTCCGGTTCAGTTAAATCGACCCTAAGATTTTCCTGATGCTTATCCAGTCAAAGGCCTTCTCTGGTTCAGTCAGATCGACCCTAAGATCTCCCTGATGCTTATCCAGTTGAAGATATTTCAAGACCTTGCCCGGTTCAGTTAAATCGACCCTAAGATTTTCCTGATGCTTATCCAGTCAAAGGCCTTCTCCGGTTCAGTTAGATCGACCCTAAGATCTCCCTGATGCTCATCCAGTTGAAGATATTTCAAGACCTTGTCCGGTTCAGTTAGATCGACCCTAAGATTTTCCTGATGCTTATCCAGTCAAAGGCCTTCTCTGGTTCAGTCAGATCGACCCTAAGATCTCCCTGATTCTTATCCCAGTAGAAGACACCCAAGATTTGTCTCAACGAGCGTTGTTGGAGTTAAAGTCACCCAAGATGCTCTTACCGTTCATGCTAAAGCAGTAACCATCCCTGGTTCATTCATCGCCGTTTGAAGCTCCAGACTCAGCTCCTGTAACCCGTCAGGACACATTTATACCAAGCATCTGAAAACCAGTTCTTGCAACGCGTCAGGTACTCATTTGTTCTTTTGCAGGTATGCAGGTTCTCGCTAAGGAATCTCCTACGCGATCAACATCCAGATGGCATCTATAAGCCCATCATCCTATCCAGCAATCTCCAAATGGCATCTATAAGCCCATTCCCCCATCACACTGCTAACATGCGAGCGCAAATTTTTGGGCACTCTAGTGTTCAATCATCTTCCACCTTCGGATTACGAAAGGCACGTCAGCCAATCTGCATCCTCAGGTCTAAGAAGATTGAACAGGGGCAACTGTTGTACCCCAAAATTTGCCCTCCCATATTCTCCAAGAAATTTCCAAGTCAAGCTGCAAAATTCCCCAAGGGTTGCACAGTGCAAAGGTCTCCTATACAGTCAAAACTAGGGTTTGTGTTCTGAGCAAGAAAATGAAGTTTTCAAAGGTCCAATCAAGTCTCATATGCCTACAAATATGGTCAAGTATTCTCATATCAAGTTTCAAGGCATTCAGCACAAAATTGCACAATCAAAACCCTAAATTGCCCTACAGTCAACTGTAGGGGCAAAATGGTCATTTGACAGTCCAAAGTTCAAATTTTTGGTCAACATATCATTTTGAAGCCACAAACATCATTTGATCAATGCTTGATCATGATTCTCAAAATTTGGCTCAGAAATCATCAAAGATGCAAAAGTTTCCTTATTTGGACAGCTGAAAAAGTCAACTGAAATTGACCAGGGCATAACTTTCACATGGATTATCATAAAAATTCCATCCAAAGCTCATTTTGAAGAGAAAGACATTTCCTACAACTCATCTTCATACTTCAAGTCCAAGAAATGCTCTCACAAAAAGTTATCAATTTCAACATTATAGGTCATTTTCAAAAGTCAACAAAAAGGGACTTTAAGTCAAAGGCCATAACTTGAGATTGGTAAATCAAAATGACATGGGACCAAAGGCATTGGTTATAGGACTCAAAGACCTTTCCAAAATGTCGAGGAACATGAGAAAAGCTTAAAAATTGAGCAAGTTATGCCTTGTGGAAGTTGGGAAAATTTTGGATATTTTGAAAAGTCAACATTGATTCAAATGACCTAAAAATGCTAATGGGCCCATTTTTCTTCCATGATTCATCATTCTAAGCATATGCACGACCACTTGGCCCAAAGGGAAGTATTTTCTCATTTTTTATTTATTTATTTGAATTATTATTTATATTAATTCATTTAAATCATTTAAATATATGAAAAATATCTAACTTGACCTAACCAATCTTTTTATGCATGTTTTGGACTCAATATTTCATGCATATGCAATTATAGAAAGATTTGGGTTGATTGGCTTGATTGAGAGCAAAGAACACACAAAAAAAGATATGAAAAGATCTTAAGAAATCAAATTTCCAAAACCATTAATTCAAGAGATTTTGATCAATATTTTTGACCTAATGCACTCAGTGCATAAGCATGATCATAACCCTAATGATGCTAGACACAAAAGCTGTGCAGAAGAGGCCATTGCAAACTGAAATTTTTCTCCATAAACTCAAAACTGAAAACAGCTTTCCAGGTGGATTCAAAGCACAAAACCTATTCCATTAGCTTCCTTGAAGGCTCCTGAACGTGTTCCAATCAAGGACAACCATCAAAGCACGAAGAATTGGTATATTGAATCAAAACTGTACAGAAAAAAAACTCATAATCGTATATCAAATTCCATGCATTATTTGTGAAATTTATTCATTGATTCATGTTCATGATGATGTTTTGAAGCTAACCAATGCATTTAATTTGATTATTATGCTATATATACGATTGTACCATGTTCGATTTCTAGGGTTTACAGGGTTGGAAATTAGGGCTTTTGCCAAAAGGAAAAATTAGGACTCAAGGCCACCACCATTGTAATCAGCAGACCTGGACGATCCTAAACATGCCCTCGCGCCTAATTTATGTTCAAGGATAGCCTAATCGCTATTTTCCCAAAAGACCCATTATGGAACGCGTCTAAAACCGTTGCCTATGTGTTTTATGTTACAGGGATGATGAAGAAGATGAAGCCGTGTCACACGCTGATTGGCACGTTTGAATATTTCGCGCGTTGAACCACTAACCATTTACTTTTCTTTTATAATATTTATTGTTTATTTATTAATCAAACGCGTTGAGTTGGTCTAGTGGCAGGCGATGGTGCTGGTAACACACGTGACCTGGGTTCGAACCCCAGGTCTGTATAATTTCTCATGTTATTTTTCATTAACCATTCCCATGCAGCGCCCAAGGCCAAGACGCACCATACACCTCAAGAATCTCTCCTTCCACGCGTCCATCAGAATTAAACCAAAGGCTGAGATTGAAGGTACATCATATACCATGGTCAACGCATGTGCACGCTACTCAAAAAAGTCAATGGACCTGAAGCTTGTTGGGCCAGAATTTCACAAACTTAACCTCCATATTGGGGCCTGAACCCCCCCCCCCCCCCCTGGTTTGCAATTTTTTATCATTTTCTTATATTTTATTTTTAATTATTATTTTATTTGCTTTATTGTTTTAATTTAATTAATTATTTTTACAAAATACAAAAATGCCTAAAAATCAGAAAAGACAAAAAAATATAATAAATACTTTATTTTAATTATTTTCATAAACAAATTGCATGTAAATAAATTAATTTAAATTAGGGTTTTAATGTTAATTCTTTTAATAACAAAAATCTAAAAATGTAGAACTAGGTTTAATTGGTAATTTTTATTCCTTTTAATTTTTCTTTTTTTACCATAATATTATTTATTTATTTATTTTTATAATTAAATTGTACAAAAAAAAAACTTAGGTTTAATTTAGGTTAAATTTTAATACTTTCATAATAAATTTAAAAGCCATTAGAATTAGGGTTTGCATTTCATTTTAATTTTAATTAATTCTCTTTTTCATTAAATCCTAAAAATACCAAAAAAAACAAGTCTTTCTTAATTAATTTCACCATGTAATTTAACATTTTGCAAAAGGGTCCAACGCCCTCGTTTCGCTTAATTCTCGTTAATTCGCGCATTTATTTTATTTCATTTAAATAATTATGTATCTCTCCCGAAGCTTTGTAATTTAATTACTTTTCGCACTTTTAATTTATTTACTTTTCTGTCAAATCGGGTCCTGGTTAATTTTGGCGATGTGGACCCGCGCCATTTGTAATAGCTTTAGATTTATTTTCCTCGCAACTTTTTAACTGTTAAACAAAGCATGCAAGAATGAATGGCCTTAAATAAAATCAAGCGTAGAACACTTTAACATGACAAGACAAATACAAATGAAAACGACACACAATTGCACGCACCACCCCTAGGGTACGCCTCACTGTTGCCTTGCCTCGAAAGGTGATCGTCGAGTAGAGGATGTCTTAGTAAGTCCTCATGATCCGGGAACCTGGCATGAGGGTAGCTTCTAAGGTGTCTTCCCATTGCTCTGGTGATCACCATGTCCCGAACCTCAAATTGACCCGAACACCTCCAACGGTGGTGCTACCTACCTCTCAATGGTGGGATGGCACTACTTTAAAGGACATTTACACAGACGAATTCCTTAGGGTAGGTAGACGACTCTAGATACTTGCTCTAAATTTCAAACAATTCAAAAATACTTTTCACACCAACACCTTTTCAAAAAGCTTTCGAAAGCAATTTTTCAAACACTCTTGAGGACCGATACAAGAGTCGAACTGGAATTTTCAAAGAAACTTTTTAAAAACCCACATTTGAAAAGCAGACAAACCATTTTGAAAACACAATGAGCAAGTATCTAAGAGCCCATGGATAACCATGGATAGAAAGGGTGCTAACACCTTCCCTTTCTATAATCTACCTCCCGAACCGAGAGCGATCTCTATAAGGAATTTTTCTGTGCTTTTGTCCTTTCCATTTGGAGAAAATAAAAGACGGTGGCGACTCTTGCTTACCGCGACATTTCGCGAAACAGCATTAAACAGTCAGTTCCAGATCCACCGATCGCAGTCAGCATCACAGTATCCTACTAAGCTGTAATCACTTGATTTTCTATAAAACAAACCCAGATTAGTAGTACCTTTCAGATACTTCAAAATTCGCTTAACTGCTGTTAAGTGAGATTCTCTAGGATCTGATTGGAATCTAGCACAAATGCATACACTGAATAAAATATCTGGCCTTGAAGCTGTCAGATAAAGAAGAGAACCAATCATACCTCTGTAGACCTTTTGTTCTACCTTTTTACTTACCTCTTCTCTTTCCAGAATGCACGTGGGATGCATTGGAATCTTTGATGGCTTACATTCTGAGAGATCAAATTTCTTCAAAAGTTCTCTGACATATTTGCTCTGATAAATGTAAGTTCCTTCTGGGGTTTGATTGATCTGAATGCCCAGAAAGAATTTCAGTTCCCCCACTAGGCTCATCTCAAATTCTGCCTGCATACACTTGTTGTACCCCAAAATTTTCCCTCCCATTTTCTTCAAGATTTGCTAAGAGCATGCTTCAAAATCTCCCAAAGGTTGCACAGTTCAATGGCCTCCTAACAGTCAAAACATAGGGTTTTGGTTCTGGCAAAGAAGTTGAAGTTTCCAAGGGTCCAAACAAGTCCCACATGCCTATAAACATGGTCAAGCATCCACATGCTAAGTTTCAAGACTCACAGCACAAAATTGCACAGTCAAAAACCCTAATTGCTCAACAGTCAACTGCAGGGGCAAAATGGTCATTTGACAGTCAAAAGTCAAAAAAAATTGTCAACATCTTATTTTGAAGCCACAAACATCATTTGATCAATTCTTGATCATGATTCTTAAGGCATGGCTCAAAAAGTCTCAAGATGCAAAAGTTTCTATCTTTGGACAGCTGGAAAAGTCAACTGCAAATTGACCAAGGCATAACTTCCACATGTTTTATCATAAAAATTCCATCCAAAGCTCATTTTGAATAGAATGACATTTCCTACAACTCCTCTTCACACTTCAAGTCCAAGAAATGCTCTCACAAAAAGTTATCAATCTCAACATTATAGGTCATTTTCAAAAGTCAACAAAAAGGCACTTTAAGTCAAAGACCATAACTTGAGATTGGTAAATCAAAATGACATGGGACCAAAGTCATTGGTTAGAGGACTTCAAGACCTTTCCAAAATGTCCAAGAACATGATCAAAGCTTAAATATTGAGCAAGATATGCCTTGTGGAAGTTGGGAAAGTTTTGGGAATTTTGAAAAGTCAACTTTGCTTCAAATGCCTCAAAATTGCTAATGGGCCACATTTTCTTCCAAGAATCATCACCCAAAGGCTATGCACGACCCATTGACTTTAAAGGGAGTTATTTTATCATTTTTTATTAATTATTTGAATTATTATTATTATTAGTTCATTTAATTAAAATAAAATATGACAAAAATATCAAATCATTGGTTTTAAATCTTTTTGTGCAGTAAATAGGTTTATCACATGCTCAATATTTCGTGTGCCAATCAACAAGGGCAAAATCTTCCAAACTTGGCATGTTCTTCATGAAAAAGATTGAAAAAGATTACATGGAAAATCAAGGATCCAAATCATCAATGCAAAGGTTGTTGGACTTGTTTTGTAAACCTAATTCACTCCAAATATAAGCAGAAACACAAACCTAATCACAAAAGGAAGGAAGTTGCGCCTCAAACCAAGAAACAAACTTGCATTTTTCTTAAAAAAGCTCAAAACTGTTTTCATAGTTTCAGGGTGTTGCAAGGCCTAAAAACGATTCCAATAGCTTGCTTACACATCCAGGAATCTTTTCCAATCAAAATCACATCCCCTAACCTCAAGAACTGGTAGAACGCAGTCGCCCTTTTCTTGAAATTTTTCTTAATCGCATTTGAATTTACATGCCATATCAATGCATTTCCATTATTGTTTTACACTAACATGATCATGCTGAAGCTTTTGGTGTCATTTAATTGAAGAATGCTTGCACGTATGGAAAATCACCATTAACGATTGTTAGGGTTTCTGAAGCTCTGATTTGGGGTTTCATAAATAAGAAACAATTGGCCACTCAAACCAGGACCATTGAACTCAGGACGTTCAGACAAAGCAATTGATCATATCGCGCCCTTTTTCTTTTTCACTATGGCCTATTCGCTATTTTTTTCAGTTTGAGTTTAGTGGGGGTTTAAAACCCCCGCTATCTATGTTTTATTTGCAGGAAATATGAAGAAGAAGGAGGACGTGTCCCTTGATGAGTGGCACGTTTAAATTTTCGCACGTTGGATGCCACTCAGTGCTGCTTTGCCTTATGTTATTTGCTTGCCATTTTCCATACAACGCGCGTGCATAGCTCAGATGGTTGGATGTGTATTGGGTAAACGCTGGGACCTGGGTTCGATTCCCAGGTCCCCCACATATATTTCATATTTTTTCTTGTAATGTGTTTCTATGCAGCTTTCATCCTGTGGTCCATCATACACCCCAACACCTTGGCGCGCCACATGGCTTCATAGATCAATCTAATGGCCAGATCACGCAGTCCACCATATACCCTCAGTCAACCATGTGCAGACGCGCTGGAAAAGTCAAAGGGGCCCTGACTTATTCGGCCAAGATTGCTTGCAAACACCTCCAAAAGGGCCTGAGAACCCCCCAATGTTTGTATATTTTTTAATTTCTCTTCTTTTCTTTTCTTTCTTTTTTATTCTTTTGATCACTTTTATTTAATTTATTTCAAATTAATTTTTATAACATAAAAATACAAAAAAATCAGAAAGTCAAAAATAAAATATTTTTATTATTTAATTCACTAAATGTTTTATTTTGTAAATAAACTTAATAATCAATTTAGTTTTAATTTTAAGTTTTTAACTTTAATGCTTTTTCTTAGAAAATTAAAAAATATAAAAACAAGTCTTTTAGCATTTTTTATTCTTTTTTTCAATAAATAATCTTTTTTTATCACTATTAATTATTAATTATTTTTGTAAATAACTTATAATTAAATAATTAGTAAATTAGGTCAAACTTGAATTTATTTCTTTAATAATTAAAAATGCTTAGAATTAGGGTTTTAATTCCAATTAATTTTCTTCATTTCTATTAAATACAAAAATATCAAAAAATAAGTTCTTTTCTTTATTTAATTTAATTAAATTTTCAATTTCAATCTAATCTTTAAAGGGTCCAACGCCCTCGCACTCTCGATTCTTATTTCTTTTCGCATTTATTTTTATTTCTTTTGTGGATATAATGTATTTACCCCAAAGCCTTGTAATAGATAATTAGGATTTTTACTTTCCGCATTTTATTTATTCAAATCGGGTCTTGGTTTAATTTGGCGTTGTAGACCCGCGCCTTGTAATAGCGTAGGACCTTTATCTTCCGCACTTTAATTCCCGCACCTTTTAACTGTTGATAATCACATGAAAGAATGTATGCCAAAAATAAAATCAAAGCGTAGCTCACTCAATACATGACAAGACAAAAATAACTGAAAATGACACACAAATCACACACCACTCCTAGGGTACACCTCACTGTTGCCTTGCCCCTCAAAACGTGGTCGTCGAGTAGAGGACGTTTTAGTAAGTCCTCATGTCCATGAACATGGCATGGGGGTAGCTTCTAAGGTGTCTTCCTATTGCTCTGGTGACCACACTGTCCCTAATCCTCGAATTGACTCGAACACCTCCAACGGTGGTGCTACCTACCTCTCAATGGTGGGATGGCACTACCTCAAGGACATTTACACAGACTAATTCCTTAGGGTAGGTAGATGACTCGTAGATACTTGCTCTAATTCAAAACAAATCAAAAACTTCTTTTCACACCGACACTTTGCAAAAAGCTTTCAAAACAACTTTTCAAACACTCTTGAGGACTGATACAAGAGTCGATCTGAAACTTTCAAAGAAACTTTTTCAAACCCACTCACCTTGAAAAGCAAACAAACATTTTGAAAACACAATGAGCAAGTATCTAAGAGCCCATGGATAACCATGGATAGAAAGGGTGCTAACACCTTCCCTTTCTATAAATCTACCTCCCGAACCAAGAACTAATCTCAATAAGGAATTTTTTTGTGCTTTTATCCTTTCCATATTGGAGAAAATAAAAGACGGTGGCGACTCTTGCTTCCGCGACATTTCGTGAACCAGCGTTAAACAGTCAGTTCCAGATCCACCGATCACAGAACTGGCGACTCTGCTGGGGACTACTCAAAGTGAGGTGTACCTTAGGATAGATCACTTGTGTTTTCAATTGTTGTGCTTGTTTGCTTTATTATTGTGGGACTGTCTCGGGAGTTCTATAGATCCTAACCCGGATCTGGGGATACCTTCTTAGAAAGTAGCAACAAGGCTGTGAGGGAACTGTGCGGGGTATACCGACATGGTTGAAGCAGTCTGCTACGTTGATGTGGCACTTTGGTGTGTACCGGTAACCCTTGAGTTCAATCAAGGAGAGTACGGGGCCTCCGCGTGGTGTCGTGAAGCATCAACTGACCTTAGGAACCTTAATTGAAGCATCTTGGCCTCTTTAGGGTAGTGAGATAACTGACTTTGGTGCAGTCCGAGGTTGGTTGATACTCGATACTACACTCAATTGAGGGTTGCTTTTCTGGAATATTTCGGTCGCCAGTTCAGTGGCTAAATCAAAACGATGAACAATGAAAGCGATCCAGTGATATTGGGACCCTTAGAACCCGGTTACTTCTAATAGGACAGGTTTAGCCCACCAACTTCAAGAGGGTAATACCCAGACCCCATGTTGGCCTTAAACTCTAAGGGCTTGTCTTGTGTGACTTGTGTGCCTTATCATGTTTGCCTTTGTAAATATTTGTGGTGTGTTTAATCATAGCATCATGACATCATCCAGCATCATATGCATTGGCTAACCATTTCAGGGGTTCGAACCTTCATCTTTGTTCTTGTTTTGTAGGACATGGAAACTGTTCGCAGAAAGACAATTCAGATCAGCCTTGTAAGGATCCCTCCTCAGCTTAAGGAGCTTATATCCAGGATTCCCGAGAGCTCTTCATTCAGTGAAAGACATGGAAGACTCATCAGCTTGGTCAACACCAACATTGAGGAAGATATGATAAAGGTCCTGTTCCAGTTCTTTGACCCTCTGCATCACTGTTTCACTTTCCTGGATTACCAACTGGTACCTACATTGGAAGAGTTCTCCCGGCTTCTGAAGATCCCTATCCTTGATCAACTACCCTACAACGGTACGGAAAAGGAACCCAAGCTTTAAGAGATTGCTAAAGCCTTACACCTACAATCATCTGACCTCAAGGGACATTGGGAAGTTAGAAGTGGCATCAAAGGGTTCTTAGCCAGGTTTCTGTTTGAAAAGGCCCAGGAATGTTGAAACTCCCTTGACTTACAAGCTTTTGAAGAAGTTGTGGCCCTCCTTGTCTATGGTTTGGTGTTGTTCCCTAACCCAGATCAGCTTATAGATATCAGTGTTGTCCAGATCTTCATGTCCAGGAATCCTATACCTACGTTGCTGGGGGACATCCTTCACTCATGTTACACTCGAATCATGAGAAAAAGAGGTGTCCTTATGTGCTGCACTCCTCTCCTGGGAAGGTGGTTTATTTCGCACCTTCTGCAATCAATTTTGAAGAACGAGTGGGGTTTGAGATGGTCACAACGATTGATGACTCTTACACATGCTGACATACATTGGTGTTCTCGGTCTAGAGAGGATGTCACTATCATTGATCGTTGCGGGGAGTACCCTAATGTTCCTTTACTTGGAATCAGAGGAGGTATTACTTACAACCCGTGCCTGGCTTGGAGATAGTTTGGTTATGCTCGGAGGGACAGCCCTCATGACATGTTAATTCCTGACATAGTTTTTTACTTCGACAACGATGCACAAGGACTTCGCCAGAGATTTATCAGAGCTTGGAGGATGCCAAGTAGGATAGACAGCAAGACGTTGGGGCACAAGAATTCCATCCCATTGGAACCTTATCTCAAGTGGGTACGGGCCCGCTCCCAGAAGTTAGTGATGCCATATCCTCATGTTCTCCCTGTGATCAAAGAGCCAGTCCTGGAGGGAGAGGTGTCCTACACCATTCAACATCCTGACATGCCCACGTCCTGGGAAGAGATGCAGAAGAGCTGGATCCAGCTTAAGGAAGAACGGAATTCTCTTGAGACCAGTCTACATGCTAGTGAAAAGAAGGTCTTGGAGCTCATCCGCCTACTGCACGAGGAAAGGAATCTCAACACCTACATTGCTCCGAAGAGGATGCGTAGTGTCTTTTGGGATTGATTTGCTTTTGTAATGTTTGCCCATGAGGCTTTGATGTATCAAACAATTATTTCCTTAATGATAATGTGTGTTCCTTTTTGTCTACAACAAATTTGAACTTTAGAACCCTTGAATGCATTGCATAAACACATATCATTCATCATGTGCATAGCAGGTACTCTTCTTTTCAGGTTGCTTACTGTTCGTCGCTGTTTATTTCAGCATCATGAACCCTGAATCATCAACCGAGATGTCTATCAAGGCCCTTCAGGCGCAGAACGCACAATTTCAGGAGCTGATCATGGGTTTGGCTCAAGGTCAAGAAGAGCTGAAGGCTTTACTCCTGAAGAAGGAGAAGAAGAAGAAGAGAACTGTTCTTTTCAACTCGGGCCGGAGGTTTGGTAACACTCTGCAGAATGAGGAAGCTGGTTCTTCTGTAGGTAAAGACAGTCCCCAGGGGGGAAAGGCTCCAAGTCCAGTAGTCTCTGACAACGAGACTAATTTTAATGAGGAACAGTATCCTCCTGCTGAAGACCGGTACAAGCAGTTGGAAGACAGACTGAATGCCATGGAGATCCAACAATTGCCTGGGCTGGATTTCGGAGACTTGGGCTTATCTACTGGTGTGATCATTCCTCACAAGTTTAAGGCACCATCTTTCACCAAGTATGACGGGGCGTCTTGCCCCAAGCTACACCTCAGATCTTATGTGCGGAAGATTCAACCGTACACAGTGGATAAGAACTTGTGGATCCACTTCTTCCAGGAGAGTCTTTCAGGGACTCATCTCGAATGGTTCTATCAGCTGGATGGGACCAAAGTTCGTAACTGGGAGGAGTTGGCTACTGCTTTTTACAAGCAGTATCAATATAATGCCGACCTTTCTCCTACACGTACCCAACTCCAGGGTATGTCGCTAGGATCAAGCGAAGGTTTAAAAGAGTATGCACAGAAGTGGAGGGATCTGGCTGGCAGGGTACAGCCTCCGTTAACTGACCGTGAGCTGGTGGATATGTTCTTGGGGACCCTCTCTGGGCCATTCTTCAATCATCTTATTGGAAATTCATCTGCAGGGTTCACTGACCTTATTCTGACTAGGGAGAGGATAGAGGCTGGAATGAAGTCCGGTAAAATTCAGAAGGGTGCATCTTCAAGTTCTGAGAAGAAACCCTTTAAGAAGGAGGCCAGTGCTGTATATGGGCCTAGAAGACATGATAAACCAGAACGCCGCCGATCTGTCAACGCGGTGGTGATTGCTAAGCCTGCTGCCGCTCCTCGGCAAACCAATCCATAAAGGGCTTAGAGACCCAGAAGAGAGTTTACCCGGCTGAGTATGACCCTATCACAAATCTTGCCGCAGTTGTTATCCACCAACTTAGTGACTGTCAGGGAGGCCCCGAAGGTTGTGAATACTTCCTCTCCGAAGTATAATCCAAATGCCTGTTGTGCTTATCACTCCGATAGCCCGGGGCATTCTACTGATGACTGTTGAGCCCTGAGGAATAAGGTGCAAGACCTTATTGATGCGAAGGAGATATAATTTGAGGCGCCTGAGAGGCCAAATGTGGTGACTGCTTCTATGCCCCAGCATGGAGTAAATGTCGTTGATGAAGATTTGTATGCCGTTTCTGTGAATGATGTAGCTACCCCTCTGATGACTGTTAAGAGGAACCTACTGCTGGCCGGTTTATTTCCGGGTTGTAGCGAGGGTTGCCTTTTGTGTGTTGTTTCCCTTACTGGTTGTCCGTTGCTGAAGTTAGGCATCCAAGGCCTGATGGATAGCAAGGAGATTCTCTTCAAAAAGACCGTTGTTCCGTTTGTTCCTGTGGAAGATGTATCTGTTGTTACAATTTTTAACAATCCAATCAAGGCTCCCCCGAGGAAGCTAGTTAAAATCATGACTGTCGCACCCATTATTATTACTGTTCCGGGGCCCCTCCCCTATGAATCTGATAAGGCTGTCCCATGGCACTATGGGGCAGATGTATATGTACATGGCATAAAGCAAGAGTTCAACACTGGCACCAGCATCAGCAATATCACTGGTCCAGCCAAAGTTACCCGCAGTGGCAGGCTCTTCTCGCCTGACATTGCACCACCAGCTATTCGAAGACCTCTCATTATAACACCTGCAAGTGCACCTGTTCCCACTTCTGATCAAGTTGTTTCCCCTGCTGCCGAGTCATCTAATGCTCGGGGCAAAGGGATTGAAGATGAGCCTGCCCGGATGGAGGCACCAAAATCTGTGAATGTTGAAGCCTCCCAACAAGAGATGGAGGAAATTCTGAAGATAATCAAGAAGAGTGACTTTAATGTTGTTGAACAGCTGGGGCATACCCCCTCCAAGATATCTATGCTCTCCTTGTTGCTGTACTCAGAGGCCCATGCTAAGGCCCTGATTTCATTTCTAAAGACGGCCCATGTGCCACAAGAGACCTCTGCAGACCAGTTTACTGATTGTGTAGCCAATTTGACAGCTGACAATGGTTTGGGTTTCTCAGATGCTGACCTTACTGCTAAGGGAAAGAACCACAATGATGCCCTGCATGTCTATATTGAATGCAGGGGCACTACTCTTGCGCACGTGTTGGTGGACACCGGTTCTTCCCTGAATGTGTTACCCAAGAAGGCCTTAGACCGGTTGGATTGTGAGGGCTTGGAGCTGAAACCTAGAAACATCATTGTTCGGGCCTTTGACGGATCTAAGAGGATGGTCCATGGAGAGGTAGACATTCCTATTCGTGTGGGTTCTCAAGTATTCGACTCAACTTTCTATGTGATGGATGTCCGTCCATCTTATTCCTGCTTACTGGGTCGACCTTGGATTCACAAAGCTGGGGCAGTGACCTCTACCCTACACCAAAAGCTCAAGTACCCTGTCAAAGGGAAGATTGTCACTGTGCAGGGAGAGGAGGAGTATATGGTTAGTCACTTGAATTCCTTCTGGTATATCGAGATGGACGGGGAGTTTATTGAAACCCCCTTTCAGCATTTTGAAGAAGTACCTCCAACATTGGCAGCAGCAGAAACAGTGGTTGAAGAGGATTTTCCTTTGAGGATGGCCTCCTTGAAAGACGCCCGGGCTGTAATCAAGAAAGGTGAATGTGCTAACTGGGGCAGGCTCCCTGATTTTACACCTAAAACTGACAAGTTTGGACTGGGTTTTACTGCAGAGGCTCAGAGGGTTGTGCGAAAGCTAGAACCGGAAGACCTCCTGTGCTCACAACTAATCCTGGAGTGAATGCTATTGGGGACGAAGATGAAGTGGAAGAATCGGAGTTCGATAGCTGGATCTACCCGACGACTGACGGTGGATTGAAAAATTGGACCGCAAAAGATCATACTCCTGTTACTTTTGTTACGCAGTAATAAACTCCTTTGTTTTTGTTATTTGTAATAAACAATGAATTAAAACTCTATGGCCCGGTGTCTTACCCGGGGCACTGTGGCTTCATTTGTGAGGGTATATTAATTGTCATTTCATATATCATGAATAAAGACCTTGGACGTTTTCTCGCACTTCAAATCTTATGCTCCTTTTCCTTCTTTCCTTTCTTTATATATTGCAAAAACAGCTGTATTTACACACACTCACTCATACAGGTTTCAATCCACTATGGATCTCACTGGTAACGACTCTGCTACTGCCAGTTATGACTTCGAAAATCCGATCAACTTAGCCGAAGACGAAGGTGAAGATGATTGCGAAGTGCCTGGAGAGCTTGCAAGACTGTTACTCCAGGAAGAGAGGGCAATTCAACCACATGAAGAGCCAGTGGAAACAATAAATATGGGTACCGAGACAGATAGGAAGGAAGTCAAGATTGGTGCCAACCTAGAGCTCAGTGTGAAGCAACGGTTGACTCAGATGTTACATGATTATGTGGAGATCTTCGCCTGGTCCTACGAAGACATGCCTGGGTTGGATACCGACATTGTGGTCCATCATTTGCCTACCAAGGAAGACTGCCCTCCGGTTAAGCAAAAGGTCCGCCGTATGCGTCCAGAGATGTCTGAGAAGATCAAAGTTGAGGTTATGAAACAGTTTGATGCCGGGTTTCTTGCAGTGACTTCTTACCCTCAGTGGGTTGCCAATGTGGTGCCGGTACCAAAGAAGGATGGTAAAGTCAGAATGTGTGTTGACTACATGGATCTGAACAGGGCCAGCCCCAAGGATGACTTCCCCCTACCTCACATTGATGTTCTGGTTGACAATACTGCTCAGCACAAGGTGTTCTCCTTCATGGATGGTTTTTCAGGGTATAATCAGATCAAGATGGCTCCTGAAGACATGGAAAAAACTATCTTTGTCACTCAGTGGGGCACCTTCTGCTACAAGGTTATGCCATTCGGGTTGAAGAACACTGGGGAAACCTACCAACGTGCCATGGTTGCTTTATTTCATGACATGATCCATCATGAGATTGAAGTCTATGTCGATGATATGATTGCAAGGTCCCAAACTGAGGAGGAACATCTTGATCATCTGCAGAAACTGTTTGACCGTCTGAAACTGTACAAGCTAAGGTTGAACCCGAACAAATGCACTTTCGGGGTTAGATCTGGAAAGTTGCTAGGCTTCGTTGTAAGTGATAAGGGTATTCAAGTGGACCCTGCCAAGGTTAAAGCTATTCAAGAGATGCCAGTTCCTAAGACAGAGAAAGAGGTCAGAGGCTTTTTAGGATGCCTGAATTACATCGCCCGGTTCATCTCACACCTAACTGCTACTTGTGAACCAATCTTCAAGCTGCTGAAGAAAGATCAGGTAGTACGTTGGAATGATGAATGTCAGGCCGCTTTTGACAGAATCAAAGAGTATCTCCAAGAACCACCCATTCTTATGCCACCGGTTGAAGGGAGACCTCTGATACTATACCTGACAGTACTTGACAACTCAATGGGGTGTGTGCTGGGGCAGCATGACGAGTCTGGCCGAAAAGAGCATGCCATTTATTACCTTAGCAAAAAGTTTACCGACTGTGAGACCCGATACTCACTGCTTGAGAAAACTTGTTGCGCTTTGGTATGGGCTGCTCGCCGGCTGAGACAGTATATGCTGACTCACACTACCTTGTTGATTTCAAAGATGGATCCTATAAAGTATATATTTGAAAAGCCTGCTCTGTCTGGGAGAATAGCAAGATGGCAAATGATCTTGACAGGATACGACATCCAGTACACGACTCAGAAAGCCATCAAGGGAAGTGTATTGGCAGACCACTTGGCACATCAGGCGGTAGACGACTATCAGTCAATGAACTTTGAATTTCCTGACGAGAGTATCATGATAGTGACTGATTGCGAAGTACCTGGACCGGATGAAGGACCTGAGGAAGGATCCCGATGGTCTATGCACTTTGACGGAGCCTCTAACGCTTTGGGTAACGGTATCGGCGCTGTGATCATATCCCCTCAAGGCACTCATACTCCACTCACTGCCCGGCTATGTTTCAACTGCACTAACAACATGGCGGAGTATGAGGCATGCATCATGGGTCTTCAAGCTGCGATCGACTTAAGGATCAAGTTTCTGAGTGTCTTCGGAGATTCCGCTCTCGTGATCAATCAGATCAAAGGGGAGTGGGATACGAAACATCCGAATCTTGTTCCTTACAAAGAATGTGTGTTGACAATGATCCCCCACTTTACAGATATAACTTTTGAACATTTCCCAAGAGAGGAGAATCAGCTGGCGGACGCGTTAGCTACGATGTCTTCTATGTTCAAAGTCAAGTGGGACAATGAGGCTCCCCGGATCATCGTCTGGAAACTGGACGAACCGGCATACTGTTGTGATCTTGAGACTGAATTGGTGACTGAGAAGCCTTGGTACCATGAGGTGAAGAGATATTTGGAAGCTCAGGAATACCCTAAGGGTGCATCTGTCAACGATAAGAAGTTTCTGAGAAGGTTCGCAGCGAAGTTCTTCCTTAGCAACGGCATCCTGTATAAGCGAAACCATGATTCGACCTTACTGCGTTGTGTGGATAAGATTGAAGCAGAAAGGATCATGGCAGAGCTGCATGAGGGTACCTTCGGAACACATTCCAGTGGACACACTATGGCGAAGAAAATCCTTCGGGCAGGGTATTTCTGGTCCACAATGGAAGCCGACTTTTACCAACATTCTCGGACATGTCATAAATGCCAGATTTATGCAGACAAGGTACATGTTCCTCCAGTTCCTCTAAATGTTCTGACTGCACCTTGGCCTTTTGCAATGTGGGGCATAGATATGATCGGCGAGATTAAACCTACGGCATCCAACGGGCATCGCTTCATCCTAGTGGCGATTGATTACTTTACAAAATGGGTTGAAGCAGCTTCCTACGCTACAGTAACCAAGAATGTCGTGGCACGGTTCATTCGGCATAACTTGATCTATCGATACGGCGTCCCAGAAAGGATCATTACGGACAACGGTATTGTTGTACCCCAAAATTTGCCCTCCCATATTCTTCAAGAAATTGCCAAGTCAAGCTTCAAAATTCCCCAAGGTTTACACAGTGCAAGAGTCTCCTATACAGTCAAGATTAGGGTTTGTGTTCTGATCAAGAAAATGAAGTTTCCAAAGGTCCAATCAAGTCTCATATGCCTATAAACATGGTCAAGCATCCTCATATCAAGTTTCAAGACATTCAGCTCAAAGTTGCACAGTCAAAACCCTAAATTGCACTACAGTCAACTGTAGGGGGCAAAATGGTCATTTGACAGTCAAAAGTTCAAATTTTTGGTCAACATATCATTTTGAAGCCACAAACATCATTTGATCAATGCTTGATCATGATTCTCAAAAGCTTGGCTCAAAAATCATCAAGATGCAAAAGTTTCCTTATTTGGACAGCTGAAAAAGTCAACTGAAATTGACCAGGGCATAACTTTCACATGGATTATCAGAAAAATTCCATCCAAAGCTCATTTTGAAGAGAAAGACATTTCCTACAACTCATATTCATACTTCAAGTCCAAGAAATGCTCTCACAAAAAGTTATCAATTTCAACATTATAGGTCATTTTCAAAAGTCAACAAAAAGGGACTTTAAGTCAAAGGCCATAACTTGAGATTGGTAAATCAAAATGACATGGGACCAAAGACATTGGTTAGAGGACTCAAAGACCTTTCCAAAATGTCCAAGAACATGAGAAAAGCTTAAAAATTGAGCAAGTTATGCCTTGTAGAAGTTGGGAAATTTTTGGATATTTTGAAAAGTCAACATTGATTCAAATGACCTAAAATTGCTAATGGGCCCATTTTTCTTCCATAATTCATCATCCATGACATATGCACGACTACTTGGCCCAAAGGGAAGTCTTTATTCATTTTTTATTTATTTATTTGAATTTTTATTTATAATGATTCATTTAAATCAAAATAAATGTATGAAAAATACTAACCTAAAGTTTTAAATCTTTTTGTGCATGTTTTACTCTCAAGATTTCGTGCATAAGTCAATATGGAAAGAATTGGAGCAATTGGAGCTGATTTGTATCAAAAAGCACATGGAAAAAGATTGAGAAAATCTTAGAAAATCAAATTTTCAAAAAACCATCATTGCATTGGATTTGTTCTACTTTTCTTGACCTAATGGACTCACTACATAAGCCTAAAGGAAACCCTAATGAGAACACACACTGAGCTGCGCCCAAAAGCCATTATCAAACTTGAAATTTTTCTCAAGAAACTCAAAACTGAAAACACCCTTACAAGGCGATTCAAAGCACGAAACCTGTTCCATTAGCTTGCTGGGGTTGTTAGGAAGCGATTCCAATCAAAAACTCAATCCCATACGCAAAGAATTGGTAATTTTAGGGTGAACTGCATCACTTTTTTTGCATAATCGCATCCTATTATTGAGACCATATCATTGCATTTTATTCATGGATTTGCACTAATTATCTTGTTCTGAAGCTGACTGCACAGTTTAATTGAAGTTTCATGCCCTATATGAGAATTCGCCATTGTTGATACCTAGGTTTCCAAGGTTTTCAATTTGGGCGTTTTCTATTCCTATAAAATTGGGACATAACAATTCCATGAATGAAATCAGCAGGTTGGGACGAGAAGATCAAGACCATCGCGCCAAATTTCTGAGCATCATAGGCCTAATCGTTATTATTGAAATTAGCCTATTTTGAGGGGGTTCAAAACCCCCGTTAAATGTTTGATAAATTTGTTTCAGGAAAACACCATGAAGAAGATGACTTCGTGGCACATATTGGTTGGCTCTTTCAAATTTTGCGCGCGTTTCCAAGCCATTGACATTTTTCTTTTATAATATTTATTGTTTGTTATATGTTAACAATGCATGCAGTAGAACGAATGGCAAGGCGTATGAGTGTTAACATCCAAGACCTGGGTTCGAGTCCCAGGTCTACCTCACTTCAATATTATTTTTCAATTTACAATCCCATGCAGTGCCAACATCAAGACGCACCATACATCCTCCAGATCAAATCGCCCACGTGCCTATTGGAATCAAACCAAAGGCTGAGAATTGATGAACACCCTAAGCTTGAGTCAACATGCCAGCACGTGAGTAAAAAAGTCCAATAAGGCCACAGTCAAATGGGCCTGAATTGCTAACAAGAGACCTCCATATTGGGGTCTGAACCCCCAGGTTTGCATACTTTTTATTTTATTTACCTTTTTTGTATTATTATGTTTTACTTCTTTTTTTATTATTGTTTTAATTAATTAACTAATTATTTTCATAAATATAAAAAACACATAAAAATCAGAAAATAGAAAAAATAATAAAATATTTTATTTTAATACTTTCTTAAATAAATTTGCATGTAATTGAATGTAGTTTTAAATTAGGTTTGCAATTTTAATTCTTTTGATAAAAAAAATATAAAAAACATAGAATTAGGTTTAATTAATGTTTTTATTCCTTTTAAATTTTTATTTTTTATAATAATATTATTTATTTTATTTATTTTTATAATTAAAATTGTATATAAAAATTAGGTTTAATTTAGGTTAAATTCTAATGTTTTTCTTAATAAATTAAAATAAAATAGAATTAGGGTTAGCGTTTAATTGCAATTAATTTCTCCTATTAAATCCTAAAATACATAAAAATACCAAAAAACAAATTCTTGCTTTCTTTTAATTTTAATTAATTCCTCACTCATTTAATTTTGCAAAAGGGTCCAACGCCCACGTTCTTAATTTTTATTCTAATTCGCATATTTATTTTATTTTGCTTAAATAATTATGTACCTCTCCCGAAGCCATGTAAATTACTTCTCGCGCTTTTAATTCTTTATTTGCTTTTAATTCTTTATTTTCTGTCAAATCGGGTCCTGGTTAATTTTGGCGATGTGGACCCGCGCCATTTGTAATAGCTTTAGATTTACTTTTCCTCGCAACTTTTAACTGTTAATCAAAAGCATGAAGAATGTATGGACAAAATAAAAACAAGCGTAGAACACCAATAACATGACAAGATAAACGCAAATGAAAACGACACACAAATCGCACACACCACCCCTAGGGTACGCCTCACTGTTGCCTTGCCTCGAAAGGTGATCGTCAAGTAGAGGATGTCTTAGTAAGTCCTCATGATCCGGGAACCTGGCATGAGGGTAGCTTCTAAGGTGTCTTCCCATTGCTCCGGTGATCACCATGTCCCGAACCTCGAATTGACCCGAACACCTCCAACGGTGGTGCTACCTACCTCTCAATGGTGGGATGGCATTACTTTAAGGACATTTACACAGACGAATTCCTTAGGGTAGGTAGACGACTCTAGATACTTGCTCTAATTTCAAAAACAAATCAAAAATACTTTTCACACCAACACATTTTCAAAAAGCTTTCGAAAGCAATTTTTCAAACACTCTTGAGGACTGATACAAGAGTCGAACTGGAATTTTCAAAGAAACTTTTTAAACCCACAGTTGAAAAGCAAACAAACCATTTTGAAAACACAAGTGAGCAAGTCTCTAAGAGCCCATGGATAACCATGGATAGAAAGGGTGCTAACACCTTCCCTTTCTATAATCTACCTCCCGAACCGAGAGCAATCTCTTTAAGGAATTTTTTTGTGCTTTTGTCCTTTCCAATTGGAGAAAATAAAAGACGGTGGCGACTCTTGCTTCCGCGACATTTCGCGAACCAGCGTTAAACAGTCAGTTCCAAATCCACCGATCACACACTTGTTACCTTTCAAAATTGGGCCATATTGCATGTTAAGTCTCTTTGGGCAAAACAAACAATCAAATGATCATAGTCCCTCGATGACGCTTTCAAAATGTTGCCTAAACAAATGATCAAGTCCCTTAAGGAAAATTTCCCAAAGATACTTGGCACCATTGCAATTATGGTCTAAAATGATGACCCGCGCCCGTCCCTTTCACATCCTAACATGAGATTGTCCACCAAATACAATGGTGGAACAAACTTATTAAAAGGGTTAAAACATAGCAATAAACTTTGAGAAATTTAGGAGTAGATAACCTCTTAATTACTTGAATCAAACTTGCAAAAAAAAAAACACTTGCCTATTTTCTAAAAAAACACACCTCACAACACTTTCAAAACAAACTTTCAAAAAACAAATAAAAACCTTTTCAAAAGACATACACCTTTGTATACATCCCAACATGGATCATTACAAAGGTTGCCACCACATTGGCATCTTTTCAAAACATTTTCAAACCCACACACACAAGCACCATTTCAAACAATTGAAAACAAAAGGCAAGTGATCTAAGCAAGTAACTAAGAGCCCATGGATAACCATGGATAGAAAGGGTGCTAATACCTTCCCTTTCTATAATCTACTCCCCGAACCCAAGAAAACATCTCAAAGGTTTTTGCTGTGCTTTTTAAACCTTTCCTTAGGATAAAATAAAAAGTCGGTGGCGACTCTTGCTCAACCGAAACATTTGCAAAAACAAACGCAAAACAATAGTCAGTTCTCCCACCGTATCACAGAACTGGCGAATCTGCTGGGGAATCTTTTTAAAGTGAGGTGTACCTTAGGGATGGTTCATAACTGTGTTTTCAATTGCTTTCTTTGCTTGCTTTAAATTGTGGGACTGTCTTGGGAGTTCTATAGATCCTAACCCGGATCTGGGGATACCTTCTTAGAAAGTAGCAACAAGGCTGTGAGGGAACTGTGCGGGGTATACCGACATGGTTGAAACAGTCTGCTACGTTGATGTGGCACTTTGGTGTGTACCGGTAACCCTTGAGTTCAGTCAAGGAGAGTACGGGGCCTCCGCGTGGTATCGTGAAGCATCAACAGACCTTAGGAACCTTAATTGAACTATCTTGGCCTCTTTAGGGTAGTGAGATAACTGACTTTGGTGCAGTCTGAGGTTGGTTGATACTCGATACTACACTCAATTTAGGGTTGCTTTCTTGGAATATTTCGGTCGCCAGTTCAGTGGCTAAATCGAAACGATGAACAATGAAAGCAATCCCGTGATATTGGGACCCTTAGAACCCGGTTACTTCTAATAGGACAGGTTGAGCCCACCAACTTCAAGAGGGTACTACCCAGACCCCAAGCTGGCCTAAACTCTAAGGGCTTCTCTTGTGTGACTTGTGTGCCTTCGTACTTGACTAATTGCATGCTTTTTTGTCTGACACTTGAGCTTCTTGCAGGTTTTGTTTGTAGTCATTAATTAGGACTCATAACAGGGTATCCTAAGTTTCTTGCAGGTTTTGGTTTGTAGTCCTTAATTAGGACTCGTAACAGGGTTACGTACATTACCCCATGCATAGCATAACATCATACCATTGCATACACCCTAACCCATTTCAAGGATCTCAAGGGCTTGTGATGCAGGTCATGGTGAATCAACTATCCCGGCAAGGGGCAAAGAGGATTTATTTTCCTCTAGCCAAAGTTGTCAGGGGCTATGACCCACTGGATATGGTGAGCCTTTGACCCTTGACGAAGGACTCTCAACAACATGAAGTACCTTCAATCAAGTTGCCAGTTTCCAACTCTAACAAGTTTCTCTGTTTACCCCGCGAGGTCCTTGAAATCATTGCATGCATGTCATACTCATCATTGCATAACAAGTATCCTTGTTGCAGGTCACTTACCTTTCCCGCTGTTTATTTCAGCAATGGCACAACAAGATAACCAGGACTTTCTTGCTCAAGAGACTCGGTTCGGGGAAATCCTCCTGAATCTATCCAAGGGGCAGGAAGAGCTAAGGACACTTCTCATGGAGACCTTTGTCAGGAACAGTGCTGAGGATGAAAGGCTGAAACACCTACAAGCTGAGGCGGATGCATTGAAGGTCCAGATGCTGGGGCAGGTGACTGCCATTCAAGGGTTAGCTCAAAGACAAGATGAGCTCTGGTTTCTCGTCAACCAACTGCTTCAAGGCAACCAACTGGGGCAAAAGTCTAAGGGTAAAAAGCCAGTCATCGTTCAATCACCTTTGAGACAAGGAGGTAAGGGGAGAGCTCCTCAAATGGCTCCAGTGTCACAAATTCAACATCACAACCAACAAAAGAGCGAAAGAAGGCAGTTCACTCGGCTCAGCATGACCTTATCCTAGATATTGCCACAGTTGCTGGAGACCAAGCTGGTAACTCTAAAAGAAGCTCCAAAGAGCCAAAATACAACGTCACCGAAGTACAACCCCAACGCCCGCTGCGCTTATCACTCTGACAGCCCGGGGCATACTACAGATGATTGTTGGAGCTTGAAAAATAAGATCCAAGACATGATCGACGCTGGAGAGATTCAGTTTAAAGTACCCAAGACTCCCCACGTGATCACTGCTCCCTTTCCAAAACATGGCTAGGATTGAGAAATTTTTGTTCATTCGAATGTTCAAGTTGCAATTTCCTTTGTTCAAACATTTACTCATGTTAAACATTGTTGTTTCATTAATGCATCGCATATGTCTGTTCTGAAACCACATATTCGTATTCACTAAATGCAAATTATTTTCATATTTTTTCTGATGTCAACTCTTGATCTAAAATTCTAAAGCCTCTTGAGCGAGGATGACGAAAACGATACCATCATTATAGTATGCTTTTGAACGAACCCCGCTTATGAGGTACAGGCATTGTTTCAATTCCTAAACACTGGAGTTATAAGGATGATAATCCCTCGTCAACCCATCTGAGCCCAAAGAAGTAGGAGTTTTTCTTTTCGAAATTTAAAACCCTTAATCATAACCTGGGGCAGGGTAGTTCTCTCAATTGATTCAAGTGCATAACGAATGGCACCAAAGAAGTCATTACAAAACAAAGAAAGACAGTGATGGTTCCAAATAATCAAGAAGGACAGGCAGTCATTATATCTCTCAAAATAAAAAAGCCCAAGAAGTCAAAACCTATAAAAGGGACTTATGAAACTGGGGCATCCCGCTGACTGTAATTCCAAAAAGGAAACAGTTCAGGCAAAGAAAAAAAAAGAAAGGGATAACAAAAATCAAAAGAAAGAGGTCTCACAAACCCTCAACAAAAACAAAAATGACTGCCTAGTCAGAATAAATCATCAATGTCCGAACCATCACTGGAAAATCAGAGCAAAGACTCAAACAAGGTCTAACGTATGATCAACTGAGTTTAGGTTTGGAGAACATCACGAAGAGCGGGTGGGTACAAATAATTTGAGCCTTTATCCTTTGTTTCTTAAACCGTGAACCAGGACACGTTATAACCCTTAAAAGTCCTAGCTGAAGTATGGGTTAGTCCGAAAGCATACTGTTACGAAGGTATCCTGACTCCTGAAGGTTTGCTGTAAAATCTTGAGTTGACACCGCACTGTATTACAAAAAATGCATTTTCAAAATTCAAGACAGACATAGGCTTTTGCATTCTTAAAATAACCTTGTTTGCATATGACTATTTGTTTGAACAGCAGGGAAATTTGCACGATGAACACCTTGTGAACAGAAGTACCTCCAAACAAGGGGCACAGTAGGAGCATTGCCCATTATCTGGGGCATGGCAAAATACTTCCAACAGGGGCAACTCCCTACATTCTGAGAGCGTGGACATAGTCGAAAAATATTGCGCCTAATCAAAGACCCGCTAGGTTGAGACGCCTAGGCAAAAAATAAGGGCTTCCCGTCGAACCAAAAGGGTTCGGGCAAAAATAAGGGATGAAAATGGAAAAATATGTACACCCGGCAAGTCGAAAACCTGAAAAGGCGGCTTGGGCAAAAATGGGTATCCCGGTGGACTGAAAACCCGAAAGGGCGGTCCAGGCAAAAGTTAGGGATCAAAGCGTACGACTATGTTCCGGTATCTCATCACTTGTCTACCCAAAGATCTGTCAGTCACCCACACAGGTATCCTCTTCCCTCACCTCCGAAACAGGGGCAATAATGAGTTATCCAGGCGATCCAATTGCTCTGTCAACCAAAGTACAAAGGAAAGATCAACATAATGATGATTACCCTCTACCGTTACAAATTTCAGATCGTGGGTTAACATCCGAGACCAAACAGGACAATCACCCACTTAATCAAAATCATGCAACCCTACACCGGTTCCTTCTCAATTTTCATCCAGAAGTTTTACACGAACTTATCCCGAAGCAACCTTACCCCGGTTCCTCCAGAAATCTTACATGGATTTATCCCGAAGCAACCTTACCCCGGTTCCTCCAGAAATCTTACTTGGATTTATCCCGAAGCAACCTTACCCCGGTTCCTCCAGAAATCTTACATGGATTTATCCCGAAGCAACCTTACCCCGGTTCCTCCAGAAATCTTACATGGATTTATCCCAAGTAACCTAACCCCGGTTCCTCCAGAAATCTTACATGGATTTATCCCAAAGTAACCTTACCCCGGTTCCTCCAGAAGTCTTACATGGACCTATCTCAAGATGACCTAACCCCGGTTCATCCAGAAGTTTTACACGAACTTATCCAAGTAACCTAACCCCGGTTCCTCCAGAAGTCTTACATGGACCTATCTCAAGATGACCTAACCCCGGTTCATCAAGAAGTTTTACACAAACTTATCCTGCCGTAACCTAACCCCGGTTCCTCCAAGAGTCTCACATGGACCTATCTCAAGATGACCTTACCTCGGTTCGTCAAGAAGTTTTACACGAACTTATCCCGCGGAAACCTAACCCCGGTTCCCCCTCAGAAGTCTTACATGGATTTAGCTCAAGATAACCTCACCCCGGTTCATCAAGAAGTTTTACATGAACTTATCTCACCAGGCAACCCTACACATGTTCTCCTTTTCTGGACGTAGTTTTACATGAACTCGACATCAAGCAACCCTACACCGGTTCCCTCTCTTCAAGATGCAGTTTTACATGGACTCGTCACCCAGAAACCCTACACAGGTTCTCCCTTTCCAAAAATGAAGTTTTACACGAACTCATCATCAAAGCAACCCTACACAGGTCCCTTCTCCATTTCAGATGCGGTTTTACATGAGCTCATCAGCAGGCAACCCTACATAGGTTCCCTCTTTCAATCTACAAAACTACAGTTCAAAATCTCCCCAGGGAGTCCAACCCAGTTTCCCCAGGAAATTTGGAATTCATACCCCCAAGCAGTAAGCTTATCCCCAGTAAATTCCGGAAGCTTATCCTTCGCAGAGTACGAACGCGTCTCCCGACTTTATTCAAAGAGTTATTTCCTTAACAGGATATAACTGGGTTATCCTCAGCCAAAAGCCACGGAAAGAGCGTCGTCGACAAAGGCTTCCTATCCCCAGCGAAGTCCATCAATACTCCAACAACAAGGGTATCCCCAGCAAATTATTATCAACACTCAGCAAGGCATCCCTCTTCCCACAGAGTATTGCTTCCCAGCATGGTCGCTAGAGTATCTTTTCTCCCTGCAGAATCTTCCATTTGCCAAGTTTATTCCGCAACGGAGTCATCTTCTCTTACCGGTATTCTTACAGTTATCACCCCCAGCGGAAGTAAAAGCTTATTCTTCAACATCAGCCCAGGATATGACTTCCCGGCACCCGTCAAGGATTTACTTTCCTAGACGAAAACATACATTCATAAAACATCACATACATCACTATAGCATGCATAGACGCATTATGTCATACAAATCTCATTTAGGTTGAGAACATCATTGCTTGATCCATATCATGCATTGCATATGACTGACCTTTACCTTTCAGGAAAGATGCAGTTGAAATTCTCAATCATATTTCAAGACCTAGACCGGTCCAGTTAATCGACTTCAAAGATTTCTTATCCAGTCCAAGGCCTTCTCTAGTCCAGCTAAATCGACTCCCAACAGATTTTTCTGGTGAAGACTCAGTAGAAGTTATCAGGTTATAATTTCCTATGGTTCCCTCTCCGACGGTGAGTGAGGTGATAATTCCTTTTCAGATGGTTCCCTCTCCGACGGTGAGTGAGGTGATAATTCCTTTTCCTATGGTTCCCTCTCCGACGGTGAGTGAGGCGATAATTCCTTTTCTATGGTTCCCTCTCCGACGGTGAGTGAGGTGATAATTCCTTTTCAGATGGTTCCCTCTCCGACGGTGAGTGAGGTGATAATTCCTTTTCCTATGGTTCCCTCTCCGACGGTGACTGAGGCGATAATTCCTTTTCTATGGTTCCCTCTCCGACGGTGAGTGAGGTGATAATTCCTTTTCAGATGGTTCCCTCTCCGACGGTGAGTGAGGTGATAATTCCTTTTCAGATGGTTCCCTCTCCGACGGTGAGTGAGGTGATAATTCCTTCCCTATGGTTCCCTCTCCGACGGTGAGTGAGGTGATAATTCCTTTTCAGATGGTTCCCTCTCCGACGGTGAGTGAGGTGATAATTCCTTTTCAGATGGTTCCCTCTCCGACGGTGAGTGAGGTGATAATTCCTTCCCTATGGTTCCCTCTCCGACGGTGAGTGAGGTGATAATTCCTTTTCAGATGGTTCCCTCTCCGACGGTGAGTGAGGTGATAATTCCTTTTCAGATGGTTCCCTCTCCGACGGTGAGTGAGGTGATAATTCCTTCCCTATGGTTCCCTCTCCGACGGTGAGTGAGGTGATAATTCCTTTCAGATTATGATTTCCTATGGTTCCCTCTCCAACGGTGAGTGAGGTGATAATTCCCTTTCAGATTATAATTGCCTATGGTTCTCTTCCCGATCCTGCGAAGATGGTAATTCCCACCAAGATTTTCTCGACTAGCATTGTTGAAGTTAAAGTCACTCAAGGTTCTCTTACCGTTCGTGCTAAGGTAGTAACCATCCCTGGTTCATTCATCATCTTGTGAAGCTCCAGATTCAACTCCTGTGACCAGTCAGGACATATCTATACCAAACATCTGAAAACCAGTTCTTGCAACGTGTCAGGTACTCATTTTTCTTTTGCAGGTATGCAGGTTTTTGCTAAGGAATCTCTTACGCGATCAACATCCAGATGGCATCTATAAGCCCATCATCCTATTTCATCAACCTCTAAATGGCATCTATAAGCCCATTCCCACCACACTGCCACTATGTGAGCGCAAATTTCTGGGCACTCTAGTGTCCAATCATCTTCTACCCTCGGATTACGAAAGGCACGGCAGCCAATCTGCATCCTCAGGTCTAAGAAGATTGAACAGGGGCAACTGTTGTACCCCAAAATTTGCCCTCCCATATTCTTCAAGAAATTGCCAAGTCAAGCTTCAAAATTCCCCAAGGGTTACACAGTGCAAGAGTCTCATATACAGTCAAGATTAGGGTTTGTGTTCTGATCAAGAAAATGAAGTTTACAAAGGTCCAATCAAGTCTCATATGCCTATAAACATGTTCAAGCATCCTCATATCAAGTTTCAAGACATTCAGCTCAAAGTTGCACAGTCAAAACCCTAAATTGCACTACAGTCAACTATAGGGGGCAAAATGGTCATTTGACAGTCAAAAGTTCAAATTTTTGGTCAACATATAATTTTGAAGGCACAAACATCATTTGATCAATGCTTGATCATGATTCTCAAAAGCTTGGCTCAAAAATCATCAAGATGCAAAAGTTTCCTTATTTGGACAGCTGAAAAAGTCAACTGAAATTGACCAGGGCATAACTTTCACATGGATTATCAGAAAAATTCCATCCAAAGCTCATTTTGAAGAGAAAGACATTTCCTACAACTCATCTTCATACTTCAAGTCCAAGAAATGCTCTCACAAAAAGTTATCAATTTCAACATTATAGGTCATTTTCAAAAGTCAACAAAAAGGGACTTTAAGTCAAAGGCCATAACTTGAGATTGGTAAATCCAAATGACATGGGACCAAAGACATTGGTTAGAGGACTCAAAGACCTTTCCAAAATGTCCAAGAACATGAGAAAAGCTTAAAAATTGAGCAAGTTATGCCTTGTAGAAGTTGGGAAATTTTTGGATATTTTGAAAAGTCAACATTGATTCAAATGACCTAAAATTGCTAATGGGCCCATTTTTCTTCCATAATTCATCATCCATGACATATGCACGACTAATTGGCCCAAAGGGAAGTCTTTATTCATTTTTTATTTATTTATTTGAATTTTTATTTATAATGATTCATTTAAATCAAAATAAATGTATGAAAAATACTAACCTAAAGTTTTAAATCTTTTTGTGCATGTTTTACTCTCAAGATTTCGTGCATAAGTCAATATGGAAAGAATTGGAGCAATTGGAGCTGATTTGTATCAAAAAGCACATGGAAAAAGATTGAGAAAATCTTAGAAAATCAAATTTTCAAAAAAACCATCATTGCATTGGATTTGTTCTACTTTTCTTGACCTAATGGACTCACTACATAAGCCTAAAGTAAACCCTAATGAGAACACACACTGAGCTGCGCCCAAAAGCCATTATCAAGCTTGAAATTTTTCTCAAGAAACTCAAAACTGAAAACACCCTTACAAGGCGATTCAAAGCACGAAACCTGTTCCATTAGCTTGTTGGGGTTGTTAGGAAGCGATTCCAATCAAAAACTCAATCCCATACGCAAAGAATTGGTAATTTGAGGGTGAACTGCATCACTTTTTTTGCATAATCGCATCCTATTATTGAGACCATATCATTGCATTTTATTCATGGATTTGCACTAATTATCTTGTTCTGAAGCTGACTGCACAGTTTAATTGAAGTTTCATGCCCTATATGAGAATTCGCCATTGTTGATACCTAGGTTTCCAAGGTTTTCAATTTGGGCGTTTTCTATTCCTATAAAATTGGGACATAACAATTCCATGAATGAAATCAGCAGGTTGGGACGAGAAGATCAAGACCATCGCGCCAAATTTCTGAGCATCATAGGCCTAATCGTTATTATTGAAATTAGCCTATTTTGAGGGGGTTTAAAACCCCCGTTAAATGTTTGATAAATTTGTTTCAGGAAAACACCATGAAGAAGATGACTTCGTGGCACATATTGGTTGGCTCTTTTAAATTTTGCGCGCGTTTCCAAGCCATTGACATTTTTCTTTTATAATATTTATTGTTTGTTATATGTTAACAATGCATGCAGTAGAACGAATGGCAAGGCGTATGAGTGTTAACATCCAAGACCTGGGTTCGAGTCCCAGGTCTACCTCACTTCAATATTATTTTTCAATTTACAATCCCATGCAGTGCCAACATCAAGACGCACTATACATCCTCCAGATCAAATCGCCCACGTGCCTATTGGAATCAAACCAAAGGCTGATAATTGATGAACACCCTAAGCTTGAGTCAACATGCCAGCACGTGAGTAAAAAAGTCCAATAAGGCCACAGTCAAATGGGCCTGAATTGCTAACAAGAGACCTCCATATTGGGGTCTGAACCCCCAGGTTTGCATACTTTTTATTTTATTTACCTTTTTTGTATTATTATGTTTTACTTCTTTTTTTATTATTGTTTTAATTAATTAACTAATTATTTTCATAAATATAAAAAACACATAAAAATCAGAAAATAGAAAAAATAATAAAATATTTTATTTTAATACTTTCTTAAATAAATTTGCATGTAATTGAATGTAGTTTTAAATTAGGTTTGCAATTTTAATTCTTTTGATAAAAAAATATAAAAAACATAGAATTATGTTTAATTAATGTTTTTATTCCTTTTTAATTTTTCTTTTTTATAATAATATTATTTATTTTATTTATTTTTATAATTAAAATTGTATATAAAAATTAGGTTTAATTTAGGTTAAATTCTAATGTTTTTCTTAATAAATTAAAATAAAATAGAATTAGGGTTAGCGTTTAATTGCAATTAATTTCTCCTATTAAATCCTAAAATACATAAAAATACCAAAAAACAAATTCTTGCTTTCTTTTAATTTTAATTAATTCCTCACTCATTTAATTTTGCAAAAGGGTCCAACGCCCACGTTCTTAATTTTTATTCTAATTCGCATATTTATTTTATTTTGCTTAAATAATTATGTACCTCTCCCGAAGCCATGTAAATTACTTCTCGCGCTTTTAATTCTTTATTTGCTTTTAATTCTTTATTTTCTGTCAAATCGGGTCCTGGTTAATTTTGGCGATGTGGACCCGCGCCATTTGTAATAGCTTTAGATTTACTTTTCCTCGCAACTTTTAACTGTTAATCAAAAGCATGAAAGAATGTATGGACAAAATAAAAACAAGCGTAGAACACCAATAACATGACAAGATAAACGCAAATGAAAACGACACACAAATCGCACACACCACCCCTAGGGTACGCCTCACTGTTGCCTTGCCTCGAAAGGTGATCGTCAAGTAGAGGATGTCTTAGTAAGTCCTCATGATCCGGGAACCTGGCATGAGGGTAGCTTCTAAGGTGTCTTCCCATTGCTCCGGTGATCACCATGTCCCGAACCTCGAATTGACCCGAACACCTCCAACGGGGGTGCTACCTACCTCTCAATGGTGGGATGGCATTACTTTAAGGACATTTACACAGACGAATTCCTTAGGGTAGGTAGACGACTCTAGATACTTGCTCTAATTTCAAAAACAAATCAAAAATACTTTTCACACCAACACATTTTCAAAAAGCTTTCGAAAGCAATTTTTCAAACACTCTTGAGGACTGATACAAGAGTCGAACTGGAATTTTCAAAGAAACTTTTTAAACCCACAGTTGAAAAGCAAACAAACCATTTTGAAAACACAAGTGAGCAAGTCTCTAAGAGCCCATGGATAACCATGGATAGAAAGGGTGCTAACACCTTCCCTTTCTATAATCTACCTCCCGAACCGAGAGCAATCTCTTTAAGGAATTTTTCTGTGCTTTTGTCCTTTCCAATTGGAGAAAATAAAAGACGGTGGCGACTCTTGCTTCCGCGATATTTCGCGAACCAGCGTTAAACAGTCAGTTCCAGATCCACCGATCACACACTTGTTACCTTTCAAAATTGGGCCATATTGCATGTTAAGTCTCTTTGGGCAAAACAAACAATCAAATGATCATAGTCCCTCGATGACGCTTTCAAAATGTTGCCTAAACAAATGATCAAGTCCCTTAAGGAAAATTGCCCAAAGATACTTGGCACCATTGCAATTATGGTCTAAAACGATGACCCGCGCCCGTCCCTTTCACATCCTAACATGAGATTGTCCACCAAATACAATGGTGGAACAAACTTATTAAAAGGGTTAAAACATAGCAATAAACTTTGAGAAATTTAGGAGTAGATAACCTCTTAATTACTTGAATCAAACTTGCAAAAAAAAAAAAACACTTGCCTATTTTCTAAAAAAACACACCTCACAACACTTTCAAAACAAACTTTCAAAAAACAAATAAAAACCTTTTCAAAAGACATACACCTTTGTATACATCCCAACATGGATCATTACAAAGGTTTCCACCATATTGGCATCTTTTCAAAACATTTTCAAACCCACACACACAAGCACCATTTCAAACAATTGAAAACAAAAGGCAAGTGATCTAAGCAAGTAACTAAGAGCCCATGGATAACCATGGATAGAAAGGGTGCTAATACCTTCCCTTTCTATAATCTACTCCCCGAACCCAAGAAAACATCTCAAAGGTTTTTGCTGTGCTTTTTAAACCTTTCCTTAGGATAAAATAAAAAGTCGGTGGCGACTCTTGCTCAACCAAAACATTTGCGAAAACAAACGCAAAACAATAGTCAGTTCTCCCACCGTATCATAGGTACCAATCTCAATAACAAGATGATCACTGAGCTCTGCGAGCAGTTCAAGATACAGCACCACAACTCTTCTCCTTACCGGCCGAAGATGAATGGGGCTGTAGAAGCAGCGAATAAGAATATCAAGAAAATTGTGCAGAAGATGACAGTGACTTATAAAGATTGGCACGAGATGTTACCATCCGCTCTACATGGGTATCGTACCTCAGCCAGGACGTCAACCGGGGCAACTCCTTTCTCCTTGGTCTATGGCATGGAGGCAGTCTTACCGATCGAAGTACAGATACCCTCTCTCCGGATAATGAAGGATGCAAATCTGGGCGAAGATGATTGGATCCAGACACGACTTGATCAATTAAACCTGATTGACGAAAAGAGACTTGCTGCTATTTGTCATGGTCAGACGTACCAAAAACGGATGATCAGGGCATTTAACAAAAAGGTCGGACCACAAGAATATCAAGTTGGGGATCTGGTAATCAAACGTATCATCCTTCCTCAGAGTGATCCAAGGGGCAAATGGACCCCTACATACGAAGGACCATTTATGGTTAAACATGTGTTCTCAGGAGGAGCCATGATTCTAACCAATATGGATGGTGACGACCTTCCTCACCCCGCCAATGCAGACATAGTAAAAAGATACTACGCATGAAAAAAGACCCGCTAGGTTGACATACCTAGGCAAAAATTAGGGCTTCCCGGCGAACCAAAAGGGTTCGGGCAAAATGAAGGGATGAAGTGAAAAATAGTTGTACACCCGGCAAGTCGAAAACCTGAAAAGGCGGCTTGGGAAAAAATGGGTATCCCGGTGGACTGAAAACCCAAAAGGGCGGTCCAGGCAAAAATTAGGGATAAAGCGTAATACTATGTCTCATTGGGTCACTCTGCATCCAGAATCCGGTATCAACATCAAGTTCAGACGACATCGATCAATCAGCTTCATCTTCGGCTAGGTCATCAAGTGATGAGACGCTCGAAGATATAAAGGCGATAGCAGAGTTGGAACCCAGTGGGATCATTCTTTTCACATAATTGTTTTGTTTTCCCTTTGTACAAATTTGTATAAACTATTTTGTTCGGCGGCGTTCTCTTACTAGGACGTCAGCCTCTTGTACATAAAACGCCTATTTACAGGCAATTCAAAAATCAATACAAAAATCACTTTTCAGTTAAAATTGCCAATTGTTTTCCTTTTCTGTTTTGCTTTGTGAGGAACGTCCGAGGTTCAGTTTGTGATATATGCATTTGACAATAATTGCTAACTCATAAATATTTGCATACGAAATAAAGGATTAATTACAAGTGACATTAGAAACAGGGGCAATAATGAGTGGTTTAAGCGATCTAAGTGTTCTGTCCACCAAGGTACCAAGGTAAGTTCAGCTGAAGAACGTAACCAGTATATCTTAATTCCCCAGAGAGTGAGTCAGCAAGTCAATGCACTCTCCCCAAGCAAAGCTATACAATCAGCCTTAAGGAAGTTGGGTATCCCCCGCAGATCTCAACATTCCCCAGCACATCATACGAATATTCTTAACAAGCATCCCCGGCAGTCTTGATCTAAGATTGTTCCCCGGCGGTATACCAGACATTCAGTGGAGTCACTTCCAGTACATCTCAAAATTTCCCCAGGAGAGTCCAATCAAAGATTTCCCCAGGAAAGTGTGAATCATCTCCCCAGCAGGAAGCTTATCCCCAGTAGATTCTGGAAGCTTGTCACCTGCAGAGCACGAACGCGTCTCCCGGCTTTATTCAAAGGTTATTTCCCCACCAGGATATAACTGGGTTATCCTCAGCCAAAAGCCACGGAAAGATCGTCCTCGGCGAAGTCTTCTTATCCCCAGCGAAGTCTATTAAACACTTCCAACATAACAACGGTATCCCCAGCGAAGTTACCATCAACCTCAACAAAGTACCTCTCTTCCCACAGAGTACGGTTCCCCAGCAAGATCGCTAGAGTAGTTATTCCCCGCAGAGTAATCTCTTCATCAAGATTAATCCCCAACGGAGTTATCTTCTCCTACCAGTGTTCTTGCAACCATCACTCCCCAGTGGAAACAAAGAATGCTATTCAACATCAGCCCAGGATGTGACTTCCCGACACCCGTCAAGGATTTACTTTCCTAGATAAAAACATACATTCATAAACATCACATTTCCATACATTATAGCATGCACATATGCATCATATTGTACAATCTCATTTACATTGAGAACATCATTGCTTGATCCATATCATGCATTGCATATGACTGACCTTTACCTTTCAGGAAAGATCCAGTTAAGTTCTCAGCTAATTTCAAGACCTTCTCTGGTTCAGTCAGATCGACCCTAAGATCTCCCTGATTCTTATCCAGTTGAAGTTATTCCAAGACCTTGCCTGGTTCAGTTAAATCGACTCCTAAAGATTTTTCTGATTCTTATCCAGTCAAAGGCCTTCTCTGGTTCAGTCAGATCGACCCTAAGATCTCCCTGATTCTTATCCAGTTGAAGTTATTTCAAGACCTTGCCCGATTCAGTTAAATCGACTCCTAAAGATTTTTCTGATTCTTATCCAGTCAAAGGCCTTCTCTGGTTCAGTCAGATCGACCCTAAGATCTCCCTGATTCTTATCCAGTTGAAGATTCCAAGACCTTGTCCGGTTCGGTTAAATCGACTCCTAAAGATTTTTCTGATTCTTATCCAGTCAAAGGCCTTCTCTGGTTCAGTCAGATCGACCCTAAGATCTCCCTGATTCTTATCCAGTTGAATATTCCAAGACCTTGTCCGGTTCAGTTAAATCGACTCCTAAAGATTTTCCTGATTCTTATCCAGTCAAAGGCCTTCTCTGGTTCAGTCAGATCGACCCTAAGATCTCCCTGATTCTTGTCCAGTTGAAGATTCCAAGACCTTGTACGGTTCAGTTAAATCGACTCCTAAAGATTTTCCTGATTCTTATCCAGTCAAAGGCCTTCTCTGGTTCAGTCAGATCGACCCTAAGATCTCCCTGATTCTTATCCAGTTGAAGATTCCAAGACCTTGTCCAGTTCAGTTAAATCGACTCCTAAAGATTTTCCTGATTCTTATCCAGTCAAAGGCCTTCCCTGGTTCAGTCAGATCGACCCTAAGATCTCCCTGATTCTTATCCAGTTGAAGATTTCAAGACCTTGTCCGGTTCAGTTAAATCAATTCCTAAAGATTTTTCTGATTCTTACCCAGTCAAAGGCCTTCTCGGGTCTAGTTAAATCGATTCCTAAAGATTTCCTGATGAAGACTCAATAGAAGACATCCAAGATTCTCTCATCGTTACTGTTGAGGTAGTAATCTCCCCAGATTCTCTCATCGTTACTGTTGAGGTAGTAATCGCCCCAGGTTCTCTCATCGTTACTGTTGAGGTAGTAATCGCCCCAGGTTCTCTCATCGTACCATTGAGGTAGTAACCATCCCTGACTCATTCATCACCGTCTGAAGCTCCAGACCCGATTCCTGTAACCAACCAGGGTGCGTCTACACAAAGAGTTTGAAGACCAACTCCTGTAACAGGCCAGGTAATCATTTTCTTTTTCAGGTACGCAAGTTCTCGCTAAGGAATCTCTTGCGCGATCGACACCCAGATGGCATCTATAAGCCCATCCACCTATCCATCACCTCTCAACATGGCATATGTAAGCCCATCTTCCTATCCACTAATCTCCAAATGGCATCTGTAAGCCCATTCCCCACATCACACTACTATGTGAGCGCAAATTTCTGGGCACTCTAGTGTTCAATCATCTTCCACCTTCGGATTACGAAAGGCACGTCAGCCAATCTACATCCTCAGGTCTAAGAAGATTGAACAGGGGCAACTGTTGTACCCCAAAATTTGCCCTCCCATTTTCTTCAAGATTTGCTAAGAGCATGCTTCAAAATCTCCCAAAGGTTGCACAGTTCAATGGCCTCCTAACAGTCAAAACATAGGGTTTTGGTTCTGGCAAAGAAGTTGAAGTTTCCAAGGGTCCAAACAAGTCCCACATGCCTATAAACATGGTCAAGCATCCACATGCTAAGTTTCAAGACTCACAGCACAAAATTGCACAGTCAAAAACCCTAATTGCTCAACAGTCAACTGCCGGGGCAAAATGGTCATTTGACAGTCAAAAGTCAAAAATTTTGGTCAACATCTTATTTTGAAGCCACAAACATCATTTGATCAATTCTTGATCATGATTCTCAAGGCATGGCTCAAAAAGTCTCAAGATGCAAAAGTTTCTATCTTTGGACAGCTGGAAAAGTCAACTGCAAATTGACCAAGGCATAACTTCCACATGTTTTATCATAAAAATTCCATCCAAAGCTCATTTTGAATAGAATGACATTTCCTACAACTCCTCTTCACACTTCAAGTCCAAGAAATGCTCTCACAAAAAGTTATCAATCTCAACATTATAGGTCATTTTCAAAAGTCAACAAAAAGGCACTTTAAGTCAAAGACCATAACTTGAGATTGGTAAATCAAAATGACATGGGACCAAAGTCATTGGTTAGAGGACTTCAAGACCTTTCCAAAATGTCCAAGAACATGATCAAAGCTTAAATATTGAGCAAGATATGCCTTGTGGAAGTTGGGAAAGTTTTGGGAATTTTGAAAAGTCAACTTTGCTTCAAATGCCTCAAAATTGCTAATGGGCCACATTTTCTTCCAAGAATCATCACCCAAAGGCTATGCACGACCCATTGACTTTAAAGGGAGTTATTTTATCATTTTTTATTAATTATTTGAATTATTATTATTATTAGTTCATTTAATTAAAATAAAATATGACAAAAATATCAAATCATTGGTTTTAAATCTTTTTGTGCAGTAAATAGGTTTATCACATGCTCAATATTTCGTGTGCCAATCAACAAGGGCAAAATCTTCCAAACTTGGCATGTTCTTCATGAAAAAGATTGAAAAAGATTACATGGAAAATCAAGGATCCAAATCATCAATGCAAAGGTTGTTGGACTTGTTTTGTAAACCTAATTCACTCCAAATATAAGCAGAAACACAAACCTAATCACAAAAGGAAGGAAGTTGCGCCTCAAACCAAGAAACAAACTTGCATTTTTCTTAAAAAAGCTCAAAACTGCTTTCATAGTTTCAGGGTGTTGCAAGGCCTAAAAACGATTCCAATAGCTTGCTTACACATCCAGGAATCTTTTCCAATCAAAATCACATCCCCTAACCTCAAGAACTGGTAGAACGCAGTCGCCCTTTTCTTGAAATTTTTCTTAATCGCATTTGAATTTACATGCCATATCAATGCATTTCCATTATTGTTTTACACTAACATGATCATGCTGAAGCTTTTGGTGTCATTTAATTGAAGAATGCTTGCACGTATGGAAAATCACCATTAACGATTGTTAGGGTTTCTGAAGCTCTGATTTGGGGTTTCATAAATAAGAAACAATTGGCCACTCAAACCAGGACCATTGAACTCAGGACGTTCAGACGAAGCAATTGATCATATCGCGCCCTTTTTCTTTTTCACTATGGCCTATTCGCTATTTTTTTTCAGTTTGAGTTTAGTGGGGGTTTAAAACCCCCGCTATCTATGTTTTATTTGCAGGAAATATGAAGAAGAAGGAGGACGTGTCCCCTGATGAGTGGCACGTTTAAATTTTCGCGCGTTGGATGCCACTCAGTGTTGCTTTGCCTTATGTTATTTGCTTGCCATTTTCCATACAACGCGCGTGCATAGCTCAGATGGTTGGATGTGTATTGGGTAAACGCTGGGACCTGGGTTAGATTCCCAGGTCCCCCACATATATTTCATATTTTTTCTTGTAATGTGTTTCTATGCAACTTTCATCCTGTGGTCCGTCATACACCCCAACACCTTGGCGCGCCACATGGCTTCAGAGATCAATCTAATGGCCAGATCACGCAGTCCACCATATACCCTCAGTCAACCATGTGCAGACGCGCTGGAAAAGTCAAAGGGGCCCTGACTTATTGGGCCAAGATTGCTTGCAAACACCTCCAAAAGGGCCTGAGAACCCCCCAATGTTTGTATATTTTTTAATTTCTCTTCTTTTCTTTTCTTTCTTTTTTATTCTTTTGATCACTTTTATTTAATTTATTTCAAATTAATTTTTATAACATAAAAATACAAAAAAATCAGAAAGTCAAAAATAAAATATTTTTATTATTTAATTCACTAAATGTTTTATTTTGTAAATAAACTTAATAATCAATTTAGTTTTAATTTTAAGTTTTTAACTTTAATGCTTTTTCTTAGAAAATTAAAAAATATAAAAACAAGTCTTTTAGCATTTTTTATTCTTTTTTTTCAATAAATAATCTTTTTTTATCACTATTAATTATTAATTATTTTTGTAAATAACTTATAATTAAATAATTAGTAAATTAGGTCAAACTTGAATTTATTTCTTTAATAATTAAAAATGCTTAGAATTAGGGTTTTAATTCTAATTAATTTTCTTCATTTCTATTAAATACAAAAATATCAAAAAATAAGTTCTTTTCTTTATTTAATTTAATTAAATTTTCAATTTCAATCTAATCTTTAAAGGGTCCAACGCCCTCGCACTCTCGATTCTTATTTCTTTTCGCATTTATTTTTATTTCTTTTGTGGATATAATGTATTTACCCCAAAGCCTTGTAATAGATAATTAGGATTTTTACTTTCCGCATTTTATTTATTCAAATCGGGTCTTGGTTTAATTTGGCGTTGTAGACCCGCGCCTTGTAATAGCGTAGGACCTTTATCTTCCGCACTTTAATTCCCGCACCTTTTAACTGTTGATAATCACATGAAAGAATGTATGCCAAAAATAAAATCAAAGCGTAGCTCACTCAATACATGACAAGACAAAAATAACTGAAAATGACACACAAATCACACACCACTCCTAGGGTACGCCTCACTGTTGCCTTGCCCCTCGAAACGTGGTCGTCGAGTAGAGGACGTTTTAGTAAGTCCTCATGTCCATGAACATGGCATGGGGGTAGCTTCTAAGGTGTCTTCCTATTGCTCTGGTGACCACACTGTCCCTAATCCTCGAATTGACCCGAACACCTCCAACGGTGGTGCTACCTACCTCTTAATGGTGGGATGGCACTACCTCAAGGACATTTACACAGACTAATTCCTTAGGGTAGGTAGATGACTCGTAGATACTTGCTCTAATTCAAAACAAATCAAAAACTTCTTTTCACACCGACACTTTGCAAAAAGCTTTCAAAACAACTTTTCAAACACTCTTGAGGACTGATACAAGAGTCGATCTGAAACTTTCAAAGAAACTTTTTCAAACCCACTCACCTTGAAAAGCAAACAAACATTTTGAAAACACAATGAGCAAGTATCTAAGAGCCCATGGATAACCATGGATAGAAAGGGTGCTAACACCTTCCCTTTCTATAAATCTACCTCCCGAACCGAGAACTAATCTCAATAAGGAATTTTTCTGTGCTTTTGTCCTTTCCATATTGGAGAAAATAAAAGACGGTGGCGACTCTTGCTTCCGCGACATTTCGCGAACCAGCGTTAAACAGTCAGTTCCAGATCCACCGATCACAACACTTAGAAAACTTTCTTCCCAGAGAAGGTTTAGTAGATCCAAAAATGATATCATCAACATAAATCTGACATACTAAAATGTCATTCTTAACTGTCTTATAGAATAAGGTTGTGTCCACTTTCCCTCTGGTGAATTCCTTTTCTAACAGGAAGTTACTTAGTCTTTCATACCAAGCTCTGGGAGCTTGTTTCAGACCATACAGTGACTTCTTTAGTTTGAAAACATATTCTGGATTTTTTGAACTTTCAAAACCAGGGGGTTGGTGCACATATACCTCTTCTTCTATATAGCCATTTAAGAATGCACTCTTAACATCCATCTGATACAGAGTGATGCCTTTATTAACAGCGAATGAAATTAAGAGTCTGATAGATTCTAACCTGGCGACTGGAGCAAAGGTTTCTGTATAGTTTATCCCCTCTTGCTGACTATAACCTTGTGCTACCAATTGTGCTTTGTTTCGGATGACTTCACCTTGTTCATTCAGTTTGTTTCTGAACACCCATTTTGTTCCAATGACGTTGAATCCTTTTGGTTTGGGAACAAGATCCCATACGTCATTTCTTGTGAATTGATTCAGCTCCTCTTGCATTGCTAGAATCCAGTCATTGTCCAGAAGTGCTTCATCAACTGTTGATGGTTCAATTAGAGAAACAAGTCCCATGAGGGATTCTTCAGAGTTTCTGAAGCTAGATCTTGTTCTGATTGGATCTTCCTTTCTTCCTAAGATTGTTTCTTCTGGGTGATCCAAGCAGCTTCTGGATAGTCTTTTCTGAAGTTGATCAACAGAAGGTGCTGGATAGCTTGCAGTGCCTCTTTCTGATGTTGAGGGAGTGTCTCTGTTAAGAGCTTCTGATGACTTGTCTTCAGTACCTGTGAATTCAATTTCCATACCTGCAAGTAATTCATTCTGCTTTGACTTTGGAGAGTCAAGCTTATCATCAAAACGAACACTGATTGATTCTTCAACAATTTGTGTTTCTGTATTGTATACTTTGTACCCTCTTGAGCGTTCAGAGTATCCTAACATAATACACTTTTGTGCTTTAGAGTCAAACTTGTTCAAATAATTTTTTGTATTTAAAATAAAACAAGTACATCCAAATGGATGAAAATATGAAATGTTGGGCTTTCTGTTCTTCCAAAATTCATATGGAGTCTTTTCCAGAATAGGTCTTATGGAGATTCTATTCTGAATGTAGCATGTTGTGTTTATTGCCTCTGCCCAGAAGATCTTAGCAGCGTTAGTCTCGTTGATCATGGTTCTGGCCATTTCTTGCAATGTTCTGTTCTTTCGTTCTACAACTCCATTTTGCTGGGGAGTTCTAGGACAAGAGAAATCATGCAGAATGCCTTTATCATTAAAGAATTATTCAAAATCTTTATTTTCAAACTCTCCACCATGATCACTTCTGACTTTGACGATTCTAATATCCTTTTCATTCTGAACTTGGTTGTAGAAGGTGACAAACACAGAGTGTGACTCGTCCTTGTGTCTTAAGAACTTTACCCATGTCCATCTGCTATAGTCATCTACGATTACTAACCCATACTTCTTACCACTGACTAAAGCAGTTTTAACTGGTCCAAATAAGTCAATGTGCAGAAGTTCTAATGGCTTAGAGGTGGAAACAACGTTTTTAGATTTGAAAGCTGGTTTTGCAAACTTGCCTTTCTGACATGCTTCACACAGAGCATCTGAGTTGAACTTCAGGTTAGGAAGTCCTCTGACCAGATTGAGTTTGTTAATCTGAGATATTCTTCTCATACTAACATGTCCCAATCTTCTATGCCAGATCCATTGCTCGTTGCTAACAGACAGAAGACACTTTACATTCTGACTTTTCAGTTCAGAAAGTTTTATTTTATAAATGTTGTTTCTCCTCTTTCTATTAAATAGGATAGTCCCATCTTTCTGACTAACAGCTTTGCATGAATTTTGATTAAAGATTATATCATAACTGTTATCACTTAATTGACTTATGGATAACAAGTTATGCATTAATCCATATACTAATAAAACATTACTTATAAAGGGAAGATTTCCATTACCTACTGTTCTAGAGCCAATGATCTTTCCCCTCTGATTGCCTCCAAAGCCTATGTGGCCTCCAGGCTTAAGTTCCAAGCTTTGGAACATATGCTTTCTTCCCGTCATGTGTCGTGAGCAGCCAGAGTCCAGGTACCATGATTGGTGTTTCTGCTTTGCTGCTAAAGATATCTGCCACATGTATTATTTTATCCTTAGGTACCCATATTTTCTTGGGTCCTGATTTGTTAGTTTTACCAAAACTCTGGTTGAATTTTGGTTTGACAGAATAATTACTACTTGTTTATTTGATGTCATGTGTGTGCCCATATACAAAGTGTGAATCAAGTGAAGTGCGTTTTATAACTAAATCCATGGCATTTTTTGGTGTAGGTACCTTACCTTGGTATCCTATTCCTTTTCTGCCATTTCTGCTAACTCCATAGATCATTGAAGCCATTTTGCTTCTATCTATGTTTTTAGCTAGAAACTTCTGAAAGCTGTGATCATACTCCTTGATGATCTCATTAGCACTACTGGGAGTTTCGGGAATTGTTTCCTTTTGAGAGTTTTGCAATAGATTTTCTAATTTTGAAATTTTATTTTTTAACTCAGAATTCTCCAATTTGAGACTCTCAGCCTTATCAGAGTCAGAAGTAAGATTCCTTTTCAGGTTTCTGAATTTGACTCTGATCTGCTGATATCTTTCCAGAATTTCATTAAGGCTTTCATCTAGTTCAGCCTTAGTAAAATTTATAGCAAAGTCAGGAAATACCTCTTATGTATCTTATTCAGAGTCTGACTCGGAAGCTTCACTGTCTTCTGTTATGTTTGCCATGAGAGCAATGTTTGCTCTCTCATCTTCTGATTCTGAGTCAGCTTCGGATGTGTCAGAATCATCCCATGTAGCCATGAGACTTTTCTCTTTTCCTTGCCAAACTTCTTTTTGGGCTTTTCCTTCTTAAGCTTTGGGTAATCACTCTTGTAGTGTCCTTGCTCGTTACATTCATAGCAGATGATGTCTTTGTTGTTTGGCTTTCTGCTTCCTGAAGAACCTTCAGATCTTCTATGTCCAGAGGAGGATTCTGACCTTCTGTATCTGGAGAAAGATTCATTCTGATTCTCTGATCTTCTGGGATTCCTGAACTTCCTTTGCCTCTGCTTCCATAATTGGTTCACCCTTCTGGAGAGGAGAGATAGTTCATCTTCTTCTGATGAGGATCCATCAGGGGTTTCTTCAACAGCCTGCAAAACTTTGGAGTCAGATTTTCTGTTAGATTTTAAAGCTAATGGCTTACCTTGCTTTTGAGGTTCATCTGCTTCTAGCTCTATCTCGTGACTTCTGAGGGAGCTGACAAGTTCCTCCAGAGAAATTTTGTTGAGATCCTTGGCTAGCTTAAGCGTTGTGACCATTGGCCTCCACTATTTTGGCAAGCTTCTGATGATCTTCTTAACATGATCAGCAGTAGAATACCCTTTGTCCAGAACTTTGAGACCAGCAACCAGAATTTGAAATCTTGAGAACATCATTTCTATTAATTCACTTTCTTCCATCTTGAATGCCTCGTACTTCTGAATGAGTGCAAGAGCTTTGGTTTCTTTGACTTGAATGTTGCCTTCATGCGTCATTCTCAGAGAGTCAAACATATTCTTTGCAGTGTCTCTGTTTGATATCTTTTCATATTCAGAATAAGATATGGCACTGAGAAGAATTGTTCTGGCCTTGTGATGATTTCTGAAATCACGCTTTTGCTGATCAGACATTGCTTTCCTGTCAATATTCTGACCACTTCCATCCACTGGGTGCGTGTATCCATCAGTCACCATGTCCCACAGATTAGCATCATGGGCCAGAAAGAAGCTTTCAGTTCTGTCTTTCCAGTAGTCAAAGTTCTCTCCATCAAAGACTGGAGGTTTGCCACTGAATCTGTCTCTTTCCTCATTGTTGTCATTGTTGATGTTTTGATGTGGTCCTGCCATTGTGTTTTTCTGACGCTGGATCTTGTACTGACACGGTTAAGTGTTATAAGCTCAGAACCAGTCGCTCTGATGCCAATTGAAGATGTGAAAAACACAAGAAGGGGGGTTGAATTGTAAAACTTTAAGTCAAAGGTGCAGACAACGTGGTATTTTTATCATGGTTCGTTTGATCTCAAACTACTCAAGTCCACCCATCAAGGTGATTTCGCCTCTCTCCAACGAGGTCTTAATCCACTATATTCAACTGAATACAACAACTGCTTTCACAACTGTTAAAGCCTTCTTGAGTCTAACCACAGACCGGTTTATCTCAAGGAATTTTTCTTACAGATAAATGAACAAAAGTGTGTTTGATGTTTTCTAGTAAAACTATATATCACAACTGTGATAATACACAATATTAAGCTTAGAATAAAACTGGGTTGCTAATGCTTTTGAGTAGGCGTGGTTGAGAGCTTTAGCAAATTGAATGAGTGAGAACGTTTACGTATGCGTGTATGCGTGAAGATTATTAGCCTCTTCTTTTCTCACACTAACTTGTTTATATAGCCTAGGAAGAGATACGTTGTTGTCCATAAATCCATTTCAATGCTAATAACGTTCTTTCCTTTTTGAGAAGATATTTGTCTTGGAATAAAGCCGTTGGTAATAAATCTGTCTTGAATGCTTAGTAACGTTAACACTTCAGAGTCTTCTCTGCTTATGGTAATCAGAGTGTTCTTTCCTTTATGCTGACGCTTCTGAGTGCTGATGACTTGGTTAGGATCTTGATCAGAGTCAGAGTATTATATGCGCAGATTCTGTTCATCAGGCTTCAGTGTATAGCACATGTTATTTGTTCTTCTGATGCTGACATATCTTCTGATGTTGATGTTGATACTGATATTCTGATGCTGATTCCATCAGAGTTTCTGTAAATACACAACATAATTTTAAGTAGCATATATGTCTTAAACATAAATCTTACAATTTATTTATTCTTGTATTTTGTTATCATCAAAACTCTAATTGAGGGTTGTAGAATAAAACTATGTTCTAACAGTTAGTACAATTAAGTGATACAGAAAGCTTGCAAACACGATTATGAACACGAATATATGGATAGAATGGATTTATGATGCGTAAAACATTAAAATCAGATTTGAGTTTTGGATGCAAACCGTGATACTGTAATGTGATGATTCTTGATTCTTTGAGGCTTCCAAATGAATGGGGAAGCTTCCTGAGATGTCCAGGAACGTATTGCTAGCCTTGAAACTCCTTGAGGATGGCTCTAAGATGGATATTGATTTCACACTTTTGTCCAAATTTTTTAGTTTTCTTCCTGGATTTTCACGGTTGCAAACCTTGTTCTTATGATTTGAAATTGTTCAATACATATAGTAGACTGAATTAGGGTTGTAAAATTGCATCATATCTTTGAGAATTATGAAAATCTGATTTGATTTGATTCATGTATGATATCTTTCTAAAACAAGCTTCAATCTAATCTTTTTCAACCCTAATGAGCCTTGCACGAATTGATCATCATGCTAGTTGTATATGGACTACAAATGTTCACAAAAATCTCAAGATTTGATTTGTTATCATTATTTTACCATTTAATTTGATTTAAATGAATAAAAAATCAAAATAAATGATAAAAGTAATAAAATAATAGGTGGAAAAGCTCAGGGGTCGTGGGTCCTATTAGAAACATGTTTCAAGCAAGAAAACATGGGCCTCTTTGGAAAAAATGAAAATTTGATCAATGTTGACTTTTGACAATTTTCCAAAAATTGCCAACTTTGACAATGCACAACTCTCTCAATTTTGACCCTAGAGAGGTGTTCTTGAACTTTTTAGAAAGCTTAGGATGTCCCCTAAGCAACCCTTTTGGTTTCACCTCAATTGGATCTTCCATGTTCATGTATGAAGCTTTGACCCAAAAGGTATTTTTGTTGACTTTTTAAAATGACCCATAATGTAGAAATTCATATCTTTTTGTGGATGCATATTTTGAACTTGTGAGATGAATATGAGTTGTAGGGAATTGTATCCTATTCAAAATGAGCTTTGGATGGAAAATTTCTGATAAAGTATGAAGAAGTTATGCTTGGTCAAAGTTGGGTTGACTTTTACTAAGAAACCCTAATTTAGCAACTTTTGGGTTTTGATGAATTTGGAGAATTCCTTGGGGAATCATAGTCAACCCTTGATAAAATGATGAAATTTACTTCAAAATGTTAATGTTGGCAAAAAAATCTTGAAGTTTGACTGTATGTGGGTCACAGTTGACTTTTGACCTAATACAGTCGATTCTCAAGCCTCTGAGTAGTTGACTGAGCAAACTTCTTGTGCAAGGCATGAAACTTGACATGTAGGGTCTTGAGAACATATTAAGACCATGGAGAGCATATGAGACCTTTGTGGTCCACCCATATTGATGAAAATAGAAACCCTAATTTGGGGTATACTGCCTTAGGAGAGAGTTTGTCTGGTCAACTCTTGGGCAATCTTGAGCAAATTGGAGATCTCAATGGACATGTATTGAGTAAAATGAGAGGGAAAATTTTGGGGTACAACAATTAACAAGGTCCAAGTTCAAATGGTCCATGATCAATCCAATCAACTTTTGTCGATGGCGAGGGGCATTCGAAGACATTGGGGCAATAGTAGAGTTGGAATGCAATGAGATCACTTCCACATGGCTATTATCTTTGTTTTCAATTTTGTTTTCCTTTCGATGATTTCCTCTTACTAGGATCTCCGTCTCTCTGTACAAAAACGCCTACTCATGGGAAAAATATCAATACAAATGTACTTTGAAGTGCAAAATTTATGTCTTTGTTTTGAATGCAAATTTGTCCAATGGCTAAAATTGTATGAACATATGCATATAAACATAATTAAAAACTATTTGACACATGTGTCCTGCTAAGCAGCGGTAAGCACCTCTTTGATGTATATGAAATATCCCCACAGAGTTATCTCATTATCATTATCCCCGTGAGAATGGCTGCAATAAACCTTTCCCCTAACGGAGTTGCCCATAAAGTCTCTTTGCATAGGATAATCCCCGACCAGAGTCTCAACCTCTTGGCCGCTTTCCCCCAGCTAATTCAATCTCTTCCTAAAGGAAAGTCACCTCCTCAACAGGTTTTATTTCCCCAACAATAATCGAGGAACCACAAAACTCCCCAGCCGAGTTCAAATTTCCTTAACATACAACAATCAAGACACCGCGAAGTTCCCCAGCTGAGCATATCCTCCCCAGCTGAGCCTATCTTCCCCAGCTGAGCATATGTTCCCCAACTGAGCATATCTTCCCCGACCAAGGCTATTATCCCCAAGCGGATTTTATCCTCCCCAGTTGAGTGTATCCTCCCCAAGTTGAGTATGTCCTACCCGCTGAGTCTACATTCTCCAGTTTGAATTTTCTTTCAGATTGTTGCAAATCATAGGGCCACAACCCCTGATCCCCAATAAAGCCATCAGCAAAGCCTTTACTGTTAGAACATAGTTTGATTCTACAACCCTCAATTAGAGTTTTGATGATAACAAAATACAAGAGTAAATAAATTGTAATATTTATATATAAGACATATATGTTACTTAAAATTATGTTTTGTGTTTACAGAAACTCTGATGGAATCAGCATCAGAAGATCAGTATCAACATTATCATCAGAAGATATGTCAGCATCAGAAGATCAAATAACATGTGCTATACGCTGAAGCCTGATGACCAGAATCTGCGCATAAAATACTCTGACTCTGATCAAGATCCTAACCAAGTCATCAGCACTCAGAAGCGTCAGCATAAAGGAAAGAACACTCTGATTATCATTAGCAGAACACTCTGAAGCATTACTATGCATTCAAGACAGATTAGTTACCAACGGCTTTATCCAAGACAAGATCTTCTCAAAAAGGAAAGAACGTTATTAGCATTGAAATGGCTTTATGGACAACAACGTATCTCTTCCCATGCTATATAAACAAGCCAGTGTGAGAAAAGAAAAGTCTAATAATCTTCAAGCATATACGCCTAAGCTAATAATCTTCGCGCACTCACTCATACATTTGCTAAGCTTTCAACCACGCTTACTTTATCGCTCTAGCAAATCCAATTTCATTCTAAGCTTAATATTGTGTATTATCACAGTTGTGATATATAGTTTTATTAAAAAACATCAAACACACTTTTGGTCAATTATCTGCAAGAGAATTTCCTTGAGATAAACCGGTCTATGGTTATACTCAAGAAGGCTTTAACAGGTGTTAAAGTGGTTGTTGTATTCAGTTGAATATAGTGGATTAATACCTCGTTGGAGAGAGGCGAAATCACCTTGACGGGTGGACTGGAGTAGTTTGAGATCAAACGAACCAGGATAAAAATACCGTGTTGATTAAGCTTTTGATTTAAGTTTTACAATTCAACCCCCCCTTCTTGTGTTTTTCACATCTTCAATTGGTATCAGAGCGCCTGGTTCTGAGCTTATAACACTTAACCGTGTCAGTACAAGATCTAGCGTCAGAAAAAGACAATGGCAGGACCACATCAAAATATCAGCAATGACAACAATGAAGAAAGAGACATATTCAGTGGCAAACCTCCAGTATTTGATGGAGAGAACTTTGACTACTGGAAAGACAGAATTGAAAGTTTCTTTCTGGCCCATGATGCTTATCTGTGGGATATGGTGACTGATGGATACACGCACCCAGTGGATGGAAGTGGTCAGAAGATTGACAGGAAAGCAATGTCTGATCAACAAAAGCGTGATTTCAGAAATCATCACAAGGCCAGAACAATTCTTCTCAGTGCCATCTCTTATTCTGAATATGAAAAGATATCAAACAGAGACACTGCAAAGAATATGTTTGACTCTCTGAGAATGACGCATGAAGGCAACATTCAGGTCAAAGAAACCAAAGCTCTTGCGCTCATTCAGAAGTATGAGGCATTCAATATGGAAAAGAGTGAATCAATAGAGACTATGTTCTCAAGATTTCAAATTATGGTTCCTGGTCTCAAAGTTCTTGACAAAGGGTATTCTATTGATGATCACGTTAAGAAGATCATCAGAAGCTTACCAAAACAATGGAGGCTAATGGTCACAGCGCTTAAGCTAGATAAGGATCTCAACAAAATCTCTCTGGAGGAACTTGTCAGCTCCCTCAGAAGTCACGAGATAGAGCTAGAAGCAGATGAACCTCAAAAGCAAGGTAAGCCATTAGCTTTAAAATCTAATAGAAAATCTGACTCCAAAGTTTTGTAGGCTGTAGAAGAAACCTCTGATGGGTCCTCATCAGAAGAAGATGAACTATCTCTCCTCTCCAGAAGGGTGAACCAATTATGGAAGCAGAGGCAAAGGAAGTTCAGGAATCCCAGAAGGTCAGAGAATCAGAATGAATCCTTCTCCAGATACAGAAGGTCAGAATCCTCCTCTAGACACAGAAGATCTGAAGGCTCTTCAGGAAGAAGTAAGCCAAACAACAAAGACATCATCTTCTATAAATGTAACGAGCAAGGACACTACAAAAGTGATTTCCCAAAGCTTCAGAAGGAAAAGCCCAAAAAGAAGTTTGGCAAGGAAAAGAAGAAAAGTCTCATGGCTACATGGGATGATTCTGACACATCTGAAGCTGACTCAGAATCAGATGATGAAAGAGCAAACATAGCTCTCATGGAAAACATAACAGAAGACAGTGAAGCTTCTGAGTCAGACTCTGAATCATATACAGAAGAGGTATTTCCTGACTTTGCTATAAACTTTACTAAGGCTGAACTAGCTGAAAGCCTTAATGAAATTCTGGAAAGATATCAGCAGATCAGAGTCAAATTCAGAAACGTGAAAAGGAATCTTGCTTCTGACTCTGATAAGACTGAGAGTCTCAAATTGGAGAATTCTGAGTTAAAATATAAGATTTCAAAATTAGAAAATCTATTGCAAAACTCTCAGAAGGAAACAATCCCTGGAACTCCCAGCAGTGCTGATGAGATCGTCAAGGAGTATGATCACAGCTTTCAGAAGTTTCTAGCTAAAAACATAGATAGAAGCAAAATGGCTTCAATGATCTATGGAGTTAGCAGAAATGGCAGAAAAGGAATAGGATACCAAGGTAAGGTACCTACACCAAAAAATGCCATGGATTTAGTTATAAAACGTACTCCACTTAATTCACACTTTATATATGGGCACACACACGACATCAAATATACTAGTAGTAATTATTCTGTCAAACCAAAATTCAACCAGAGTTTTGGTAAAACTAACAAATCAGGACCCAAGAAAATATGGGTACCTAAGGATAAAATAATACATGTGGCAGATATCTTTAGCAGCAAAGCAGAAACACCAGTCATGGTACCTGGACTCTGGCTGCTCACGACACATGACGGGAAGAAGGCATATGTTCCAAAGCCTGGAACTTAAGCCTGGAGGCCACGTAGGCTTTGGAGGCAATCAGAGAGGAAATATCATTGGCTCTGGAATAGTAGGTAATGGAAATCTTCCCTCTATAAGTAATGTGTTATTAGTAGATGGATTAATGCATAATCTGTTATCCATAAGTCAATTAAGTGATAACGGTTATGATATAATCTTTAATCAAAATTCATGCAAAGCTGTTAGTCAGAAAGATGGGACTATCCTATTTAATGGAAAGAGGAGAAACAACATTTATAAAATAAAACTTTCTGAGCTGAAAAGTCAGAATGTAAAGTGTCTTCTGTCTGTTAACAATGAGCAATGGATCTGGCACAAAAGATTGGGACATGTTAGTATGAGAAGAATATCTCATATTAACAAACTCAATCTGGTCAGAGGACTTCCTAACCTGAAGTTCAATTCAGATGCTCTGTGTGAAGCATGTCAGAAAGGCATGTTTGCAAAACCAGCTTTCAAATCTAAAAATGTTGTTTCCACCTCTAAGCCATTAGAACTTCTGCACATTGACTTATTTGGACCAGTTAAAACTACTTTAGTCAGTGGTAAGAAGTATGGGTTAGTAATCGTAGATGACTATAGCAGATGGACATGGGTAAAGTTCTTAAGACACAAGGACGAGTCACACTCTGTGTTTGTCACCTTCTGCAACCAAGTTCAGAATGAAAAGGATCTTAGAATCGTCAAAGTCAGAAGTGATCATGGTGGAGAATTTGAAAACAAATATTTTGAGTCATTCTTTAATGACAAATGCATTCTGCATGATTTCTATTGTCCTAGAACTCCCCATCAAAATGGAGTTGTAGAATGAAAGAACAGAACATTGCAAGAAATGGCCAGAACCATGATCAACGAGACTAACGTTGCTAAGATCTTCTGGGCAGAGGCAATAAACACAGCGTGTTACATTCAGAATAGAATCTCCATAAGACCTATTCTGGAAAAGACTCCATATGAATTGTGGAAGAACAGAAAGCCCAACATTTCATATTTTCATCCATTTGGATGTACTTGCTTTATTTTGAATACTAAAAATTATTTGAACAATTTGACTCTAAAGCACAAAAGTGTATTATGTTAAGATACTCTGAACGCTCAAGAGGGTACAGAGTATACAATACAGAAACACAAATTGTGGAAGAGTCAATCAGTGTTCGTTTTGATGATAAGCTTGACTCTCAAAAGTCAAAGCAGAATGAAGTATTTGCAGGTATGGAAGTATAATTCACAGGTACTGAAGACAAGTCATCAGAAGCTCTTAACAGAGACACTCCCTCAACATCAGAAAGAGGCACTGCAAGCAATCCAGCACCTTCTGTTGATCAACTTCAGAAAAGACTATCCAGAAGCAGCTTGGATCACCCAGAAGAAAAAATCCTAGGAAGAAAGGAAGATCCAATCAGAACAAGATCTAGCTTCAGAAACTCTGAAGAATCCCTCATGGGACTTGTTTCTCTAATTGAACCATCAACAATTGATGAAGCACTTCTGGATAATGACTGGATTCTAGCAATGCAAGAGGAGCTGAATCAATTCACAAGAAATGACGTATGGGATCTTGTTCCCAAACCAAAAGGATTCAACGTCATTGAAATAAAATGGGTGTTCAGAAACAAACTGAATGAACAAGGTGAAGTCATCAGAAACAAGGCACGATTGGTAGCACAAGGTTATAGTCAGCAAGAGGGGATAGACTATACAGAAACCTTTTCTCCAGTCTCCAGGTTAGAATCTATCAAACTCTTAATTTCATTTGCTGTTAATAAAGGCATCACTCTGTATCAGATGGATGTTAAGAGTGCATTCTTAAATGGCTATATAGATGAAGAGGTATATGTGCACCAACCCCTGGTTTTGAAAGTTCAAAAAATCCAGAATATGTTTTCAAATTAAAGAAGTCACTGTATGGTCTGAAACAAGCTCCCAGAGCTTGGTATGAAAGACTAAGTAACTTCCTGTTAGAAAAGGAATTCACCAGAGGGAAAGTGGACACAACCTTGTTCTGTAAGACAGTTAAGAATGACATTTTAGTATGTCAGATTTATGTTGATGATATCATATTTGGATCCACTAAACCTTCTCTGGGAAGAAAGTTTGCTAAGTGTATGCAGGCAGAATTTGAGATGAGCCTAATGGGGGAACTAAAATTCTTTCTGGGCATTCAGATCAATCAAACCCCAGAAGGAACTTACATTCATCAGAGCAAATATGTCAGAGAACTTCTGAAGAAATTTGATCTCTCAGAATGTAAGCCATCAAAGATTCCAATGCATCCCACGTGCATTCTGGAAAGAGAAGAGGTAAGTAAAAAGGTAGAACAGAAGGTCTATAGAGGTATGATTGGTTCTCTTCTTTATCTGACAGCTTCAAGGCCTGACATTTTATTCAGTGTATGTATTTGTGCTAGATTCCAATCAGATCCTAGAGAATCTCACTTAATAGTAGTTAAGCGAATTTTCAAGTATCTGAAAGGTACTACTAATCTGGGTTTGTTTTATAGAAAATCAAGTTATTACAGCTTAGTAGGATACTATGATGCTGATTTTGCTGGAGACAGAGTAGAACGTAAAAGCACTTCTGGAAGCTGCCAGTTTCTGGGAGAAAATCTGATCTCATGGTCCAGTAAAAGACAATCCACAATTGCTCTATCAACAGCAGAAGCTGAATACATAGAAGCAGCTGGATGCAGCACACAAATGCTCTGGATGAAAAGTCAACTTGAGGACTTCCAGATATTTGAGAGTAACATTCCTATCCTCTGTGACAATACTTCTTCTATTTGTCTCAGCAAAAATCCAATTTTACATTCTAGGGCTAAGCATATAGAAATAAAACATCATTTTATTAGGGACTATATTCAGAAAGGGATTTTAAATTTTAAATTTATTAACACAGACCATCAATGGGCTGATATTTTTATAAAACCACTTTCTGAAGATAGGTTCAACTTCATTCTGAAACATCTCAGCATGAAGCTCTGCCCAGAATAAAATTGTTTTGATTTTATATCTTAACCTTCAGAACTTCGTTTATTTTCGGTGAACTACTGATCAATCTTCTTTCAGAACTTTAGAAGTGCAGATTGTATCAGAATTTATCCATGAAGATCTGAGCGCTTCATTTCAAGGATAGAAATGTGTTGTTCACTCAAGAAAACAAGTGTCATCCAGTCATCAGCTATTTTCTGAGGCTGAACACGCGTTCACGTTTCTGAAAAGGCAAAGCGCTGATTGGGTGCATTGAGACACATCTCATGGGTAACCGTTCCAAATATCTTTCTGAATCCCCTAAAATCAGCTATCATTAAATGCTAATAATCATTATTAATTTCTCTCTCTTAACGTTTATGTTTTCAAAACCTTTTTAGAAATCTATTTAAACACACTTCACACCATTTACACGTTTTACCTTCACTTTCATTTTCTCTGAATATTTCTGTTTTCAGTGTTCTTCTTTCTCAAGAAACCCTTTCAATCTTTTTCACAAAAACCTCGTGTGAACATGGCTTCTTCCAGCATTCCTTCTTCAGGTTCCCAGAAAACTGTTTCATTTGAACAATATGAAGTACCCTTCATAACGCTTCTAACTCCAATCAAGAATCTTGAAGTTCTGTCAGAATTAATAGTGGATTTCAACAGTCTTAAGGAAAATGGGTTTGATCTATCTCAAGAGGTTAAAGCTTAAGGTTGGGAAAAGTATTTTGACAGGATGGCGGGTCCAACATTTCCTATTCTGGTAAAGGAATTTTGGATTCACGCTTCTTCTTCAAATCATCAAGTTACGCTTACATCATGGGGAAGAAGATTGTTATTACTGAAGACCTCATTGCATGTTTGATAGGCTACAATGGTGGTGGTGTTCGTTGCATTGATATGGAAGAAAGGTGTGCAGATGCTGCCCTAATTGCAAGGGAAATCTTTACTCAGGGGCTTCCCTCCAGCAAGATAAGGGATTTGAAAGACAAACACAGAATTTGGGCCAAGATCATTCTAGGTTGCTTCAACCACAGGAAGCCTACCAGCTCTCCTGATTACATTAATATTGATTAGCAGTTTCTGATCTATTTCATCTCTCAGAAGGTCAAGATAAATCTGGCTCATCTTCTGTTCAACCATCTCAGAACAAGTGTCAAAGAAACAAGAGAAGAGGAGCGAACAAAAAGGGATTGGATACCCTTGGAAAGACTGATATCAGATATTCTTACAGAGAATAGGCTGATTGATCATCTGACAGAGGCTTAAGAAATCAGCACTCTGGAACCTACTGTTGGCAAGCAGCTGAATGCCAAAAATATGAAGAAAATGAAGTTGATAGAGAACATCAAGAAGGAGCCCAGCGTCACTCCTTTTGCTGAAATCTCCAGCAGAAGAGTCCCTCTGGACAACTTCCCTCTGTTCTCAGAGATTGACTCTAAACTAGAAATCATTCTGAGATATCTGGATGCTTGCAAAGCTGATGGTACAGCACCAAATCTGAATATTCAAGATCTTCAGCAGAAGGCTCCAGAGGTTGTTCTGAAGAAGACAAAGAAAAGAAAAGCTGCTGCAGAAGGATCATCTCAACAGACACCCAAGAAGAGAGGTAATCCTTCTTCTGTAACTGTTTTAGATTCAACTGTTGTATCAACATCTATTCCAATTCAAATTCCAACTCCATCTAAAAACCCAACACCTCAAACTTTTGATGATTTTGACCTTGATTTTGACCCTTCTAAATCATTAACCCTCAGAAGATCTCGCTCCCAACCATAAAATCCAAATACTGAAGCCATACCAGAACAAGAACTTGCACAAGTTCTTTCTGATATAGACCAACACACTTCTGCTCCCGAAATAGAAAATCCAAATCCACAACCAGAAATTCCCATCTCACCACAACCTGATATTCCCCTCTCACCAATACCAGAAATTCCCCTCTCTCCAGAACCAGAAAACCCACAACCTTCATCTCCTCAACCAGAAATTAATCCACCCTCTCCTCAACCTGAACAATCTCCACAACCTGAGACTCAAACCTCTGAGGCTCAACCCTATGAATCCCCTGAACCACAACCTTTGGCCATTCAATTGCCCTGTGGTACCACTGTGAATATTCCTCAACTTCCCTCTTCACCAGAAATAACTCCACCAAATTCCCCATCAAGTCCAATAATAATTCCTGACTCTCTCACTCCCTCACCAAAAGGCAATTCAGAAGACCACAGCAAAATTGTCATTGATTTAACAGTCTTTGAACGTCTTGCTGCCATCAACCATAAAACATACATCCTTAAACCGAAACATCCAGATGTTGGTTCCAGCATATTGAACTTTGAAACAGAAGTAAAGAAGTGGATCACTTCTCTGAAACAAGCAAGTCTGGAACTAGTTGACCCTGCTGTATCAGACTGCCTCTGGACAAAATTCAGAAGATAGGTATGCTCTGAAACCTTTAAGTTGCAAGACCAGAGCTACGGACAAGCTCAACAGAACTTCAGCAATTTGCTGAAAGAAATTGAAGGTCCAGTTCTGAGCAAGCTGCTTAAGGAAGAAGTTCTCCATCTGGACATTGCTCCTTGGTCTGAACAGCGTCCAGCATCCAAAGTTCAACCTGCAGAAGAACAGATAATTCAAGATGAAGACATGGGACAAGAAGAAGATATTGCTGAAAGCTCTGAGAAGCATCCTGTTTCTGAAGATCCTCAAGCTTCCTCTCTTGACAGGAAGACTCTGGAGGACTTGAAAAGATCTTATATGCTGATGAATGAAAGAATGGATAAGGAGGACACCAAAATTGATGCAATAGCGAACATGTTATCTCAGCAACAGGAAACCAGCACCCAAATCAAGAGCATGTTGGAAGCTCTGTTCACACGACTTCCTCCTCCTTCTTATAATTTCCTTGGTGTTTTTATAACTTGTTTATCTGTAATATTTTTACATGTTCTGAACTTATCATTGCTTCTGTTTTTAATATAAACGCTTTTTAGCTCTGATCATTTTTTAACTCTGACTATTTGTGCTTTTTGATAACTGACAAAAAAGGGGGAGAAAGAATGATATTTTTCAGTAACGGATTACTGAGACATAAGTCTCAAACATTCTGATCTATTTAATTTTCTTCTCTTCTGAAAAGCTTACAGGTACAAAACTCTGAAGAATCTGATGAACCTGATAAAGTAAAGTTCTGATGCTCAAAGCCTCATGAAATTAAAGGGAAGTAATCAACTCAGAGGGAGTTTTCTCTTCTTAGCTCTGATACTTTAATTCTTTATTCTTAGCTCTGATACCTTTTATTCGTTATTTGTTTATCCCTGATACCTTTTACTCCTTATCTTTAATCTCTGATACCTTTTATTCTTTATTTTTAATTGAAAAAAATCTGGTTTTTGTCATCATCAAAAAGGGGGAGATTGTTAGAACATAGTTTGATTCTACAATCCTCAATTAGAGTTTTGATGATAACAAAATACAAGAGTAAATAAATTGTAAGATTTATATATAAGACATATATGCTACTTAAAATTATGTTTTGTGTTTACAGAAACTCTGATGGAATCAGCATTAGAAGATCAGTATCAACATTAGCATCAGAAGATCAAATAACATGTGCTATACGCTGAAGCCTGATGACCAGAATCTGCGCATAAAATACTCTGACTCTGATCAAGATTCTAACCAAGTCATCAGGACTCATAAGCATCAGCATAAAGGAAAGAACACTTTGATTATCATTAGCAGAACACTCTGAAGTGTTACTATGCATTCAAGACAGATTAATTACCAACGGCTTTATCCAAGACAAGATCTTCTCAAAAAGGAAAGAATGTTATTAGCATTGAAATGGCTTTATGGACAACAACGTATCTCTTCCCATGCTATATAAACAAGTCAGTGTGAGAAAAGAAAAGGCTAATAATCTTCACGCATATACGCCTAAGCTAATCATCTTCACGCACTCACTCATACATTTGCTAAGCTTTCAACCACGCTTACTCTATCGCTCTAGCAAATCCAATTTAATTCTAAGCTTAATATTGTGTATTATCACAGTTGTGATATATAGTTTTATTAGAAAACATCAAACACACTTTTGGTCAATTATCTGTAAGAGAATTTCCTTGAGATAAACCGGTCTATGGTTATACTCAAGAAGGCTTTAACAGGTGTTAAAGTGGTTATTGTATTCAGTTGAATATAGTGGATTAAGACCTCGTTGGAGAGAGGCGAAATCACCTTGACGGGTGGACTAGAGTAGTTTGAGATCAAACGAACCAGGATAAAAATACCGTGTTGATTAAGATTTTGATTTAAGTTTTACAATTCAACCCCCCCTTCTTATGTTTTTCACATCTTCATTTACTATTTCCAAAAAGATACTAGGAAGCCTGGATCCGACCAGATATTAGCATAATTTTCAAGTTATTACTGAAGCCTGGACCCGACCAGATAATAGTTTGACTTCTTCAAGTTACTGAAACCTGGACCCGACCAGATAACAGATTTGAATACCTGAAACCTGGATCCGACCAGATAACAGTTGATCTCAATTTCAAGATACTATGAAACCTGAACCCGACCAGATAATAGTCTAACTCTTCAAAGATATAGAAGAACCTGGACTCAATCCGACCAAGGTTTAACTTCTTTTCCCCAGTAGAGTTTGCCTCTGCCCCAACAAATTACTGAGAAACCTGGACCCGACCAGATATCATTTTTCAAATTCCATCTTTTCAAGTAAGTTATTGTGAAGCTTGGATCCGACCAGATAGCAATTACCCTCGGAGATTCGTTGTGAAACTTGGAAACCGACCAAATAATAACTAAATCCCTAAACAGTTTATTGTAAAGCCTGGACCCGACCAGATAGCAATTGACCTCATTAATCTCAGAAATCTGCAAAGCCTAGACCCGACCAGATAACAGTTTTTCAAACAGTTTATTATAAAGTCTGGACCCGACCAGATAACAGTTTTTCAAACAGTTTATTATGAAGCCTAGACCCGACCAGATAACAGTTTTTCAAAAAGTTTATTGTGAAGCCTGGACCCGACCAGATAACAGTTTTTCAAACAGTTTATTGTGAAGTCTGGACCCGACCAGATAATAATTTTTCAAAAAGTTTATTGTGAAGCCTGGAGCCCGACCAGATAACAATTAACTGTGATCCCCAGAGAGACACTATGAAGCCTGGAATCGACCAGATAATAGTACAACTTTCCAAAAACCATGAAACCTGGACCCGACCAGATAGTAGTTACCACTTCAAGTTACTGCGAAGCCTGGATCCGACCAGATAACAGTTAACCTCTGTATCCCCAGCAAGTTGTTGTGAAGCCTGGATCCGACCAGATAACTATTCAATTTCAGGAAATTTTATGCAAAGCTTGGAATTCGACCAGATAACAGTTAATTCGTCTCATCCTCAGCAAGTTGTGAAGCCTGGATCCGACCAGATAACAACTGATGTTCAAGAGATATTCCCCAGCGGAAGCATCCTTTCAACAAAGTTTGAAGATATGTATATTCTTCATCCCCAGTGACAATTAGGGATTTAACCTCCCAGAAATTCCATAGCAGCAGTCAGGGATTTATTTTCTCGAACATAAACATACATCTCACATTCATACATCATAGCATGTACATACCCTATGCATTTAGCATAATACCGAATCTGGTGAACATCATGCATGCATCTGCATTTTACTAACTCTTTTTCTCACAGGTAAAACATTAAGTTTTAGTATAAATTAATAAGAGATTTGTGCTGATATTTCTTCTAATGTTTATTAAATTTTCTCCAAATGGCATCTATAAGCCCATTCACAATCCATCTTCGAGTGAAAATTTCTGGGCATTTTAGTGTTCAATCATCTTTCACCTTCAAGTCACGAATGGTGGACTCACCAATCTAACTCTTCAGGTTTAAGAAGATTGAACAGGGGCAGCTGTTGTACCCCAAAATTTGCCCTCTTATTTCTCAAAGGATCACCCTGAATCCTCAAGTTTGCTTCCATCCAATCCCAAGCCTCGAATTACAGATTTTTCAAGAAAGTCATTCACAAGGTTAAAATGCTCATTTGCACATTGAAAAGTCAACTTTTGACTTTTGATCAAAATCAAGTTTCAAGGGTCATATTTCATCAAGACATGTTTGAGATATGAAGTTTGTTTCATCTGGAAATTCAAAAATCAAAAATTACTTTGAAAAAGCCAAATTTCTAAATACTTGGAATTTTTCTAAGTGTTTAAGAAATATGACAGACTTTGAACTTCTGATCAGATTTTCACCATGATGCAAGCTGATTCTGGCAGAACTTCTGATACAATAGTTATAGATTTCAATGAGATCTAAAACATTGCAGAATAGAACTTCTCCTAGAAATTCTGGTATTTCAAGTTATAACTCCTCAAAGACACGTCCATGAAACTAAAACACTCAGTAAATTCTGGGCACTGTCAAAAGAGATTTTGGTCAGAACTTCTGGGCCAGTTTTCACAAGGGTTCAGTCAGAGTTTGCAAGGGCAATTCAAATAAGGTTACAAAGCATGTTGCAAGCATCCTGGAAAGTCTGAGAGCTCCTTCAGAACATGTTGGAGCAAAGAGATACAAAGATCAGAAGTTGGATGTCTATTCTAAGCCACGCTGAAGCTGAACTTATGATCCAGAACTAAGCAATGATGCAGAATATCACGTTGCAGGATTTCTGGTTTGATCAATCTCATCAATATTTAATGCTCACAACCACTTATGGATCTTTGTTCAAAGGGTTTCTCCACGTGTGGCATAGAAGTACCTTTACTGCCTCGGAAAAGCAAACTCTTGTACCAAAGTGTGTTGGGCCCATGCGTTACTTTTGCTTTGGAAGTTACCTTTCCTTAATTCCTGCTTACAATTCCAGCTTAGGCATTGCTAAGGCTACTAACCACCATACTTGCTTCAACATCAAGGCCGCACCCTGGCATGTGATGGTTGCACTCTCCAAGCTACAAGAAGTTTGCCTATAAATTGAAAGCCATTGGCCACTGTAAAAGGGTCGGAAATTTGAGAAAGAAAAGCCCTGAACCCCTGCTAAATTCCAAGAGTCCAAAAACTGCAAACACATAATACAAGACCTATTAGCTTTTGATTCTTGCATTCAAACCCCATTTTTCCTCAAGTGTTTCTCGACCAAAACCGTCCATACAGTTTCTGATTCACATATTAGAAGTTATCCTAACTGTTATGTTCAGACTGTAACACACTCTCCATCCACCTCCACCTCAGAGAAGTCAGAACCATACCCCTTGGCTGTTCCAGAGGTTGAAAATTTCCAACCTGCTGAGTACGTGAAGAAGCTGCTCAGAACATCACCAGAGTTCAGGACCAAACTCCAGCTCACAGAATCTTTTCCAGCTGCAAGGTAAGCTTATGCTGACTCTCATCACATTACTTAAGCATTATCAGATTTGCATGTTCAAAAATACAATGTAGACATCATTTTTCTGATGTTGTACATATTCTGAGGTTTCACGTAGTTGTCTGCCTAAGTAGGGAATAAATCAGTTTAGAACTTCTTGAAAAAATTAAAACTCAGAATTAGGATTAACAAATTCATGCTTGCCTCTGATTTATAGTTCTGATATCTTTTGTTTCTTAAACACTATGAAACCTGCCATAACTGTCATATGCGTATCTTCTGTTTTGTTGAGAAATGACCAAGTTGCAGATGTTTTGACTAGCATGGAAAGGGAGACCAAGTTCTTCCAGTGGTATCAGAACTTCTGAAATCTTCTTTGTTCCCAGCGGACCCAGAACTTCTGACTTTACCTATTTTTACTAATATGACATCTGTTTTGCAGCATGCCAGAGTCAGAACTTCTTATCTCCTTTAGTTAATAATACGCTGATTCTATTTTCTTTTTCTCACTATTTTTGCTATCACTTCCTATTTCATTAATCAAAAAACACCAAAAAAATTTTTTTTCATTTTTTACATGCTTTATTTTATTTCCTAAAACAAAAAGATCAAAAACGTTTTTTTAAACCAAACTTATCTCTTTTCTAAAATAAAACAAGTTCATTTTACATCTCTTGTACATTCTTATCCATTTCAATATGGTTGTAATAGTAACTTAGGATCTAATTTTATTTGCAATCCTCATTCATAAATATGTACCCCCATTCCTAAAATATTGTAATAGCGTAGGACTTTACATTTTTGCAATTTATCGCTTTTGAATTAAATGCTAGTAATTAGGGTGTGTATGGCAAGAAATGAAATCAAAAAATAGATCACCCTAATAAAGACTAAAATTCATGCAATCAAACACACTTGCACACAAACAACCTTAAGGTTAACTCCACTTGTTGCCTAAAAATGGTCATGTTATACATATGGGGTGTCTTAGCAAAGACAATCGAAATACAAGATCATAGTCCCTCGATGACGCTATAAATGTTTCCTTTCACAATGATCTTAGTCCCTCAAAAAGAAATGCTAAGATACCTCACAACATTGCTATCATGACTATACGATGACCCACGCCCGTCCCGCTTACCTCCAAAGATAGGGTTGCTTACCAAATCAATGGTAAGACAACAATGTCAAAGGAAAAGAAAAATGAACGAGAAAGACATTTGAGTAGGTAGATTGCTCCTAATTACTTGCTCCATTTCAAAACGAACATCCTTGTTATTTTCAAAAATAATCACCTACAAAAACACCTTTCAAACTTGAAAACATTTTCAAAAGATCAACACTTTGTATACATTCTTACGAACGAGAATCATTACAAAGTTTGCCTAAACAATGGCGTCTTTACAAAATACTTTCAAAAACCACACAAAGCACAATTTCAAACAAAAGCAAGTGATCTAGCAAGTAACTAAGAGCCCATGGAAAACCATGGATGAAAAGGGTGCTAATACCTTCCCTTTTCATAATCTACCCCCCGAACTCAAGAAACAATCTCAAAGGTCTTTCCTGTGCTTTTTCACCTTTCCTTTTGGATAAAAGAAAAGTCGGTGGCGACTCTTGCTAAACCGCAACATTTGCGATCAAACGCAAAACCCTCAAGTCAGTTCTCTCACCGCATCACACCAAACTATTCACACTCCTCTCTATTCAGACCCTTCTCTCTCGCACGTTTGATCCAAAGAGCTTCCCAGCAGACGGATTCATCCAGGGATAAAGCAAGAGAAGTCCGTTTAGCAGAATAAGCCAAAGCACACAACTCTTCCTGTAAGGACTTCCCAGAGAGGTCGACGCAAAAGGCCCATTCATCATGAAAGGGAGAATTGTGATGATCATGAGAAGTGTTGGGGCGAGAGTCGGGATTCACATTTGAACCTGAAAAAGGGAGAAGATTTACAGCACGGCAAGGTGGGTTTATCCCCCGCTTTAAGACTCGGACCCTTACTTCATCCTCCACTACACCCGCACAAAAATACAATTGTTATTCCAAGATAAACACAGAGAAGGGAAGTCAATAATGAAGAATATAGAGAACCCTGAACTTACCTAAGGAAGCCCTGCGACCTTCATGAGAACGGGACTCCATCAACAAGGAAACATCTATCAAACGCTTTTGGAGCTTCTTCTCAACCTCGCCAGAGGGGACCACATCCCCGACATAACCCATACGATTGATAAATTCTAACAGCTTCTTCTTCTGAAAATAATCCTCGACGGTAAAGTCACTTTCTTTATAAACTTAGGAGTCGTTATCCAAAAGAAAGTGGTTGAAGCAATATTTGAGTATTGCAGTTCCCTAAGAAGATCATAATCACTCCTCCAAATGCATGTGAAGTTATAAGGTAGTTGAAGCAAAGAAAGTATGTCTGGTGACCAATGTATGTGAATCTTTCAAACTCTCGCACATATTCCTTAAGCGCAAGGGCTTGAGGGCAACTGTTTCGAGCCGACCATATCCTCCGCAATCTGAACCCACCTTTAGAGATCTGACCACCATAAAGAAAGAACTCCCCAGATTGATTTGATCCAGGGACATTCCTTTTCCGAGCCTGGCACCACAAGGTGTAACATCCTGGATCCAACTTAAGTATATACTAAAGCTTCTGGAACATTCTTCTGGCCACTGAACATTTAATAATCTAAGAGCAGGAGATCCATCCCTCTAACGCATTCAACGGTCCTCCGCATTTTACGTCGGAAAGTTAGCAAGTTAGTTATTCTGCTTCCCTATATATGTGGATGGCGTCATTTCAAGTAACAGTTTTCAAACACAATTTTGAATACTCTCTCATCATTCACATACTAACTTGAGCATTGGAGTGCTAATCTTACGGATACACCTCTCTTTCGTCGCATTGAAAACTCTCCTCCATTATAACTTCCATGACTCCGCATATTTTTCATTCCGGTACAAAAAACTAACTAACAAACAAAATTAGTTATTCATCTAAGCAACTTTAGTAATGGTTGAATTATTTTCAACGGTTTTAATACTTAATAACATGAATTAAAGAAATAAGATTTTGACTTTTTAAAATTACTCATTTTATAATGGTCTGTCAAGTCCAACCACATACTTAAAAAGTCGACTCAAATATTAATCTCATAACAAGTTTAAATATTCTAACTTGTGGGATGTCCTAAAACACTTTCTAAAGAACCAAAAACCCTAATTACATAGCTTAAAAATCCCAATTTGTAAATGATTGCAACATTATGTTCAAACATTGCATCTAACAAAATGCCTTCTTTAGCATTAATATTTCAAATAAAGACAGACTCAAAGTAGGAGGGAGCATATGAAACAAAAGAACATTTATTATGTTTCCAGCAACCACGAGATTGAAGAATGCACATCACATGAAACTACTTGCAAAGTCATACAATATTAATGACCGTTGGGGAAGTTGGCCACACCCAATAACCTTTAATGCCGACAAATTAATGGATGAAAATGACACTTATATGTCACAATGACTCAACCCTAAATAGCATTAGCAAAATATTACATTTATTATTCCGTCCATTCAACTTAATTGGCGTTGCTCATGAGCATCAAATGCTAAGAGCAATAGTTGAAATTCACATCATCTCACTTATATATTTTTATTCACTTTTAAATAGTGAAATTCCCACATAGAGAAATGCTAATCATACACTAAATGTTTACACTTACACCGTAATTGTATATGGTTTTGTTTATTTGTTATGTTTCATAATTATATTTACTTTTTTCTGACCCAAGTGAATACATAATCATATTGAAGTTTAGATGGTGTAACATAGTTTTTGGGTGTCAAAATAGCAACACTCAAACACATATTGCAACTAAAAACACAATCATGAATTGGACAAACTAAATTAAATGAACCCACTCATTGAAGGATCATAACATAACTTGGTAGCTCCTAGCACGAAAGTTTTGTTTTGTTTATAGGTACAACAACGATAGACGGAGAAAACAAAGTCATGCTAAATAAATTTGATTTTATCTTAAAACACAAAAATAACAATGATTTTTTAATTAAACATATCAGTTATTCAATAAACTTTAAAATATAATTTTTTTTCTATATTGTTGAGATAGTTATTTTCAATGGAGGTAGTAAAATAAATATTTATAGAAATGGGCACATTTGTACCAATTCATGCAATAAATAATAATGTACAAGATTGGTCAATAATATCTACCAACAAGATTTGATTTTTCACATTCCAATGCTGCCTCATCTTTTCTCAACCCAAAAAATATTATTCTTATGCTAACAAGAATCAAATTTGTTAGTTGAGTAAACAAAAAAGTGAAACTGACAAGTTTATATAATAGAACTCTCACTTTAGTTTATAGATACACAAAAACTCAAACTTTTACATTCACATTTTGAAGATTTTTTGTTTCAACATTTTTTTATAGTTTTGGATCATGGTGGGAAGCATTTTGGGAAAGATAAACAATAACACACACTCAAATGGATCATCTGATAATCATAACAATGGATTAGAAGAGAAGCTTGATGAGTTTAGAAGCCTAATTGGTAAAACCAATGGTGACACATTGAGAATTGTGAGTATAGGAGCTGGTGCTTGGGGAAGTGTTTTTGCAGCACTTTTACAAGACAGTTATGGACAATTTAGAGACAAAATACAAATAAGAATATGGCGAAGACCGGGACGAAAAGTCGATAGAGAAACCGCGAAACATCTCTTTGAAGTTATCAATTCAAGAGAAGATATTTTAAGAAGGTTGATAAGACGATGCGCGTATCTTAAATACGTCGAAGCGAGACTTGGTGATAGGATATTGTTTGCTGATGAGATTCTTAAAGATGGTCTTTGTTTGAACATGATTGATACTCCTGTTTGTCCTTTGAAAGTTGTGACTAATTTGCAAGAAGCTGTTTGGGATGCTGATGTTGTTGTTAATGGCTTGCCTTCCACGGAAACTCGTGAGGTTTTCCAAGAGATTAGTGAGTATTGGAAAGAGAGGATTAGTGTTCCTGTTATCATTTCTTTGTCTAAAGGTATTGAAGCTGCTTTGGAGCCTGTTCCTCATATTGTTACTCCTACAAAAATGATTCATCAAGCAAGTAAGAGAGTTTTTTCTTCTTTTCTATTTCATTTCGTCTCGCATCCCACAATTTTCGAGTATATTCAATTACATGTAGATTTGAACTATGTTAATTAACCGATTAAAAAGTTGTCCTGAAAATTGTCTAAATCTAGTAATGAATGTTATACAAAATATGTTACCAAAAATCTAAATTTCTGATCAAAAGCGTATTTAGTGTTTGACATAAGACCGACAAATGTGATTACTTTCAATTTATTTATTTCTTAAGATTATTATCTGTGTCAATGTGCCTGTGTGCGTATTTGTGACAGCTGGAGTGCCTATGGAGAACATACTTTATCTTGGTGGTCCAAATATTGCATCAGAAATCTACAACAAAGAGTATGCAAATGCTAGAATTTGTGGAGCAGAGAAATGGAGAAAACCTTTAGCAAAGTTTCTTAGACAACCACATTTTATTGTATGGGACAATAGTGACCTTGTCACACATGAAGTCATGGGTGGATTGAAAAATGTCTATGCAATTGGAGCTGGTAAGCTCCAACTTTTACTACATATCTCAATACATTTTGTTTGATAAGCAACCTAGTTTAAAAGTAAAATGATACGAAAGAATGCAAACAGAGAACACACGATATTTGATCACGTCTCTGATGCTATCCATGCATGTCTTAATAGGAATGGTAGCATCCCTTACAAATGAGAGTGCTACTAGCAAATCAGTGTACTTTGCACACTGTACTTCAGAGATGATATTCATCACTCACTTGTTAACTGAAGAGCCTGAGAAACTTGCTGGACCATTACTGGCCGACACATATGTCACGTTGTTAAAAGGGCGTAACGCGTGGTACGGTCAGATGTTAGCTAAGGGTGAACTTAGCCCTGACATGGGCGACAGAATTAGCGGCAAAGGAATGATTCAGGTATAGAAACTAACAATGTTAACATCGACCGTTTCTAACAAACTTGTATGTAATTTTTTATATGCATTCGTTGATCTCTAAAGAAAAATGTTATGACCTGCCAATTATCTCTTCTAGGGAGTATCTGCGGTGGAGGCATTCTTCGAACTTTTGAGCCAATCAAGCTTGAATGTGTTACATCCTGAAGAAAAAAAACATGTTGCTCCTGTTGAACTTTGCCCTATCTTGAAGACACTCTACAAAATATTGATATCCAGGTAATTAATCTCCTAACATTAATTAGCATAAACCTTGGTGGCTAGTGTGACTAATCAGAGGATGTGAAGGTAAACTTGTCTGGTTAAGTGTTAACCGCCTCTAAGTAACTTCCTAACTAACTAATCTATACTCTTTCACGGAGCAAATATGTTTCTAATGCTTCTGGTGCATGCTGGATGTCTTAGGGAACAATCAACACAAGCTATTCTGAAAGCTCTGAGGGATGAAAATCTGAACGATCCACGAGAACGCATTGCAATTGCGCAAAGTCATGCTTTTTACAGGCCTTCACTTCTTGGACAACAGTGATTCCTTTCACTTCACAAAAACAAATGTGGATGTAACCATTTATAGGAAGCACGGGTCAAAGGAGCATATATCATTTATGCATTATTTTGTGATGTGATTGTTTTTTGCATTGCATTATTGTTTGTATATATATGTCAAAGTATAAGTCTCCATTAAGAATTTACCATGACATAAGCACTTATGGTAGTGTTTTATATAAACTAATGATATATCTATAAATTGTTTTTACCTTATTTCAGATATATTGAAAGGTGTTGGTAGTTTTGATTTAAACTATGGGATTGAATATTAAAAATAAAAATCAAAACATAACCTTATTTTGGTAACTAAACAATAACAAAGTCACGAGTTAAATTATGCTTTTTGTAAAGTGCATTTTATCATTATTAATTCATTTGTGTCGTGTGGGAGTGAATTCCTAAAAAATTTAGGTGATTATAGAGCTTAGTCTTGGTCTTCTTTTTTACCACCAAAATTAATATACTAGACGAATCAATATAAAACTTTAGCATTTTTAAGCAAAAAGTGCTTAACTGTTAAATGTATTTTGAATTGTATCATGGCTTTGGATCACAAAGCAGATCAATGTGGACACAAGAGCTAAGTTTCAAGTCTCTAATGAGGCTGCAAAGACTAACAGCTACTAGGAAGAAAACCTATACTTCCTTTCATTTACAAAGTATTCTATCTATAGTCTGTACAAAATCCATTTCTGCGTGCCTAAGTATTTTTCACAACTATGTCAGAATCGTATGCCAAACTCCGTGGAAGCACTGGACCTAACCAAAAAATGATACCCAAAAGAGAATTGCAAAAATGGGCTAACACTATCAAGCCCACAAGTAAGTTCAGCGGCTGCTGAGTCGCATAACTAATTGTTCAACCAAAGCTGCTTTGTTAAGCTTAGAGATCTTTGCTATTTTGTGTTGCTTTGCCATGGGCCTCAACTCAGCCAATTTCTTTTTCATCAAGGTTTCTGTCGAGTAAACAGGGAGCAAAGATGAGCTCTCATTATGAGGATCCACCAGCGCAAGCGGCGAGACATCCAAAGTTGTTGTATCAAAGTAGTTAACAAATGAATTTTGTACTTCTGAGGTAATTGACAACTCTGAGACTTGTCCTTTCTCTTGTAATTCAGAAAATTTGCTGCCATAAAGCACAACAGCATTGCCATCAGTTTCATTCTGACTCGGCTGCCCAGTCCAATTAGTAATTCCAGCAGTACAAGTTTCTGGTTTCCGCTGCCTCTTGGTTGAAGCATAATCACTGTCATAAAGAACAAGATTATTACCATCAATTTCATGCTTGCCTGGTTTCAAAGTCCTCTTACTAATTTTACTATTCATGGGCTCATTTAAGATTTTACCAGCAGTAGAGGTTTTGGGTTTCCGCTGCCTCTTGGTTGGTGTATAATCGCTGTCATAAAGATCAACATTATCATCAATTTCATGCTTGCCCGGTTCCACAGCCCTCTTAGTAACTTCACTATCCATGGGCTCATTGACTGTAGCAGCAGTACAGGTTTTCGGTTTCCGTTGCCTCTTGGTTGATACACTCTTAGATGCACTTGGAATAACTTCTGCAGGACTGTTAAATGGTTCTCTGGCAGAACATGCCTCAAATTCTGGTTTCTTCTTTCCCTGACGTTTATAGGACTTGCTGAAGTTAACATCAACTTTGGCCTTTAGGTCTAGCGCTTGCAGGGCATTGTTGACAATATTTTTTTTAATGGCACATGATTCTGTATCAGAAAGACACAAATTTTGAGGAAAAACAACTTGTAAGGGTGCATCCATAGATTCCAAATCCTCATCTGGAGCAACCTCAGGTTCTTTCTTGCTGGCTCTTCGTGCAGTTTTCAGAACAAAATTATGCATAGATTCCAAATCTTCATCTGGAGCAACCTTGGATTCTTTCCTGCAGGCTCTTCGTGCAGTTTTTGGAATAAAATCACACAACTTTTTAGCTAAATCAAAATTTTCACTTTCTTCTTGTAGACTAGTACCAAATCTGGGATGAGAATGCATTTTTATCTCCTTCAAAATTGCAAGCTTATAATCATCCGAGCATACATTTCCTTGGAGATTCGTATTAACTTCCTGCATAATTTTAAGAAAAAGCAATGAATGGAATACATTGTTTAAAATCAGATTAGAAAAATGCAACGGCCACATCCAAAAGTTTTAAATTGGTTAAAAGAGGAAAGGCTTTTTGCACCTTGGTTTCACTTGGAATACTTCTGTTTCTCTTCGACCAAAATGGATTCAAGGTTTGACCTGCACTTTTAGCAATGAGTTGGCTCCCCTTGATAAAAGGAAGTCTATGATCATCTGAGCAGACATTTTCTTTCACAGTTATATTTACTTCCTGCACAATTTAAGAGCAAACAATGAATAGAGTCCCTAGTTTAAAGTCAAAGTAGAGAATTGCAACTACCACATTCAAGAGTGTTAAATTGATTAAAGAGGGGAAAAGGGTTTTCACCTTGGTTTTACTTGGAATATTTTGGTTTTCCTTGGACAAAAACGGATCCAAGATATGACCTGACTCAGCAGTAATGCTTCCTTTGATAATTGCAAGTCTATCCTCATCTGAGCAGACATTTTCTATGAGAGTTGTATTTTCTTCCTGCACAATTTAATAAAATACAATGAACAGAATACCTAAATTAAAATCAAAGAAGAAAAGTATTACTGCCACATCCAAGAAGTATAAAATGAGTAAATGAGGAAAAGGGCTTTTAGCACCTTGGCTTCACTTCGAATATTTTCATTTCCCTTAGGCAAAAACTGATTCATGATTTGACCTGTCTCTGTAGCAATGAGGAGGCTCCCCTTGATAATAGCAAGTTTATGATCATCTGAGCAGAAATCTTCTATGACAGTTATATTTTCTTCCTGCAAAATATAAAAGAATGTACAAAGTCAGAGTAGAAAACTGCAACTACCACATCCAGCACGAGGTTTAAACTGAATAAAAGAGGAAAAGGGGTTTTTTGCACCTTGGTTTCATTTGGAATATTTTCATTTCCCTTAGACAAGAATGGATCCAAGATTTGATCTGACTCAGTAGTTAGGAGTTTGTTCCCTTTGATAGTGGAAAATCTATAGCCATCAGAGCAGACATCTTCTTTGAGAGTTGCATTTTCTTCCTGCACAATTTAACAAAACACAATGACCAGAATACCTTGATTAAACTCAAAGTAGAAAATTATAACTGCCACGTCCACGAGCTTTAAACTGATTAAAAGAGGAAAACAGCTTCAGGCACCTTGGACAAAAACGGATTCAAGATTTGACATGTATCTGTAGTAATGAGTTGGCTTTGCCCGACATCATCATCTCCAGTAACTTTATCATCTAATGTATCAGATGATATCATCCTTTCAGAATGGTAAGGTACACAGCTAACAACCCCCAAATCAGGACTTCTCACAAGAGATATTGCAAGCAATTCCTTCATTAAAAAACAAAATTAATCAGGTTCAATAGCTTAGACAAGTTTAGCAAGGTTTTAAGTGCACATTATGTTCAAAATTAAAATTTTAGTAAAACCCAAGAAGATAGAAATCTCTCTACTATACTTATACCAGTGCAGCCTTTGGTCTTTGATACAAAATTACCATACATAAAAATGGTTGAAAAGCTTATATCACCACAAAAGGGAAAAAAATCCAGACTTACACTCTTTTTTCTTAGGGTTCAGTACCAGATTCAAACTGTCAAGAATTTAAACTAAACTTTGGTGTTTCTTCTCAATGGATAAGTTACATTTTTTTTATTTGCATCTTTGAAGGGCTATTTGATATTGATATTTAAGACATGAATGAAGGGGTGCAACGAAAAAATTTATGATTAATTATCATAAGCACAACATCAAGAGGTTTAAACACTAGCACTATTTCATTGATAAAAAATATGTTAGTAAATTGGAATGGTAAAACCAAATCTTATTTCAATCTCAGTTCAAAATGTATCTCTAATGATTTTCTTGACAGAAGGAAACAATATTTGGTGAAGCTGAATTCCTCAATATATCATTTCGGACTAGGATGATTGGACAGAGAATTTAAAATACTAATTAGCAGGAAACTTGAGCAATCATAGAATCATGTACATCTCTTACTCAAAGTATGCTTATTTGTAAATGACAAGTATGCTGCATATGCCCATATATGTTATTAGACATACTCAAGCTTCATTTTAAATGCTATTGTTGGTGACATATCTCCACTATATGCATATAAAGATTGATCAGCTTTAATGCATGAATCATGGCGTTACATGGCCTAGAGAGAGGCAGAAATATTATATATATATCATGTTAAAAGCAACTGTGTATGAAGCAAGTTGACATGTTTTACAACCATTATGCAAACACATCAAATAAGCATACACATTTTTAAACACGCCTAACATGACAGACAGCACGGGTAACAAGAGTAGAAAGATTGGTGTAATAAATCAGTTACTTCATGCAGACAAATAAAATGTTCACTAAGTTTTAAAATTAATACATTAAGAAAGGCAGGAAGATAAAATAAGTGCTGCTTGAACTAAAATAAAGTACATAGCTTTCTCAACCTTGCCCTTTTCAGGATCATCTGGTCTCTTTTCATGAAGCTCCGAAAGAAGCTCTGAGTTGCTAGAGTTTTCCGAGCTTTCAAAGTCGTCTTCTCCTCCCTCCCTTATGATAACATTTGCATCGCTATTGTTAGAATCATTGTCCGGTGCATGTTCAGTAACATTCACAATTGGACTCAGGATGTTCTCATCTAGACTCTGCTTCAAATTGAAGGAAAGAAAAACCCAGTTAAGTTAGAAACCAAGTGTGAAGAACGGTAAAATTAGTTTACATTATCCAATGATGATCCTCTCTCATGGAATATGAGCTATGGAATTTTATAAAGAACAATATTGTCACAACAAACTGCTTTGTTGTCCAAAGGAGCACAATCATAAAGCACCCATCAATTTAGCCTGCAGAAATAAAGGGTGGCTTGTAGCAAAGAAAGAGGCATCTAAAACGATTGGCAAATACAAAATTAGAACACATTAAAAAGGTAAATATAGCAGAGCCTCTTGTCACTCTTCTAAAGGAAAAAAATTACATACTAATATAAACTCAGGGAGGGGAATTGGCTTCAATAACCAAACCTGGACATGTGCATCTTGGCAGTGATCTTTATGTAGAACCTTCAATATTTCATGAAGTGTCTCAGCAGGTTTACTATGCAACAGTAGCTGCACCTCTGTATCATCAACATGATCACTCTTCAGAGCAGTAACCGCAACATCGAGCTGGTTAATTCTTTCGGTCAACGCACTACAGCATATTTCAGGCCACTGTTCATTCTCAGTCCAGGACAATTCATTCTGAAGGCACAAGAGATCCTTTTCCAGCTCATCAATTTCAGTATCCGCTTTAGTGATCAAAATTCTCAAAACCTGAACACAGGATTCCGCATTCAAGGCATCTTCTTCAATCTCATCTGTAAAACTCAGCAGAAAGCAACAATAAATACAAAGTACCAAAACCAAACAAAATACAGGGTGAGCAAGTATAAGAATAAATACCACGAGCACAGCCACGGCCAAAGTAATCACAGTGCCACTTGAGAATCTCGGAGTAATCACCATCATATGAAACTAACACCAGCAAATCACATGCCAAAAATAGGAACAAAATCAAGTTAGACGAAATTCAGTTTTCAAGCAACCAAATAAACCATTGTTCACAGAACACCGCATCCGATATACCAAATTGAAAAAGAAAAAAAAAAAGGAAGATGATGACAAAATAAGAAACCTAAGTCAGAAGAAGGACTCCATAAATCCCAATCCATGAAACCCCAAGAAATATTTCCTGAAAAACAAAACAACAACAACAACAACATAACAAAACCGCTATCAGCATTATCGCCCCATCCGTAGAGCCAACAATAGCCAACAACAACAATATCATAAAGAAATGCAACAGAGAATGTTGTGAAAGAGTCAAAACAACAACCACAAGAACAAAAAAGGAATAAAGAAACAAAAAACGTGATGAACGGAAGAAAAAAAGTACAAGCAAAAGTGAAAAACTTATTGTATTAGAACGACAAACGCATTGAATGAGTTTCGAAAATGAAAACCATCTGACACCAACAGTTATTGAATTTCAACAACACACGCAGCCAGAGTTATAAATGAAGCATTTAACGACAACAGTGACATTCATAAATGCGCGTTGATGTTCAAAAAGCTACAGTACTAGAGTGAAAATGAGAAATGAAGAAGCGAAAATGGAGGGAAAGGAACCTGAAAATGCGAGCGCCTAGGGTTTCGGGATGAAGCGGAGAAGAGAGCAGGAGGACTGTGTGTTTGTACTGCCATTGAATGAAAGCGACTACTGAGGGTTGTAAGGTCATTTTAAATCTTAATTGGGACCCACTTTGACTTGGGTCATTGGGGGCCGTTTGATCTTTTCAGGTGTTCTTTTTGTTTTTTTTTTTATTTAGGAAAAGAAAATGTATCAACAACTCTCAAATATCATCCATCTTTCATTATTTACGCTTATGTTCCAACCATGTGAATATGTGATCTTATGTTTAAACCATCTAATTTTATGATCCAATTCTGTGATCTGGCTACTTCGGATGCATGGGTTTCAATATTTCTTTTTCCTTATTTTTCAAATTTTCTATAACTCTTTAATCGTGTGTATTTAAATTCTCGAGACTAAATATATTATGGACCATCCATTAAAAAAAATCTAAACTTAAACATAAGGTGTTTAGTTCAACATTAGAGAATGACACAATATAAATCATTTATATAGGGACATTTGTGTTGCCTTTCTCTGGGAGCGGCCGAATATAGTAAAATGGAGAAATGATGTATTTTTATTTTATAGTTGTATAAAATAAGTCATTTGACTATATTCTCTGAAATAATAGTTAATTAATTATACACTCTTGCATCTTCACAATGATGGTTTCTATTATCAAAGGGCCTAGGATCTAGGCACAAGATCGTTATAAATACTTTAACATTGAAGTTGATGAGGAGAATCTGTTTCTCACATAAAAGATCATATATACAAAGCTTTTCACCCCTCACAAGAGTTTGCTCTTAATCTAACAATTGTGATACGGTGGATGTTGTACCCCAAAATTTGCCCTCTCATTTCCTCAACATTTTCTCACCACAAGACCCTTGGAGCTCAAGATCCAGTTAGGGTTTGCTCTGCTCAAGACTCCTCCTTGCACTGTTGACCCAAATTAGGGTTTGTGTTTGCACAAAGATGTTTTGACCTAAAAGGCCCAAGGTGACTTTCATGCTTCATGTTGGACCCACAAGTTTATCCATACCAAGTTTCAAGCCTTGATTACAATCTTTGCCCAGTCAATTGGACAGTTGACCTAGAAATCAACTGTATTGGGGAAAAGTCAATTGTGGTCAATTGACAGTCAAACCTCATGATTTTTGACCCACATCAACATTATGAACTCATATGGACCATTTGATCAAGTTTTGATCACAATTCCACAAGAAATTTGATCAGATCATCAAAAGGGCAAAATGGTCATTTTTAGGGTTTTGACTGCACAAAGGCAATTTTTGACTGTTTGACCTAGCCAATGGCAAACCAAGCTCACATATAGACTCAAGGACCCAATGGCATTGTCTTGACATGTTCAACAAGTTCAAAAGATCCCAATTGCAAAAGATTGACAGATGAATTTTTCAGTCAACTGAGCCAAAATTGACTGTATACTGAAAAGTCAAACTTTGACTTTTTGGTCAAAATCAAGTGTCAAGATTCATTTTTCATCAAGACATGTCAAATTATGAAACTTGTTCATCAAGAAATCAAGAATCACAAATTAGGGTTTGAAATGAAGAAATTTCATAACTTAGAATTTTTTCTAAGTTATGAAAATCTCTCATTTTTTCCTAACTTTGTCCCACTTTCTCATCAAGATTCATTTGGATTCAAGCAAAACTCAAAACATGAAAGTTATAGTCCATTGCAAAATCTACAACTTTGATTCACAAAGTTTCCTCAAAAGAAGCTTGTAGCTCAAGTTATGATTTTTGGAACAAGGGTGCAAAACATTCTTAACTTAGAAAAATTTTGACATATTTTAGGCAGGATTTTTGCCTAACTTCATGGCCACTTTTCACATGCTTCCACTTGGAATTTCAACTTGCATTACAAAGATGGATTGTATTACACATTCCAAGCTTTCCAAAATGTCCAAGAACTCATCAAACAACCTTGTGGTTAGGGAGAATCGAATTTGGCAATATAGACAAAAGTCACTTTGTTCATGAGCCATCTTCATGTTCATACACTTTGCAATTTTTCAAATCAGCATGTGCAAGCTAGTTACAGGCCTCTAATCCTTTTCTTACTCAATAATTAAATGCCAATCCATTGTGCCAAGATGTTATTTTGTGCATTTGGTCATTACATGAAGAATTAAGCCTTAATTAGAAAAAGCAAGTTATCCATTTTTATAAAGTTACACTTTATGTCAAGTTTGCAATCCAAGAGGTACAATGCATGTCTTCTAGGCACAAGTTATTGAACATATCCCACTGATCAAGAGCCAACTTTGCAGCATATTTGAGGGGCCTAGAGGAACCTGTAACAGAACTTGGCATTTTTGACTTAGAAAAGAAGCAACTTTGCAAATACAACACCATCTCTCATTCCTGCAGGAACCAGCCAAGGCAAAGTTTGTAAACATTTTCCATACATCATAACTGAGCTAAGACACGACCTAACCACCTTCAATACCTCCCCATTCACAGAAACACCATTGTACTGCACAAAATAGGGCATCCCTGCAGATTGAGTGGCACAACTCAATCCATCCGTGCGCCTTGGCCAAAACCACTTCATACACACTCCATAACATCCATACAAACTATCCCAAGCCCTAGCTTCAGACTGTAACACCTCTAACCAACTTCACCATTTTCACTTTTTCTGTTTTGCAGGTTGACTTCTATAGCTCGATTCATTTAGTTTCAAAGCAAACTAAAGGTTGGAGAAGTATCCCTGAACTTCAAGCAAGTTGTACAAGTCCTCAAGTTGCACTAAAAGTACCTCCATTGTCATACACGAATCAAGCTGAACAGGTAAGTTTTTGAACTTCTATCTCTCTATCCAGGCATAGTTAGGTTTAAGTTTGTGAAGAAAACATGTTCTAATCATAGCCCTGAAGCCATCCATATAGTTACTTTTCATTTATGTCGTGTGTGCTAAGAGTATTTTGAACCTGAACATTAGGAAAAAGTTAGGTCAAGAATTGGGGGAGAAGAAATTCTCTCTCATTTCTGAGAGTTAGATCAAGTTCTTGGTATGTATGGATTCGTGGTTTGATGCTTGACATTTTTTGTGTTATAAGTTTGTGCTAAAAGTCCAAGAATCAGGATGTTTGAACAAGGTGGGAAAGGCGCGCGTTTTTGACAAAATTGTTGCTGGAGGTTGAAGACGAGCCTTCTTGGGCTGGGCCTGACTTGTTCTTTCTTTTTGCACTCTCATTTTTCACATACACCCCCTGGCCCATTTTGAGATATATTTGTCATTTTTGATTTTTTTTCCTTTTGATTTTGATTTTATATTTTTATCCAAACATGAAAAAACATTAAAAATATTTTTCTCACATTTTTTGCATTTTATTTGGTATTTATTTTGTTTCATTTAGTTCATATGTAAATAAACATATAAATACTTTTATTTAAAATACTAGAAATAATATCAATACATTTTTATTTTCTGATTTTATCTTATTTTTCTCTTGAAAACATTTTCTAAAAAATATAATTTTTTTTGTAAATATTAAATATTTTATTTTTATACATATTTAATATATTTAGTAAATAATATAAATACTTATATATTTATTAGTATATTTAGGTTAAAAATATAAAAATAATACATTTTTATTTTTATTAATATTTAACCTCAAAAATACTTTTTTACAATATACTTTTTTTTGTACATAATTAATAAATGTTGTATATATTAAATAATAAACACCTTTTATTTAGCAAAATTAGGGTTTGCCCTAAAATGTAAAAATATCCAAAATTATTCATTTTTATTTTTGTTTTTTTTTTGTCACATAAAAAACATCTTTTACATACATATAAAAATCATTTTTTGCATCTTGCATATTTATTGTATTTTTATTTTATGCAATTAAATACCTTGTAAAATTTCAATTTGGATGTAATAGTTAGATTTAAATTTCTTGCTAAAATATCTTCATTTGAACATTTGTACCCCCCATCCCATAATTATGTTGTAATAGTTTAGGACTTTAAATTTCGCATTTAAAAGCTTTCTAAATATGCCATGATAGACTTAGGGTTTGTATGCAAAAATCAACCAAAATAGTTTGACCTAATTCAAGACAAAAAGCATGAAAATGAACAAACACCAATCACACTTGCACCCCTAGGGTTACTCCATTTGTTTCCTTCAATAATGGGCCATGTTGCATGTTAGGTATCTTTGGCAAAACAAAATCAATTCAAATGATCATAGTCCCTCGATGACGCTTTCGAAAGTTGCCTAAAAATGATCAAGTCCCTTAAAGGAAAAATTGCCCAAAGATACTTGGCACCATTGCAATCATGGTCCAAACGATGACCCGCACCCGTCCCGTTCACATCCTAACACAAGATTTTCCACCAAATACAACGGTGGAACAAAATTGTTAAAAGGGTTAAAAACTTAGCAAAGATCTTTGAGTAAATTTAGGAGTAGATAACTCTTGGTTACTTGCCAACTTGCAAAACAAAAACACTTGCCTATTTTTCAAAACCACACATCACAATACACTTTCAAAAAACAACTTTCAAAAACATTGAAAACTTTTCAAAAGACATACACCTTTGTATACATCCAAACATGGATCATTGCAAAGGTTACCACCACATTGGCCTCTTTTCAAAACATTTTCAAACCCACACACAAAGCACCATTTCAAACAATTGAAAGCACCATTTCAAACAATTGAAAATAAAGGCAAGTTGATCTAAGCAAGTAACTAAGAGCCCATGGATAACCATGGATAGAGAGGGTGCTAATACCTTCCCTTTCTATAATCTACTCCCCGAACCCAAGAAAACATCTCAAAGGTTTTTGTTGTGCATTTTAACCTTTCCTTAGGATAAAATAAAAAGTCGGTGGCGACTCTTGCTCAACCGAAACATTTGCGAAAACAAACGCAAAACCTCAAGTCAGTTCTCCCATCGTATCACAGAACTGGCGACTCTGCTGGGGACCTTTTTTAAGTGGAGTAACCTTAGGGCTTAGATCACCCTCTGGCATGATTAATTGTTTGCTTTGATTGCTTTATATCTTGGCTCTCTTGTTTGGGCTTGAAATCCTACACCCGGATTTGGGGAAACATTCATAAATAGCAATACATTGTGGAAAATGTGCGGGGTATACCGACACGGTTGAAGCAATATCTATATTAGTGCGACATATTTGTGAGTACCGGTAACCCTTGAGTTCAATCAAGGAGAGTACGGGGCCGCTGAGTGATGTCACTAAGCACTAATGACCTAGAACCTTACTTGACCATCTTGGCCTTTCATTAGGGGTAGTGAGATGACCGGCTTTGGTGTAGTCCGAAGTTGGTAGATACTCGATACTACACTCATTGAGGGTTGTTTTCTTGGAATATTTTGGTCGCTAGTTAAGTGGCTAAACCAAAACAATGAACATGGAAAACAATCCAATGATATTGAGCTCCTTAGAACCCGGTTACTATTTATAGGACAGGTTTTTAAGCCAACTACACTCAAGAGGGTACTTACCTATGAAACCCCATGCAAGCCTGAAACTAGGGTTTTGTGTGATTTGCTTGTACATATGTTTGTGCATACATCATGAACATCATAAAGCATCATATGCATACACTAACCATTTCAAGGGTTTAGATTCATCTTTGTTCTTGTTTTGTAGGTCATGGAAATTCTTCGCAGGAAAACTATCCAAGTCAACCTTGTGAGAATCCCTCCTCAACTCAAGGAGCTCACATCAAGAATTCTGGAAAGCTCTCCCTTCAGTGAAAGACATGGTACACTGCTCAGCTTAGTCAGCACCAGCATTGAAAAGGACATGGTAAAGGTGTTGTTCCAGTTCTTTGACCCCCTTCACCACTGTTTCACTTTCCCCGACTACCAGTTGGTGCCCACTTTGGAGGAATTCTCTCAACTCCTGAGAATTCCTATTCTTAATCAACTACCCTACAACGGTACGGAAAAAGAACCAAAGCCTGAAGATGTTGCTCAAGCACTACATTTGCAGCCATCTGACATCAAGGGGCATTGGGAAACTAGAAGCGGTGTCAAAGGCTTCTTGGAAAAATTCTTGTTTGAAAAGGCACAAGAGTGTTGGAATTCATTGGACCTACAAGCCTTTGAAGAAATTGTGGCACTCCTCATTTATGGGTTGGTCTTGTTCCCAAATCCTGACCAGCTTATAGATGTCAACGCCGTCAAAATCTTCTTATCCAGGAATCCAATACCAACATTGCTTGGGGACATTCTTCATTCATTTTACACACGAACAATGAGAAAGAGGGGTGTTCTCATGTGTTGTACTCCTCTCCTTGCAAGGTGGTTTATTTCGCACCTTCCATAATCTATTTTGAAGAATGACCAAGGCTTAAGGTGGTCACAACGGTTGATGAACCTCACTCACTCTGATGTACATTGGTGTTCTCGGTCCAGAGAAAATGTCATCATCGTCGATCGTTGTGGAGAGTTCCCTAATGTTCCATTACTTGGCATTAGAGGAGGCATTACCTACAACCCTTGTCTAGCCTTGAGACAATTTTGATATGCAAGGAGGGATGGCCCTCACGACATGTTGATTCCTGACTTAGTTTTTGACTTCGACAACGATGCGCAAGGACTTCGCCAAAGATTCATCAGAGCTTGGAGGATGCCTAATAAAGTAGACAGCAAGACACTGGGGCACAAGAACTCCATCCCTCTTGAGCCTTATCTCAAGTGGGTACGAACCCGAGCCCAAAGTCTAATGATGCCTTATCCTCATGTTCTCCCTGTGATTAAAGAGCCCGTTAAGGAAGGAGAGGTTCCCTACACCATCCTATATCCTGACATGCCTACATCGTGGGAGGAGATGCAGAAGAGTTGGATCCAACTCAAAGAGGAACGGAATACTTTTGAAGCCAGCTTCTACGCCAGCGAGAAAAAGGTTTTGGAGCTTACCCATCGACTCCACGAGGAAGAGACCCTCAACACCTACATCGCACCAAAAAGGATGCGCAACGTCTTTTTACCTTTAGAAGTTTTTGTAATATTTGACCCATGGGGCATTTATGTACTGATAAATTTCTTCTTATTAATATGATGTGCGTTCTTTTTATTTGCAACAATTTTGAATTTGCTAAATCCTTGAATGCATTGCATACATAAGCATATCATTCATCATACGCATAAGCAGGTCTCCACACCAGGTTTCCTTATCTTTCTGCTGTTTATTTCAGTAAGATGGATCTCGAACAGACGGTCAAGGACTTGCAGTCTCAAAACTCACAGTTTCAACAACTCCTGATGACCTTGGCAAAGGGTCAGGAGGATCTGAAAGCCCTGCTTGGGAACAAAGAGCAAGTGAAGAAGAAGAAGAAGAGAATTGGGGTGGCTACCCTAGGAAGAAGGTTTGAGGGTGAAGCCAGAAGAGTTCTCGAATTTCCCCCTACATTTGAAGAGGGAACCAGTAAAGGGAATGCGGTTGCGGTACCTTCCGAATCCGAAGTTGAAGAAGAGGAGGCTGAAGAGGACGAAGACTACTCTAATCAACAATACCTGCCCGCCAATGATAAGTACAAAGGCTTGGAAGACAGGTTGGCAGCTATGGAGCTGCAGAGAGTTCCTGGCTTAGATTTCGAAGATTTGGGATTAGTTGCTGGAATTGTGATCCCCCCGAAGTTCAAAGTGCCAGTTTTTGCAAGGTATGACGGGCTATCTTGCCCGAAGATGCATCTCAGATCATATGTAAGGAAGATCCAACCTTACACTGCAGACAAGAACCTGTGGATCCATTTCTTTCAGGATAGCCTTTCAGGGGCTCAACTCGAGTGGTTCTATCAGCTGGATGGAGCCAGTATCCGAAACTGGGAGGACTTGGCTACTGCATTTTATAAACAGTATCAGTATAATTCTGACCTCGCTCCCACGCGTACCCAACTCCAGGGTATGTCACTGGGGACGGGCGAAGGATTCAAGGAGTATGCGCAAAAGTGGAGAGACTTGGCTGGCAGGGTGCAACCACCGCTAACTGACCGTGAACTTGTTGACATGTTCCTGGGGACCCTTTCCGGTCCATTCTTCAACCATCTGATTGGTAATTCTTCTGCTGGGTTTACAGATTTGATCTTGACTGGTGAGAGGATAGAAGCTGGTATCAAGTCGGGGAAGATACAGAAAGGTGCCTCTGCAATTATTGAAAATAAGCCATTCAAGAAGGAAGTCAGTGTTGTTTATGGTCCCAGAAGACAAGTTAAGCCGGAGCGCCGCCAAGTTGTCAATGCATTGGTAATTTCAAAGCCTGTTGCTGCTCCTCAGCAGTTCAACCAACCAAGGGGTGAGAGGCCCAAAAGACAGTACACTCGGCTCAGCATGACCCTATCTCAGATTTTTCCGCAACTGTTATCAACCAATCTGGTAACTGTCAAAGAAGCTCCGAAGGTAGTGAACACAGCTTCTCCAAAGTACAACCCCAACGCCCGTTGCGCTTATCACTCTGATAGCCCGGGGCATACTACTGATGATTGTTGGGCTCTGAGGAATAAGGTTCAAGACCTTATTGATGCTAAAGAAATACAGTTTGAGGCGCCCAAAAGGCCCAATGTTGTGACTGCCCCCATGCCCCAGCATGGAGTGAATGTTGTGGAAGAAGACCGGTATGTAGCCTTCGTGGAAGAGATTGTTACTCCGTTATTGACTGTCAAAAGGAACCTGTTGCTAGCCGGTTTATTTCCGGGATGTGGTAAAGGTTGCCTGCTATGTGCTGTTTCACCTGTTGGTTGTCCGTTGCTGAAATCAGGTATCCAAAGCCTGATGGATAGCAAAGAGATCTTGTTCGAGAAGATTGTTATTCCTGCTACCCCTACCGAAGAAGTTTCTATTGTCACTATTTTCAACAAACCTCCTAAGGCTCCCTCAAAGAAGCCTGTCAAAATCATGTCCACTCAGGAGATTGCTCCTATCATCATCACTGTTCTGGGGCCCCTCCCCTATACGTCCGACAAAGTTGTCCCGTGGCACTATGGGGCAGATGTTTATGTGCTTGGAGTTAAGCAAGAGTTTGATACAAGTACCAGCGTCAGTAACATCACCGGGCCTGCCAAAATTACTCGCAGTGGTAGGTTGTTCTCACCGGATATCGCGCCACCAGCTATTCAGAAACCTCTTATCATCACACATGCAAGTGTGCATGTTTCCCTTCCTAATAAAGTTCCTGTTTCTACCCCTGCTGTTGAGCCGTCTAACGCTCGGGGCAAAGGGATTGCTACTGATTTGCCTGCCCTGACGGAGGCGCCGAAGACAACCACTGTTGAAGCCTCCCAGCAAGAAATGGAAGAGATTCTCAAGATTATCAAGAAAAGTGATTTCAACGTAGTGGAGCAGCTGGGGCACACCCCATCAAAGATTTCTATGCTATCACTGTTGTTGTGTTCAGAGGCCCATGCCAAGGTCCTGATTTCCTTCCTGAAGACGGCCCATGTGCCACAAGAAACATCTGCTGATCAATTTACCGATTGCGTGGCCAACTTGACTGCCGATAATGGGTTGGGCTTCTCTGACGCTGATCTGACTGCCAAAGGAAAGAACCATAACGACGCCCTGCATGTCTCCATTGAATGCAGGGGCACTACTCTTGCCCATGTGTTGGTAGACACCAGTTCTTCATTGAACGTATTACCCAAGAAGGCCCTAGACAGGTTAGATTGTGAGGGTTTGGAGCTCAAGCCTAGTAACATTGTTGTCCGGGCCTTTGACGGTTCGAAAAGGATGGTACATGGTGAAGTTGACATTCCAATCAGGGTTGGTTCTCAAGTTTTTGATTCAACTTTCTATGTGATGGACATCCGTCCATCCTACTCTTGTTTGCTGGGTCATCCATGGATCCACAAGGCTGGAGTTGTGACCTCCACACTACATCAGAAGCTTAAGTACCCAGTTAGAGGAAAAATTGTTACAGTTCAGGGGGAGGAAGAATATATGGTCAGCCACCTAAACTCGTTCCGGTACATAGATATGGATGGGGAATTCATCGAGACTCCGTTCCAGCACTTTGAAGAGGTGCCTCAGACATTGGCATCAGCTGAAACTGTGATTGAAGACCCTCCTTTGAAGATGGCTTCCTTGAAGGATGCCCGGGCTGTTATCGAGAAGGGTGAGTGTGCAAACTGGGGCCGACTTCCTGACTTTACTCCGAAGACTGACAAGTTTGGTTTGGGCTTCACTGCAGAGGCTCAGAGGGCTGTTCGCAAGGCAAGGATTGGAAGACCTCATGTGTTTATCACCAATCCGGGAGTGAATGCTATTGAGGACGACATTGAGGAATCTGAATTCGACAGCTGGATCTACCCAACAACCGACAGTGGACCAAGCAACTGGACTGCCAAAGACTTCACACCTATTACTTTTGTCACTCAGTAATGAACTCTTTTGTTTTCAATTTGTAACAAACAATATGTTGAAACTTTTATGGCTCGGTGTCCTACCCGAGGCACCGCGGCTTCATTTGTGAGGGCTTTTGTGTGTCATTTTCATATATCATCAATAAAAACATTGGACATTTGTTGCATTTCAAAATCTTGCGCTCCTTTTCTTTCTTTATCATATATTGAAAAACAGCTATATTTACACACACTCACTTATACAGGTTCCAATCCACTCTGGATCTCACTGGCAACGACTCTGCTACTGCCAGTTATGACTTCGAAAATCCAATCAACTTAGCCGAAGACGAGGGTGAAGACGATTGCAAAGTGCCTGATGAATTTGCAAGACTGCTACTCCAGGAAGAGAGGGCCATTCAGCCACATGAAGAGCCATTGGAAACGGTAAATCTGGGTACTGAGACAGACAGAAAGGAAGTCAAGATTGGTGCCAATCTAGAGCTCAGTGTGAAATAACGGTTGATTCAGATGTTGCATGACTATGTGAAAATATTTGCCTGGTCTTACGAAGACATGCCTGGGTTGGATACCGACATTGTGGTTCATCACCTGTCTACCAAGGAAGACTGCCCTCTGGTAAAACAGAAGGTCTGCCGTATGCGCCCAGAAATTTCCGAGAAAATCAAGGCTGAGGTTATGAAACAATTTGACGCCGGGTTTCTAGCAGTGACTTCTTACCCTCAGTGGGTTGCCAACGTGGTTCCAGTACCGAAAAAGGATGGTAAGGTCCGAATGTGTGTTGATTACAGGGATTTGAACAGGGTCAGCCCTAAGGATGATTTCCCTCTGCCTCATATCGACGTTATGGTTGACAACACTACTCAGCATAAAGTATTCTCCTTCATGGACGGCTTCTCCGGTTATAATCAGATCAAGATGGCTCCCGAAGACATGGAGAAGACCACTTTTGTTACTCAGTGGGACACCTTTTGCTACAAGGTCATGCCTTTTGGGTTGAAAAATGCTGGGGCAACCTACCAACGTGCCATGGTTGCTTTATTTCATGACATGATCCACCATGAGATAGAAGTATACGTCGACGATATGATTGCAAGGTCCCAAACTGAGGAGGAACATCTTGACCATCTATGGAAGCTGTTTGACCGTCTGAAGTTGTACAAGCTGAGGTTGAACCCGAACAAGTGCACCTTTGGGGTGAGATCTGGAAAATTGCTAGGCTTCATCGTAAGCGACAAAGGTATTCAAGTGGAACCTGCCAAGGTGAAAGCCATACAAGAGATGCCAACTCCCAAGACAGAGAAAGAAGTCAGAGGCTTTTTGGGACGGTTGAACTACATTGCCCGATTCATCTCGCATCTAACTGCTACATGTGAACCAATCTTCAAGCTGCTGAAGAAAGATCAAGTAGCACGTTGGAACGATGAATGTCAGGCCGCTTTCGAAAAGATCAAAGAGTATCTCCAAGAACCACCCATTCTTATGCCACCGGTTGAAGGGAGACCTTTAATCTTATACTTGACAGTACTTGACAACTCAATGGGGTGTGTGCTGGGGCAGCATGACGAGTCTGGCCGAAAAGAACACGCCATTTATTACCTTAGCAAAAAGTTTACCGACTGTGAGACCCGATACTCACTGCTCGAGAAAACTTGCTGCGCTTTGGTATGGGCTGCTCGCCGGCTGAGACAGTATATGTTGACTCACACTACTCTGTTGATTTCAAGAATGGATCCAATCAAGTACATATTCGAAAAGCCCACCTTGTCCGGAAGAATAGCAAGATGGCAAATGATCTTGACGGAATATGACATCCAGTACACGACTCAAAAAGCAATAAAAGGAAGTGTATTGGCAGACCATTTGGCACACCAGGCAGTGGATGATTACCAGTCAATGAACTTTGAATTTCTAGACGAGGATATCATGGTAGTGACTGATTGTGAAGTACCTGGACCGGATGAAGGACCTGAGGAAGGATCCCGATGGTCTATGCATTTTGACGGAGCCTCAAACGCTTTGGGTAATGGTATCGACGCTGTGATCATATCCCCTAAAGGCACTCATACTCCACTCACCGCTCGGCTATGTTTCAACTGCACCAACAACATGGCAGAGTATGAGGCATGTATCATGGGTCTTCAAGCTGCAATTGACTTAAGGATCAAATTTCTGAGTGTCTTCGGAGATTCCGCTCTCGTGATCAATCAGGTCAAAGGCGAGTGGGATACGAAACACCCAAATCTTATTCCTTACAAGGAGTATGTGCTGACTTTGCTTCCCCACTTCGAGGAGATAACTTTTGAACACTTCCCAAGAGAGGAGAATCAGTTAGCGGACGCACTAGCTACGATGTCTTCCATGTTCAAAGTCAAATGGGACAATGAGGCTCCCCGGATCATTATCTGGAAGTTGGACGAACCTGCATATTGCTGTGATCTTGAGGCTGAAGAGGTAACAGAAAAACCCTGGTATCATGAAGTGAAGAGGTACCTGGAAGCTCAAGAATACCCCGAAGGCGCATCGGTTAATGACAAAAAGTTTCTGAGAAGGTTTGCGGCAAAGTTCTTCCTCAGCAACGACATTCTCTACAAGTGAAACCATGATTTAACTTTACTGCGTTGTGTGGATAAGACTGAAGCAGAAAAGATCATGGCAGAGCTACATGAAGGTACCTTCGGAACACATTCCAGTGGACATACCATGGCAAAGAAAATCCTTCGAGCAGGATATTTCTGGTCCACAATGGAAGCCGACTGTTATCAGCATTCTCGAACTTGTCATAAATGCCAGATCTATGCTGATAAGGTGCATATTCCTCTGGTTCCTCTGAACGTCTTGACAGCACCTTGGCCTTTTGCAATGTGGGGCATTGATATGATCGGCGAGATCCGACCTACGGCATCTAACGGGCATCGCTTCATCTTGGTAGCGATTGATTACTTCACAAAGTGGGTTGAAGCAGCTTCCTATGCTACCGTAACCAAGAGCGTCGTGGCACGGTTCATTCGACACAACCTGATCTGTCGATACGGTGCACCTGAGAGGATCATTACAGACAATGGTACCAATCTAAACAACAAGATGATCACTGAGCTCTGCGAGCAATTCAAGATACAGCACCACAACTCTTCACCTTACCGGACGAAGATGAATGGGGCCGTCGAAGCGGCAAATAAGAACATCAAGAAGATTGTGCAGAAGATGACAGTGACCTACAAAGATTGGCACGAAATGTTACCGTTTTCTCTTCATGGGTACCGTACCTCATCACGGACGTCAACAGGGGCAACTCCCTTTTCCTTGGTCTATGGCATGGAGGCAGTCTTGCCTATTGAAGTCCAGATACCCTCTCTCCGGATAATGAAGGATGCAGGTTTGAGCGAAGATGACTGGATCCAGACTCGACTTGATCAATTAAACTTAATTGACGAAAAGAGACTAATTGCTATTTGTCATGGTCAAACATACCAAAAACCGATGATCAGGGCATTTAACAAGAAGGTCAGACGACAAGAATATAAAGTCGGAGACCTGGTAATCAAGCGCATTATTCTTCCTCAAAGTGATCCCAGGGGCAAATGGACCCCCACGTACGAAGGGCCATTTGTGGTTAAACATATCTTCTCAGGAGGAGCTATGATTCTAACCACCATGGATGGTGACGACCTTCCCCACCCTGCCAATGCAGACATAGTAAAAAGATACTACGCATGATTAAAGACCCGCTAGGTTGACACACCTAGGCAAAAATAAGGGCTTCCCGGCGAACCAAAAGGGTTCGGGCAAAAATAAGGGATGAAATAAAAAAATCTGTACACCCGGCAAGTCGAAAATCTGAAAAGGCGGCTTGGGCAAAAATGGGTATCCCGGTGGACTGAAAACCCGAAAGGGCGGTCCAGGCAAAAGTTAGGGATAAAGCGTAATACTATGTCTCATTGGATCACCTTGCATCCAGAATTCGGCATCAATTATCGGGCTCAGATGGCATCGATCAATCAACTTCATATTTAACTAAGCAGCAAAGTGATGAGACGCTTGAAGACATAAAGGCGATATCAGAGTTGGAACCCAGTGGGATTATTTTCACATAGCTGTTTTATTTCCTTTTCACAAAATTGTATAAACTCTATGTTGCTCGGCGGTGTTCTCTTACTAGGACGTTAGCCTCCTGTATATAAAACGCCTATTTACAGGCAAATTTCAAAATCAATACAAGTTCAATTTTTCAGACAAATTATCCATTTGTTTTTCCTTTTTCTGTTTTGTTTTACGAAGAACGTCCAATGTTCATTTTTGATATATGCATTTGACATTAATTGCTAATCACGAATAGTTGCATGCGAAACAAAGGATTAATTACAGATGACATCAGAAACAGGGGCAATTTAGAAATGTCTAAAGCGATCTAGTTGCTCTATCCACCGAGGTACCAAGGTAAGTTCAGCTGAAGAACGTAACCAAGTCACCTCAACTCCCCACAGAGTAAGACGAGATTCAACAATACTCTCCCCCAAGCAGAGTTGGTCTCTCATCAGCCTTGAAAAGGCACATTGTTCCCCTAGCAAGTTAGCGATACTCTCTCCAAGCAGAGTTAATCTACTGTCAGCCTTAAGGAAGTTGGGCATCCCCAGAAGATCTCAACATTCCCCAGTGGAGTATAGACATTCCTCAGCCAGCGTCCCCGGCAGTCTTAATATAAGATTGTTCCCCGGCGGAATACCGACATCCAATGGAACCATTCCCCAGTATAGTCCAAAGTTTCCCCAGGAAAGTGGAATCCATATCTCTAGCAGATTCTGAAGCTTATCCCCAGTAAATTCTAGAAGCTTATCACCCGCAGAGTACGAACGCATCTCCCCGGCTTTATTCAAAGGTTATTCCCCACCAGGGTATAACTGGGTTATCCTCAGCTAATTACCATGGAAAGATCGTCCTCGGCAAAATTCTTCCTATCCCCCAGCGGAGTTCATCAAATTCCCCAACATAACTTATCAGTGGAATCCCCAGCGGAGCTCTCATCAAAACCTCAGCGAAGTATCTCTTCCCACAGAGTAATACCCCGCAGAGTAATCTCTTCACCTTTTTTATTCCCCTCAGAGTTATTCCCCGCAGAGTAACCTCTCCAACAAGTCTATTCCCCAACGGAGTCATCTTCTCCTACCGGTTTATTCTTGCAACCATCATCCCCAGCGGAAATGAAGAACCCTACTCTTCAAAACATCAGCCCAAGATTCAACAAACTCCCGGCACTTGTCAAGGATTTATTTTCCTAGACGAAAACACATTCATAGACATTTCACATTTCATACATCATGTTTACATACATGATAAAGTGCATACAACACTATCTCATTTTGAGCATCATGACATCATGCATCTCATATAGCATTACATTGCATACAACTGATGTTTTTCCTTTTCAGGAAAAGGTCAATCCAAAGATGATTACTATCAACTATCGCAATTCCAGATTCGATTCCTGTATCTAGTCAGGGCACATCTGTGAGTGATTGATTGTAGATTCGATACCTGTATCTAGCCAGGGCATATCTGCATGAAGAGTTTGAAGATCAACCCCTGTAACATGCCAGGAAATCATCTTTCATTCTCAGGTCAGAGGTTTACACCTGTATCCAGCCAAGAAAGCTATCTCTACCAACCATTTACAATTCCAGATTCGATACCTGTATCCAGCCAGGGCATATCTGTAGACGACAATTCCAGATTCGATACCTGTATCCAGCCAGGGCATATCTGTAGACGACAATTCCAGATTCGATACCTGTATCCAGCCAGGGCATATCTGTAGACGACAGTTCCAGATCCGATTCCTGTATCTAGCCAGGGCACATATGTGAGCAACTAATTGTGGATTCGACTCCTGTATCTAGCCAGGGCATATCTGCATGAAGAGACTGAAGATCAACACCTGTAACAGGTCAGGAAACATCTTCCTTTCTCAAAGTACGCAAGTTCTCGCTAAGGAATCTCTTACGCGATCAACACTTCCAAATGGCATCTATAAGCCCATTCCCGACAAGGTTCTGTCACGTCTCCAGATGGCATCTATAAGCCCATCCTCCTATCCATCCTATCTCCAAATGGCATCTATAAGCCCATTCCCGCCATCACATTGCTGATACTCCAGCATGCGAGTGCAAATTTCCGGGCACTCTAGTGTCCAATCTCCTTTTACCTTCGAGTCGCGAAGGGCAAACTTGCCAATCTAACTCTTCAGGTTCAAGAAGGTTGAACAGGGGCAACTGTTGTACCCCAAAATTTGCCCTCCCATTTCCTCAACATTTTCTCACCACAAGACCCTTGGAGCTCAAGATCCAATTAGGGTTTGCTCTGCTCAAGACTCCTCCTTGCACTGTTGACCCAAATTAGGGTTTGTGTTTGCACAAAGATGTTTTGACCTAAAAGGCCCAAGGTGAATTCCATGCTTCATGTTGGACCCACAAGTTTATCCATACCAAGTTTCAAGCCTTGATTCCAATCTTTGCCCATTCAATTGGACAGTTGACCTAGAAATCAGCTGTATTGGGGAAAAGTCAACTGTGGTCAATTGACAGTCAAACCTCATGATTTTTGACCCACATCAACATTATGAACTCATATGGACCATTTTATCAAGTTTGGATCACAATTCCACAAGAAATTTGATCAAATCATCAAAAGGGCAAAATGGTCATTTTTAGGGTTTTGACTGCACAAAGGCAATTTTTGACTGTTTGACCTAGCCAATGGCAAACCAAGCTCACATATAGACTCAAGGACCCAATGGAATTGTCTTGACATGTTCAACAAGTTCAAAAGATCCCAATTGCACAAGATTGACAGATGAATTTTCCAGTCAACTGAGCCAAATTTGACTGTATACTGAAAAGTCAAACTTTGACTTTTTGGTCAAAATCAAGTGTCAAGATTCATTTTTCATCAAGACATGTCAAATTATGAAACTTGTTCATCAAGAAATCAAGAATCACAAATTAGGGTTTGAAATGAAGAAATTTCATAACTTAGAATTTTTTCTAAGTTATGAAAATCCCTCATTTTTTCCTAACTTTGTCCCACTTTCTCATCAAGATTCATTTGGATTCAAGCAAAACTCAAAACATGAAAGTTATAGTCCATTGCAAAATCTACAACTTTGATTCACAAAGTTTCCTCAAAAGAAGCTTGTAGCTCAAGTTATGATTTTTGGAACAAGGGTGCAAAACATTCTTAACTTAGAAAAATTTTGACCTATTTTAGGCAGGATTTTTGCCTAACTTCATGGCCACTTTTCACATGCTTCCACTTGGAATTTCAACTTGAATTACAAAGATGGATTGTAGTACACATTCCAAGCTTTCCAAAATGTCCAAGAACTCATCAAACAACCTTGTGGTTAGGGAGAATCGAATTTGGCAATATAGACAAAAGTCACTTTGTTATGAGCCATCTTCATGTTCATACACTTTGCAATTTTTCAAATCAGCATGTGCAAGCTAGTTACAGGCCTCTAATCCTTTTCTTACTCAATAATTAAATGCCAATCCATTGTGCCAAGATGTTATTTTGTGCATTTGGTCATTACATGAAGAATTAAGCCTTAATTAGAAAAAGCAAGTTATCCATTTTTATAAAGTTACACTTTATGTCAAGTTTGCAATCCAAGAGGTACAATGCATGTCTTCTAGGCACAAGTTATTGAACATATCCCACTGATCAAGAGCCAACTTTGCAGCATATTTGAGGGGCCTAGAGGAGCCTGTAACAGAACTTGGCATTTTTGACTTAGAAAAGAAGCAACATTGCAAATACAACACCATCTCTCATTCCTGCAGGAACCAGCCAAGGCAAAGTTTGTAAACATTTTCCATACATCATAACTGAGCTAAGACACGACCTAACCACCTTCAATACCTCCCCATTCACAGAAACACCATTGTACTGTACAAAACAGGGCATACCTGCAGATTGAGTGGCACAACTCAATCCATCAGTGTGCCTTGGCCAAAACCACTTCATACACACTCCATAACATCCATACAAACTATCCCAAGCCCTAGCTTCAGACTGTAACACCTCTAACCAACTTCACCATTTTCACTTTTTCTGTTTTGCAGGTTGACTTCTATAGCTTGATTCATTTAGTTTCAAAGCAAACTAAAGGTTGGAGAAGTATCCCTGAACTTCAAGCAAGTTGTACAAGTCCTCAAGTTGCACTAAAAGTACCTCCATTGTCATACACGAATCAAGCTGAACAGGTAAGTTTTTGAACTTCTATCTCTCTATCCAGGCATAGTTAGGTTTAAGTTTGTGAAGAAAACATGTTCTAATCATAGCCCTGAAGCCATCCATATAGTTACTTTTCATTTATGTCGTGTGTGCTAAGAGTATTTTGAACCTGAACATTAGGAAAAAGTTAGGTCAAGAATTGGGGGAGAAGAAATTCTCTCTCATTTCTGAGAGTTAGATCAAGTTCTTGGTATGTATGGATTCGTGGTTTGATGCTTGACATTTTTTGTGTTATAAGTTTGTGCTAAAATTCCAAGAATCAGGATGTTTGAACAAGGTGGGAAAGGCGCGCGTTTTTGACAAAATTGTTGTTGGAGGTTGAAGACAAGCCTTCTTGGGCTGGGCCTGACTTGTTCTTTCTTTTTGCACTCTCATTTTTCACATACACCCCCTGGCCCATTTTGAGATATATTTGTCATTTTTGATTTTTTCCTTTTGATTTTGATTTTATATTTTTATCCAAACATGAAAAAACATTAAAAATATTTTTCTCACATTTTTTGCATTTTATTTGGTATTTATTTTGTTTCATTTAGTTCATATGTAAATAAACATATAAATACTTTTATTTAAAATACTAGAAATAATATCAATACATTTTTATTTTCTGATTTTATCTTATTTTTCTCTTGAAAACATTTTCTAAAAAATATACTTTTTTTTGTAAATATTAAATATTTTATTTTTATACATATTTAATATATTTAGTAAATAATATAAATACTTATATATTTATTAGTATATTTAGGTTAAAAATATAAAAATAATACATTTTTATTTTTATTAATATTTAACCTCAAAAATACTTTTTTACAATATACTTTCTTTTTTTATTTATTTTTTGTACATAATTAATAAATGTTGTATATATTAAATAATAAACACCTTTTATTTAGCAAAATTAGGGTTTGCCCTAAAATGTAAAAATATCCAAAATTATTCATTTTTATTTTTGTTTTTTTTGTCACATAAAAAACATCTTTTACATACATATAAAAATCATTTTTTGCATCTTGCATATTTATTGATTTTTATTTTGTGCAATTAAATACCTTGTAAAATTTCAATTTGGATGTAATAGTTAGATTTAAATTTCTTGCTAAAATATCCCCATTTGAACATTTGTATCCCCCATCCCATAATTATGTTGTAATAGTTTAGGACTTTAAATTTCACATTTAAAAGCTTTCTAAATATGCCATGATAAACTTAGGGTTTGTATGCAAAAATCAACCAAAATAGTTTGACCTAATTCAAGACAAAAAACATGAAAATGAACAAACACCAATCACACTTGCACCCCTAGGGTTACTCCATTTGTTGCCTTCAATAATGGGCCATGTTGTTGTTGGCTCCTAAACTCGACACCCTTGTTTTTATTAATATAAACCATTAATTGAGAGGGACGGTTTCGACCAGATGATTCTGTCGAAATGCTCATCAGAAGATGGCAAGGTACTTGGAGAATTTCTTCTAAGTAGGAATCTTGTTGCCTTCGACGTCGAAGGTGCTTCTCGACAAAGGTATTCGATGCTCATAGTGGAACGGTTTGAGATTCAAATGTTTGGAGGGAAAACGGTTTCCAGCGGTTACCAAGTGCAACGTGCCAAGATCAGGAGCGTCGAACGCTGTGAGCATGCCAAGTGGAGTCATCTCGAAGCAGCGTAACTGCCCGACGGTTACTTGAGATGTGTTTAGTATAAATATTAGTTGTTCACGTAGTTTTTCGCGTGTGTTCACAATTATATACAAGTCACTCATATAGATTCGAGTACCCAGTGTGAGCGAAAGAATTGTTGAGAATGTATGTGTGAAACACCATTTAACTTAATCAAAGTCATTTATTTTCCAGAACTTTATTGCCTTTCATTTACTTTTCCAGTCGAAGCCTTTACTTAAAGCTTTCCTTTATTCTGTCAAGTTTTCTTCATGCAATTTACATAAAGTGTCTTTATTGTCTTGTCATTAACCATCATTAAACTTAATCAAAACCCCAAAAATCAACCATGTCTTAGGATCAATCTGATCGATCCTACGAGTCACCAAATAAGTAACCTTTTGGAGGATCAGCGGTTGTTTACCAATTTCCACGGTAAACAGTTGCATGTTAGGTATCTTTGGCAAAACAAAATCAATTCAAATGATCATAGTCCCTCGATGACGCTTTCGAAAGTTGCCTAAAAATGATCAAGTCCCTTAAAGGAAAAATTGCCCAAAGATACTTGGCACCATTGCAATCATGGTCTAAACGATGACCCGCACATGTCCCGTTCACATCCTAACACAAGATTGTCCACCAAATACAATGGTGGAACAAAATTGTTAAAAGGGTTAAAAACTTAGCAAAGATCTTTGAGTAAATTTAGGAGTAGATAATTCTTGGTTACTTGCCAACTTGCAAAACAAAAACACTTGCCTATTTTTCAAAACCACACATCACAATACACTTTCAAAAAACAACTTTCAAAAACATTGAAAACTTTTCAAAAGACATACACCTTTGTATACATCCAAACATGGATCATTGCAAAGGTTGCCACCACATTGGCCTTTTTTCAAAACATTTTCAAACCCACACACAAAGCACCATTTCAAACAATTGAAAGCACCATTTCAAACAATTGAAAATAAAGGCAAGTTGATCTAAGCAAGTAACTAAGAGCCCATGGATAACCATGGATAGAGAGGGTGCTAATACCTTCCCTTTCTATAATCTACTCCCCGAACCCAAGAAAACATCTCAAAGGTTTTTGCTGTGCTTTTTAACCTTTCCTTAGGATAAAATAAAAAGTCGGTGGCGACTCTTGCTCAACCGAAACATTTGCGAAAACAAACGCAAAACCTCAAATCAGTTCTTCCACCGTATCACAGTGGAGAACTGACTTAAAGGTTTTGCGTTTGATCGCAAATGTTGTGGGTAGCAAGAGTCACCACCGACTTTTCTTTTATCCAAAAGGAAAGGTAAAAAAGCACAGGAAAGACCTTTCGAGATTGTTTCTTGAGTTCGGGGGTAGATTATGAAAAGGGAAGATATTAGCACCCTTTTCATCCATGGACTCTTAGTTACTTGCTAAATCACTTGCTTTTGTTTGAATGTGCTTGTGGTGTGGGTTTTTGAAAGTATTTTAAAAATGTCTTTGTAATGGTTCTTGTTTCTATAAGAATGCATACAAAGTGTTGTTTTGAAAATAGTTCAAAGATGTGTTTGTGGAATGTGTTTTTTAAAAGTGATTTTGAAAATGTGTCTTTGTAGTGGTTCTCGTCTCTATAAGAACGCGTACAAAGTGTCGTCTTTTGAAAATGTTTCAAATCAGTGTGTTGGTGTATAAAATGATTTTGTTGTGAGCAAGCGAGCAACTAGGAGCGAATATACCTACTCAAAAGGTCTTAAGTGTTCTTTTCCTCCTCCTTTAGATGTTGCTATCTTACCATTGATTTGGTAAGAAGCCCCGTCGTTGGATGTGAAGGGACGGGCGTGGGACGTTTGCATAGTCATATAAGGCAACCTATGGAATATTTTAGCAATGTCGTTTTAGGGACTAGATCGTTTACCGAAGACAACATTATGGGTCATCGAGGGACTACGATCTTTTATCGAGGGTCTTTGCTAAAACGCCCATATTCGAGGGACGTGACTATTTTCTGATAGGCAACAAGTGAGATTACCCTAAGGGTGCATGTGTGAATAGTGTGTTTGATTGCATGCATTTTAGTCTTTGATTTTTAGGTTGTCTATTTGTTGTTTTTATCTTGCCATACACACCCTAATTACTAACAATATATGAAAGCAATAAAAGTGTGGGAAAAGTAAAGTCCTACACTATTACATCATTAAGGGGATGGGGATACAAATTTATAAATGGGGAGTTGCAAGAAATTAAATTATATTTAACTATTACAACCATATTGAAACGTACAATACAAGAAAGAAAAATGACTTGTTTTGAAAATGGTTTTTTGTCTTAACGAATTAAGAAAAGAAATAAATTAATTAATAAAAAGAAAATATTTTTATGTCTGTTTTATATTAAATAAAAAGGTATTAATATTGAAAGGGAAATAATGAGAGGTAGAATTAGCATGCTGCTGAAAGCAAAACAGCGGGGATCAGAAGTTCTGATGTCGGGCGCGTTGTGGTTCAGAAAGAAGCATCAGAAATTCCGGATTGATACACTCTGAGGTCCTGCAAGAAACATTAGGGGAAAACACAGAAGTTCTGGGTTGCTATGTGTTGAACTTCTGAGTGTTAGAACAGTGAAAAATTCTTAGAAGTTCTGTGTATTAAAACAGTGAAGAGAACTCAGAAGTTCAGTATGTGTTAAGACAGTGAGTGAACGTCAGAAGTTCAGTGTATGTTAACAGCGAGTGAATATCAGAAGTTCAGTGTGTTTAAACAGTGAGAAAATCATAGAAGTTTTGTGTGTTAAAACAGTGAAGAAAGCTCGGGAGTTCTGTGTTATGCTAAAACCGTGAGTGAAAATCAGAAGTTCTGTGCCACATTTCAACTCTTTCCTCATATTAATTAGCACATCAGTAATTTATTCAGTTCTTAACAAACAGCAAATCAAAAGGATAAAAGCACAACATTTTATGGAAGTTCTAATCCTAATTTTGAGCCTATCCTTAATCAAGAAGCTCTGATCCATAGTTTCTTCTACTTATGCAATGATATGGCCAACATCAATACTATGATATTTACATATTTAAGGATGTTCTGAATGAAAAGATGCAAAGCCAGAAAGACTTACCTTGAATCTGGAGTGTGTGCTTGGAACTTGAACTGCTGCCTTCAGATGTTATGGAGTCAGCAAAAGCAATGGAAGAGAAAATACTAAGTTCTTTAATTCAAAAGGGAAGAACAAAGGTTTAGTTTTCTGTTTGGGAATCCTGGATTTTTACGAAGGTTTCACAATTTTCTTTTCTCTCTTTTGAAAATTCTCTCTCTCCAAAATCCAGCCCCTTGAAAGTGTGATGGAGCAACTTATTTATAGACGAATTTGTTGTGGTTTTTTTTTTTTTTGGGGGGGGGGGGAACAAATGGGATCCAAAACCCTTTTGGCATACTGTTCCATTTCTTTTTAAACACAGTTTTTGTATGCTAGTTTGGTGCAAATATGGGATTTGGGAAAGTGCATGCGTGGACTGGATTAACTGTTCATTATAGGACTGTGCAACAGGTTGTTTAAACGAGGTTTTTGGGATTTGGTGATGTTCTGATCGCAGAAGACTAGAATGAGACTCGAAGAGTGATGTTCTGACTGAAGCGTTGAACATAGTGTTCATATGCTAGGGTGTTACCTTGTTCTTGAAGCAAGTATGGTGGTTAGCAGCTTTTAGTCGTGCCTAAGCTGGATTTGTAAGCATGAATTAAGGAAAAGTACTCTCAGAGGAAAAAGCAAAGCATGTGCCCAGCATAAACTTGTACAAAAGTTTGCTTTTCAAGGACAGCAATGATACTTCTATCTCACACGTGGGGAAATCCTTTGGATAAAAACTCAAAAGTGGTTGTGAGTATTAAATGATTATGAGATTTATCAAACCAGAAATCCTGCACTATGAGATTGTGCATCATAACTTAGATCTGGGCTAGAAGTTCAACATCAGCGCAACTTAGAACAAAACATCCAACTTCTGATCCTTTAATCTTTTCGCTCCAGCATGTTCTGAGCGAGTTCTCAGACTTTCCCAAAAGCTTGTAACACGCTTTGTAAATCCACTTTGAATTGCTCTTGCAAATTCTGACTGAACCTATGTGAAAACTGGCCTAGAAGTTCTAACCAAATCCTGTTTTGGAAAGGTTCAGAATTTTGCTGGAAGCTTCAGTTTCATGGACGTGTCTTCAAGGATTTGTAGCTTGAAATCCCAGCATTTCTAGGAGAAGTTTTGTTCTGCAATGTTTGAGATCTCATTGAGATCCATAACTCTTGTGTTAGAAGTTATTCCAGAATCAGCTTACATCATGGTGATAATCTGATCAGAAGTTCTGAGCTTGTCATATTTCTTAAACACTTAGAAAAATCCTAAGTATTTAGAAATTTGACTTTTCCAAGGTAATTTTGACTTTTGAATTTCTTGATGAAACAAACTTCATATTTCAATATGTCTTGATTAAATATGATTCTTGAGACTTTATTTTGATCCAAAAGTCAAAGTTTGACTTTTCAGTATGCAAATGACCATTTTGCCCTTGTGAATGACTTTCTTGGAAAATTTGTAATTCAAGGCTTAAAATTGGATGGGAACAAACCTGAGGGTCCAGGGTGGTCCTTTGAGAAAAAAGAGGGCAAATTTTAGGATACAACAACAACAAACTTTAAAACCTCTAACAGTCCTTAATCATTAGGAGTTGTTAAGTATTGTAATTTTAGCAAGTACATTTGCATCCATTGTAAGGCCCGGTAAAAGTGACATAGGCCACCATAACACCACCCTACTAGATTATTGTCCTCGCGTTCAACCTATCTGGCCCTCATGGTGAACAAAAAGATAACAACTTTGACCAGTGAAGAATCTAAAGGTGAGGAAAATGCCATAACAAAGATGTGTGTTGTTATGGATGATTTACATTTCCAGAACCAAACTTTAGGATAACATCATCCATATCCAATAGTGCTAGCATGAGGCAGACACTACGGACGAGGTGGAGATGCTAGATCCTAAACCTTTCTCAAATGAGATATGTGGGCATCCGTTCCAAAAAAATCTAAGCCTTATTCCTTGGATAAGTTCGATATTTACAACGACTCATATGAACATGACGCATCCATCAACATGCAAATGGTCATTATCAGAGCCATTGATTCCATCAAATTCAAGCTTCTATTTGGAACCTTCAAAGATGCAACTCTTAAGTAGTATATGGGTCTGCCTCCGCTCTCCATCGCCGACTATCAAGACTTGGTTAAGAAACTAGTCCACCAATTTTTTATAAGCATGCAAGAAAGATGGTTATCACCAATCTCTTTAATATCTGCCAGGGCCCCTGCAAATCATTGAGGGAGTACCTCGCCTGCTTCAATAGAGCAAGGATCAAGGTAATCCATCCAAATCAGAAAATGTTCGTAGTAGCATTTTATAATAGGCTCAAAATAGGATACTTACGTGAATCCATCACCCAGAGGTTGGCGAAGTCCTTGGCTTAAGTAGTGACGAGGGCGGGATGTTACATCAAGGGCAAGAAAAGTAACGCTAAAAAAAGGTCTGAAATGTGAAATAGCACACCTTCAATGGTGACGGCTCACAAAAACGATAAAATCAGTACACATTACCCGTTAGAGATAAAACATCATTCAAGAAAAATGAAAACCTCATCGAAAGCTTCATACCTTTGAACAATTATTGGGAGCAAATATGGTGAGAAGTCTTCCACGTGCATAACATCCCTCATTCGTCGGCTAAAAATGTAGGCATCATGGAACTTGGGCCTAACAGTGGTGCAAGTTCCACAAAATCAAGGGATACCATGTTGAGTCCCTCATATGAGACTTTAAGTTGAATCCCCCAGGCAAGACTTTAAGTTAAGTCCCTCATGCAAGACTCTAAGTCGAGTCCCTCAAGGTGTGAAACCAATTGGATATAAATGAGTTTTTATGGAAAAGGAAAATAAGAATGGTATAAAGCTTGATTTGTTGCTCAATGATTTTTACAAAGACCTAAGATTCATTTTTATGAAACATATCTTCCTGTAGTGGATTCAATTACTTTTCAATATTTAATTAACAATATAGCACATGAATGGCTTAATTTGAACATGATGAATATTGTGACATCGTATTTATACATCTCACTTGATAGTGACATTTGCTTAAACTCCCTAAAGGGTTTAATATATCAGAGATACATAATTTTGGATCGTAGGAAAGCTACTCTATCAAATTTAACATGTCTCTCTATGAGTTAAAATATATGGACACATGTGATATAATTGTATCAATAAATACTTGTTAAGGTAGAGATATACAAATAAGTCCATGTGTCCTTGTGTTTTTATGAAAAGAACTAGAAAATAATTTTCTATAATAATTGTTTATGTGGATAACATAAAATTATTAGAACTTCTAAGAGATTGCAAAAGCTATATATATATATATATATATATCTTAAAGAAACAATCGAAGATAAAGGGCGTAAAAAAACAAAAAGTTATGTATAGATTTACAAATTAAGCATTTGGACAGTAGAATATTTCTACATTAAGAATCTTATATAGAAAAGATGTTAAAATGTTCGTATATAGACAAATATCGTATGTCGTGTGCCTTGATGATGTTAGGTCATTGGATGTGTAGAAGATTATTTTAGACCTCGAGAAGAGAATGAAAAACTAATTGGTCTTGAAGTACCATGTCTTAGTGTAGTTCAAACACTGATCTATCTTGCTAATTATACAAATCACAATATATCAATTTCTATTACTCTATTAGCAAGATATATTTCTTCACCTAGACAGAAACATTGGAACAAAGTTAAGCATACACTTTGTCATTTTATGAGTATAATGGACATGAGTTTGTTTTTTTATTCCAAAGTATCTGAATTATAATTAACTGGTTATGGAGAAACACATTACTTGTCAGATCCTCATAATGATAGATCCTCCTTTGTAGGTTTTGACTTAATGGGCTTTTCTTTTTTTGAGAGATAATGACTGCCTATTTGGTAGGGAACCATCACTGTTATTTGATTCCAGAGGAATGTTTTTGATGTCATTCGTTGTATTATGAGATGAAAGTTTGTGGCTAAAAGCCCATTTGAAATAACTGAGAGACTACCTTGCCCCAGGTTTTGATTAAAGGTTTCAATTTGTGTAAAAAGAAAACTTCTACTTCTTTGGCTCGAAGGGGTTGACTAGGGATTATCTTCCTTATAACTCCAGTGTTTAGGGTTTGAAAGAATGCTTGTACATCGTCAGCAAGGTCTATTCAAAAGCATACTGTATGAGATTAAGGCATTGTTTTCATCATCCTCCCTCTAAAGGCTTGTAACTTTTAGCAAGAGTTAAATGTCATAAAGAGTGTAAAAAGCATAGTTTAAATATAGAGAAAATGAATGGATGAATTCAAGACAAACATATGCAATGCATAAATGAAACAAAATTTGACACTAATGGATAAATGTTTGAATAATAAAAGAAATTACAAATGAAAATTCAAAATGAATGATATGCTCTCAATGATTCATCATAGGAGCAGTGATCACGTTTGGAGTCTCCGGAGGGTCAAACTCGATCTCCTTGGCATCAATCAAGTCCTAAATCTTGTTCTTCAAAGTCAAACAACTGCCAGTGTCGTGTCCTGGACTATCAGAATGGTAGGCACATCTTACGCTTGGATTGTACTTAGAAGAGGAGGTATCAGGATTTTGAGGAGGATCTTTTGGCGTGATCAGCTTCAAGTTCAACAAACATTACAACGCTTGAGACAAAGGCATGTTAATGTTAGTGTACTGTCTTTCTTGATATATTACCCTACGCCTATTGCCATGTCTTTGTTGAATAGGTGTAGGATTAGAGATCAAGATTGCCCCTACATGTTGGTCATGACGACTCTTTTGACCACACACAGCATTAGAATCTTTCTTCCCACTGTATGGATTTTTTTGAGCATCAGAGGGTGTAGCTCCTTGGATCTTTCCGCTTTTGATTCCAGCTTCGACCCTTTCGCCAGTCAGTATTAGCTCGGTGAACCCGACTGAGGAACTTCCGATTAGGTGATTGAAGAAAGGTCCCGTCAAGGTTCCCATAAAGATGTCAATCAGCTCCCTGTCAGTTAAAGGGGGTTGCACCCTACCAGCCAGATCTCTCCACTTTTTGGCGTATCCTTTGAAGCTCTTGTTGGAACCCATGGTCATGTTCTGCAACTGCACACGAGTTAGTGCAAGATCAGCATTATATTGGTACTGTTTGTAGAAAGCAGCAGTTAGATCCTCCCAGGTGTGGATGCGAGCACTCTCCAATTGATAAAACCATTCAAGTTGAGTCCCCACTAGTCTCTCTTGGAAGAAATGGATCCAAAGATTTGGATCAGTAGTGTATGGTTGATTCTTGCGGACATAAGACTTTATGTGCATCTTAGGGAAGGATATTCCATCGTGTGATACGGTGGGAGAACTGACTTGAAGGTTTTATGTTTTATCACAAATGTTAAGGTTAGCAAGAGTCGCCACTGGCTTTTCTTTTATCCAAAAGGAAAGGTAAAAAAGCACAGGAAAGACCTTTCGAGATTGTTTCTTGAGTTTGGGGGGTAGATTATGAAAGGGGAAGGTATTAGCACCCTTTTCATCCATGTTTTCCATAGGCTCTTAGTTACTTGCTAGATCACTTGCTTTTGTTTTAAATTGTGCTTTGTGTGGTTTTTTTGAAAGTATTTTGTAAAGAGGTCATTGTTTAGGCAATCTTTGTAATGATTCTTGTTTGTAAGAATGTATACAAAGATGTTTGATCTTTTGAAAATGTTTTTAAGTTTTGTAAGATGTTTGAAAGTGTATGTGTTTGTTTTGAAAATAGCAAGGAGTTTTGTTTTAAAATTGAGCAAGTAATTAGGAACATTCTACCTACTCAAAAGTCTTTCTTGTTTATTTTCCTTTTCCTTTGACATTGTTATCTTACCATTGATTTGGTAAATAACCCTATCTTTGGATGTAAATGGGACGGGCGTGGATCATCGTATAACCATGATTAGCAATGTTGCAAGGTATCTTAGCATTCTTTTTAGGGACTGAGATCATTTGAAAGGCAACTTAGATAGCGTCATCGAGAGACTATGATCTTGTATTTGCTTTGTTTTTGCTAAGATACCTTACATGCGTAATATGGCCATTTTGTATAAGGCAACCAAGTGGAATAACCCTAGGGGTGCTTGTGTGCAAATGTAATATTTTCATGCTTGTTTTTATCTTGAATTAGGATTTTCTAAGTATTGGTTTTAGTCTTTCCATACAAACCCTAATTACTAGCATGTTATATATAAAAGCGATGAATTGCAGAATTTAAAGTTACTATGCTATTACAACATTTGTGGGGAGGGGGTGTACAAATTGAATGAGGATTGCAAGAATTTTAAACCTAGTTAGTCTATTACAACCATATTGAATTGGCATCAATGTACAAGGAAATAAATAAGTACAAAGTATAAAATGAATAAATGTGCAAAAATGGAAAATGTGAAGTAAATGGATATTTGTTTGGTTTTCATGAGAAAAAGGGAATTTGTTTTAACCTAATTAATTAAAGAAAATAATTAATCAAAATTAAATTTATTAAGAATTTTTTTAAATAAAACCCTAGATTTGTTAATTGATTAACAGAAAATAAGTTTAGAAAAAGTATTTTTTTGGTATTTTTGTCTTAAAAATATTTATAGCATTATAAAATATTTTTGGCCTTTTTTATATATGAATAAATATATTTTAATAGGTGTAAAAGAAAAATAAATATTAACCTAGTTTTAATTAAATTTACAAGATGATTTATAAAAAATAAATAAAGTATAGTTAATAAAAACATTTTTTTTGTGAGAAAAAATAAAATAAACTAAGTTAAAATGAAATTATTATTTTTTGTATTTTTTATGATTTTTAATATTAGCAAAAAAAAACAAATAAGAAAACAAATGAAATAAAAATAAGAATAAAAATAAACTGGGCCAGGGGTGCAATTAGCCTGCAGGGGGGTTAGTAAGCAAAAAAAACAAAATAGACAGGCCCAAGAAGGCCCAGCGCATGCAAAAAGAAAAATCAGAAAACAAGGAAATGTGAAAAATCTAAAAGAGTACCACTGGGGCTCGAACCCAGGTCCCAAAGGTTACAGGCGCGCACTTCTACCACTGGGGTGGCTATACATCCGTTAACATAATCAAAATAATAAATATACAAGGCAAAACGCGCCCTGATGACTTCATCTTCAACCTCCAGCCAGATCAACTGTAACTTGCTTATTTCTCATCAAAAATGAAAATTGTAAACATGAAACTTGTAGCAAATTTTCTCACGGTTTCAGAAATGTAAAGCATTAAAACTATAGATCAAAGATAAGAATGAATTTTAATGGCCCTAATTTGAACCCTAAAAATCTCAGAAATTTCAGTTTCAAAATTCTCTAAGCTCAAGCAAAATTAATGGAAACTATGGACATGGTTAGCTTCAGGGCAATGATATCTACATGTTTTATTCACAAATAAATCATTGATGATGTTTGTATGAAGAGTTCCAAAGTTAGAAAACTTACCTCAAAATTGGAAATCTTGTTTTGAGTTTGAGCTTGTTTCAAGTGATGGTGATGATCAGGTTAGCTTCCTTGAGGTCCCAGGAAGCTAATACAATGATTAGCTTGAGCAATGGATGACTAAAATGGTTTAGAGAAGTCAATGTGCATAGCTCTATTTTTGGAAATTAAGGATGGTGTTAATGGTGTTACAGTTTTATAACAGGGTATGGGATCAACTCTATATGATGTTTAGAAACTTTTAGAAACCAAAATTCCAAGAAACGCACGAGTAGATTATGAGTTTCAAGTTTTTGATCAGTTTGTGTGAAAATGAAAGTGTGAAGTGTGATTTTGAATTTTAGGTTTTTTCAAGGCTTGAGCATTCGTGTTTTATGTCAAAATGGTTTATGTATGTATAAACAAAAGTGTTTGAGAGCTTTGGACCATCAGAAGTACAAGTTTCTAGCTTTTGGCTAGGTTACTTGATTTTGAAGAAAAGAGGGAAACAAGTTTCAAGGAGAGGTACAAGCATGGGCTGGGTGATTGTAAGTGTTTGAAACATTTTTCATGAGTTATAGGACCTGTTTGATCAGAAGAGAACAAGTGTAAAGTTCAAGAACAAGTTTTGTACAAAAAGTCACTTTATCAAAATGACAATGTAACCTTTCTTCCAAAAATGGATATAAAGCATGTCCATGCATTGAATGCTTGAAGTGAGGCCTCTAACATCTGTATAAACCATTAATTATGGAGTTCCTAACAAGTTTGAGGCATGCAAAGTAGTTTTTATGCAGCATAGTTTGAATTTGAATTTTGTTCATCACTAAAATGACTTGTAATTAAAGTGATAAAACCCTAACTTCCTCTCTTTGATTCTCCCTACTCAAGAATGATTTCAAGGAGTTCTTGGACATTTTGGAAAGCTTATAATATGCTCTACAACTCATCTTTGAATTTCTTTTGAATATTCCCCTTGAAACTATATGAAAAAGTGCCATGAATTTGGGTTAAAATCCTGACCAAATTAGGGCAAAATTTCACTAAGTGTTTAGTTTCATGACCATATATTCATAAAATTATAACTTGAGATACGAGAACTTTTGGAAGAAGTTGTGTGAAGAAAAGTTGTAGATTTCATGGAGATATACAACTTTCATTTTGGAAGTTTCTCTTGAATCATCTTGCATCATGGTGAAAAGTTTGCTCAAAGTTATGAAAAAATAAGAAATTTTCAACACTTAGAAAAATTTCTAAGTTTAGAAATTTTTACTTTTCAAAATGAAATCTTGAATTTTTGATTTCTTGATGAATAAGTTTCATATTTTGACATGTTTTGATGAATTATGATCTTTGGTATTTGAATTTGACCAAAAAGTCAAAGTTTGATTTTTCAGTATACAGTTGACTTTTGATTAGTTGACTAAAAAATTCATTTGTCAATCCAATGAACTTGCAATATTTTGAGCCATGTCATTAGGCGAAAATGATACAATTGGACTCTTGAGATCATTCCTTGAACCAATTGATCATTTGCTAGGTCAAAAATCAAAAATTGCTCTTTCCTAGTCAAAACCCTAATTTTGACCATTTTGCCCTTTTGGAGATTTGATCAAATTTCTTGAGGAGTTGTGGTCCAAACTTAATCAAATGATACATATGCGTTTAAAATGTTGATGTGGATAAAAAATTATGATGTTTGACTGTAAGTTGGCCATAGTTGACTTTTTCCCCAATACAGCTGATTTTTAGGTGAACTGCTCAATTGACTGAGCAAAAATCTGATCCAAGGCTTGAAAATTGACATGAGAAATCTTGGGGGTCCATAATGATCCATGAAATTCATATTGGAGATTGGAAGTTCAAAAATCCTTGTGCAAACTCAAACCCTAATTTTGGTCATCAGTGCTTAAGGAGGTGTCTTGAGTTGATCAAACCCTAGTGCAGTGTTGGACCCAAGGAGATCTTGTGAGAAAATTCTTGATAAGTTAAGGGGGGAATTTTGGGATACAATAGCTTCCCCTGTTCAATCTTCTTAAGCCTGAAGAGTTAGATTGGCGAGTTTTGCCATTCGTGACTCGAAGGTGGAAGATGATTGGACATTAAAGTGCCCAGAAATTTGCACTCAGTGATGTGATGGTTGATGTTTGATGGTATAGTGAATGGGCTTAAAGATGCCATTTGGAGGGATGATGGAAAGTTTTTTGGATATGGGCTTGTAGATGCCATCCAGAAATGATTGACGAACTGTATTTGTAAGCTGAAACTGAATGAGTATCAGAATGGCGTCCGTGTCTTGAGCGCATCTGAACTGTATCTGAAAGCTAAATCTAAATGAGTATCAAGATGGCATCCATGTCTGGAGCATATCTGAACTGTATCTGAGAGTGAATCTGAATGAGTATCAGGATGGCATCCGTGTTTGGAGCGTATTTGAATTGTATCTGAGAGTGAATCTAAATGAGTATCAAGATGGCATCCGTATCTAGAGCGTATCTGACCTGTATCTGAAAGCTGAATCTGAATGAGTATTAGAATAGCATCCGTGTCTGGAATGTATTTGAACTGTATATGAGAAGCTGAATTCGAATGAGTATCAAAATGGCATCCTTGTCTGAAGCGTATCTGAACTGTATCTGAAAACTTTAAACATTGTTAATGGTAGTTGTTAACCCTATCCTGAAAAGGGTAAAATGTTAGCTAAAATGCAAAGTCACGTGGTATGAAATGCATGGTATAATGCATTCTTGTTATCAATGTTTATGATATATGGATGTGATGTATGCGTATGTGAGCTAATTTGTTGCACTGTTGTTAGATTGGGGAAAATAAATCCCTAACCACTACTGAGGATATGTAGCGTAAGTCTTCATGTTGTGAAGTTTGAAGAATTTCCACCTAGAGAAATAAAGTCTATTGTAAGGGAAATTCCGTGTACTGTTTATAAAATCCTGTTGAGGAATCCGGAGAAATTGAACGACTTCTACTGGGGATTGATAGTTGGAAGCTTTGTTCCGCTGGGGATTAAACTGCACACTGCGGGGAATTTTTACGGAGATAACTTAGAAAGATTTTCCTACCTCTTAAAGACATCAATGATTGTCTTTTTATTTTGTTTATTTGTAAACAATAATTATGTTCAAATGCATATGTTCAAAAATAAATCATTGGACATTTTTATAAACAAAACACAAGAATAAAGAAAAACAGATAGTTTTTCACCTTCAAAGGGATATCTTTGTATTGACTTTGAGTGAGTATTTTTGTATAATGAGATAAATATTCTAGTAAGAGAATGCTGACGTAAAAAATGAAAATTCTGATACAAAGAAAAGATAGCTATGTGCAATAATCCCATAGGGTTCCCATTCTGCTATAGCCTTCGTATCTCTGAGCATCTTGTCTATTTGTTGCTTCGTCCGAAGATGATTGAATTGATCAGAAATTCTGAGTTTGTCAGTCGAAGCCAAAGGTTGTTCGTAAAGTGATCAAACGGGACATAGTCATACGCTTTAATTCCATAACTTTTTCCTGGACCGCCCTTTCGGGTTTTCAGTCCACCGGGATACCCTTTTTTTGCCCAAGCCGCCCTTTTGAGTTTTCAACTTGTCGGGTGTACACTTTTTTTTTGTTTTATCCCTAATTTTTGCCCAAACCTTTTTGGTTTGTCGGGATGCCCTTGTTTTGCCTCGGTGTGTCAACCTAGCGGGTCTCTTATGCGTAGTATCTTTTGACTATGTCTGCGTTCGCAGGGTATGGCAGGTCGTCACCATCCATGGTGGTTAAGATCATTGCTCCATCAGAGAATATATTTTTGACTACAAACGATCCTTCATATGTAGGAGTCCATTTGCCCCTGGGATCACCTTGCAGTAGTATGATGCGTTTGATCACCAGATCCCCAACTTGATATACTTGGCGTATGACCTTTTTGTTGAAAGCCTTGATCATTCGTTTTTGATACATTTGACCATGGTAGACAGTAGTAAGCCTTTTCTCATCAATCAAGTTTAGTTGATCAAGTCAAGTCTGGATCAAATCTTCTTCATTCAGCCATGCATCCTTCATAATTCTTAGAGAGGGGATCTGGACCTCAATAGGAAAGATAACTTCCATGTCGTATACCAGAGAGTAGGGTGTTGCCCCGGTTGATGTACGAGCTGTGGTACGATACCTGCGGAGAGCGAATGGTAGCATCTCATGCCAGTCTTTGTATGTGACTGTTATTTTCTGTATGATCTTTTTAATGTTCTTATTCACGGCTTCGACAACACCATTCATCTTTGGACGGTAAGGGGAAGAATTGTGATGCTGGATCTTGAATTGCTCGCACAGGGCGGTGATCATAGTGTTATTCAGGTTTGTACCATTGTCTGTAATGATCCTCTCCGGGATACCGTAACGACATATGAGATTCTGCTTGATGAACCGGGCGACAACATTCTTGGTAACAGAAGCAAAAGAAGCTGCCTCCACCCACTTGGTAAAATAGTCAATGGCCACTAAGATGAAGCGGTGTCCATTGGAGGCTATTGGTTTGATTTCCCCAATCATATCAATCCCCCACATAGCAAAGGGCCAAGGAGCTGTCAATACATTCAGATGAACCGGAGGTACGTGCACCTTGTCAGCATAAATCTGACACTTGTGGCAGGTTCGAGAGTGTTGATAGCAATCTACTTCCATGGTAGACCAGTAATGGCCTGCCCGTAGGATTTTCTTTGCCATTGTATGCCCACTGGAATGGGTGCCAAAAGTGCCTTCATGTAACTCAGTCGTGATCCTTTCAGCTTCAACCTTGTCTACGCACCGAAGTAACATAGAGTCATGGTTGTGTTTGTAAAGAATGCCATTACTAAGGAAGAATTTAGCAGAGAATCTACTTAAGAACTTCTTATCGTTTACTGAAGCTCCTTCTGGATATTCTTGGGTTTCGAGATACCTCCTGACTTCGTGAAACCAAGGCTGGTCCGCTACTTCTTCAACATTAATCTCGTGACAGTGTGCTGGTTCATCCCTTCGTTCAATGGTAATCTGGGGAGCCTCGTTATCCCATTTAAGTTTAAACATAGATGACATTGTGGCTAGTGCGTCTGCTAGCTGATTTTCTTCTCGAGGGAAGTGCTCGAAGGTAATCCTCTCAAAATGTGGGAGTAATGTCAAAACATGTTCTTTGTAAGGGATAAGGTTAGGGTGTTTGGTGTCCCATTCCCCTTTGATCTGGCTGATAATCAAAGTTGAATCTCCGAATACATTCAAAGATTTGATCCCCAAGTCTATGGCAGCTTTGAGACCAAAGATGCACGCTTTGTATTCCGCCATGTTATTTGTACAATTGAAGCAGAGTCTTGCCGTAAAGTGAGTGTGACATCCTTCTAGAGATATGAGTACAACACCAATACCATTTCCGAGTGCGTTAGATGCCCCATCAAAAACCAGGGTCCATCGGGATCCTTGTTCAGGTCTGTCATATGGTCTAAATTCTTCATAGTTGTTTACCATCATGATGTCTTCATTTAGGAATTCGAACTTCATGGACTGGTAGTCTTCTACAGCTTGGTGAGCAAGGTGATCAGCTAGTACACAACCCTTTATTGCTTTCTGGGTAGTATATTGTATGTCATATTCTGTCAGGATCATATACCATCTTGCTATTCTCCTAGAGAGTGCAGGTTTCTTGAAGATGTATTTTATTGGATCCATTTTAGATATCAACAAGGTAGTATGGGTCAGCATATACTGTCTTAGCCGATGAGCATCCCATGCCAGAGCGCAGAAAGTTTTCTCGAGCAGTGAATATCTTGTTTCACAGTCGGTAAACTTTTTGCTCAGGTAATAAATAGCGTGCTCTTTTCGGCCAGACTCGTCATGCTGCCCCTGCACACACCCCATTGAATTTTCCAAAACATCCAGATGCATGATCAACGGTCTTCCCTCAACTGGTGGCATCAAAATAGGAGGCTCTTGCAGGTATTCTTTGATCTTGTCGAAAGCAGTTTGGCACTCATAATTCCATTTGACTACTTGATCTTTCTTCAGTAGTTTGAAGATTGGTTCACAAGTAGCTGTCAGGTGATAAATGAATCTGGCAATGTAGTTTAAACGTCCCAAGAATCCTCTGACTTCCTTTTCAGTATGAGGAACAGGCATCTCTTGTATCGCTTTCACCTTGGTAAGATCTACTTCAATACCTTTATTGCTAACAACAAAGCCTAGGAGTTTACCAGACCTTACCCCAAATGTGCACTTATTTGGGTTCAACCTCAGCTTGTATTTCTTTAGTCTCTCAAACAGTTTCTGTAAACGATCAAGATGATCTTCTTGTGTTTGAGATCTAGCTATCATGTCGTCCATATTGACCTTTATTCCGTGATGTATCATGTCGTGAAATAAAGTTAACATGGCACGCTGATAGGTTGCCCCAGCATTCTTCAGTATGAACGACATAACCTTGTAGCAGAATGTCCCCCATTGTGTGACAAAGGTTGTCTTCTCCGTGTCCTCAGGTGCCATTTTGATTTGGTTGTAACCTGAGAAACCGTCCATGATGGAAAACACTTTGTGTTGTGCCGTATTGTCAACTAGAATATTAATGTGGGGAAGTGGGAAATCATCCTTAGGGCTGGCCCTATTCAAATCTCTGTAGTCCACGCACATTTGTACCTTGCCATCTTTTTTGGGCACGGGAAAAACATTGGCAACCCATTGCAGATAAGAGGTGATGGCCAAGAATCCGGCATTGAATTGCTTCATGAGTTCAGCTTTAATCTTCTCTGACATATCTGGTCGCATTTGACGGACCTTTTGTTTTACTGGTGGGCAGTCCTCTTTTGTAGGTAGACGATGTACCACAATATTTGCATCAAGTCATGACATGTCTTCATACGACCAGGCAAAGACCTCAACATACTCGTGTAACAACTGAATCAGACGCTCCTTGACACTGGGTTCCATATTGGTACCCACCTTGACTTATCTTTTGTCTTCTTCGGTACCTAGATTGATTGTATCCACTGGTTCCTCGTGGGGATGAATGGTTCTCTCTTCTTGTTGTAGTAATCTGGAAAGTTCCCCTGGTACTTCACAATCTTCCTCACCTTCATCTTCGGCTTGGTAGATTAGATTTTCAGAGTCACAAAAAGCCATAGCAGAATCATTACCCATGGGATCCTGAATGGATGTAGACCTGCATTGTGAGTGTGAGTGTGTGTAAGAGTATAGCTATCTTTGAAAGAAATGAAAATGTAAAAAGAAAAACAATGAGCGCAAAGTTTGTATGCAAAAACGTCCATGATTCATTGATGTCATATGGAAATGAGATGACAACCCTTACAAATAGACCATTGTGCCTCGGGTAAGACACGAGGTTTTAAGAGTCTGAATTGTTTTTAATATTACAGATCCAACAAAATGTAAAGACAAATTATTGTGGGATAAAAGTGATCGGGACAAAGTCTCTAGCCTCCCAATTGTTGAGCCCTCCACTGACAGTTGGGACAATCCAATCCTCTAGGTCATAGCTGTCTTCATCATCCTCCACTACATTGACTTGGTGGTTACTGATCTTCAAGGGTGGTCCTCCGGCACGAGCGCGGTGTACAGCCTTCTGGGCACCTGAAGTGAAACCCAGACCAAATTTATCAGATTTGTTTGGGATATTTGGGAATTGTCCCCAAATAGTGCACTCACCTTCTTCTATCACTGCCTTGGCATCTTTCAAAGACGACATCTTGAGTGGAGGCCTTGTGATTTTGGGAACTTGAGACACAGCCTTGGTCACTGCCACCTCTTGCGGGACTTCTTCAAAGCGTTGGAATGGAGTTTCAATAAATTCACCATCTAACTCCACATATCTGAAGGAATTGAGATGGATGACCATATACTTCTCTTCTCCATGAACGGTGATGATCTTCCCTTGAATTGGATATTTCTGCATTTGGTGCAGCGTAGAAGTAACAGCGCCGGCATTGTGGATCCACGGTCGGCCTAGCAAGCAGGAATATGAAGGGTGAATGTCCATTACATAAAAAGTTGAATCAAATGTTTGGGTTCCAACATTTATGGGGATATCCACTTCCCCATGCACCATCCTCTTTGATCCGCCAAAAGCCCTCACTACTATGTTGCTTGGTTTCAAAGTCAATCCTTCGCAGTCAAGTCTATCAAGAGCTTTTTTAGGCAGCACATTCAAGGACGAACCGGTGTCAACCAACACATGAGCCAGAGTTATGACCCTGCATTCTACGGATACATGCAATGCCTCATTATGCTTCCTCCCCCTTGGCGTTAAATCAGCATCCGAAAAACCTAAGCCATTATCTGCAGTCAAACTGGTTACGCAGTCTTGGAATTGATCGGCATATGTTTATGGGGGTACATGAGCAGTTTTAAGGAACTTTACCAAGGCTTTTGCATGAGTCTCAGAACATAGTAATATAGCCAGCATGGAAATTTTTGACGGAGTTTGCCCCAGTTGCTCGACTACATTGTAGTCGCTTCTTTTTATGATCTTTAGAATTTCCTCCATCTATTTCCGGGAGATTTCATGGATAGCCAACGATTGTGCCTTCATCCCGACAGGCTCAATTAGAATACTTTTACCTCGAGTTTCGGTTGACTCAGCAGCAGGAATGTCAGTAGGGGTGATAACAGGGATTGTAACAGTTTTGTCAGTTGGAGTATTAGTAAAGATAATTGTAGGACTGGGAACATCCTTTGGAGGAGCAACAACAACATGAATGATTATGGGTCCAGGAACAACCTTTGGGGGAGGAATTTCTGGAGAGAATATCCTTCCGCTTTGGGTAATCTTACTAGTCCCTGCAATATTAGTGATATCAGAGTCAACTTTCTCAGAACTTGAATCATCGGCAGCTAACCAATCTTGCTTGACACTGTGGTAGTAGACATCCCCTCCATAATTCCATGGTACAGATTTGTCTAACGAATACGGGATTGGTCCAAGCATTGTAATTATCAAAGGAGCTACTTTTGGAACTGGTGTAATTCTAACGGGTCTTTTGGTGGAGACCCTAGAAGAATTGTCGGAAATGGTAACAATGGAAACATCATTATAAGAAACAGTTGGAATAGAAGTCTTCTCGAACAAAATTTCCTTGTTATCTATTAGGCACTGAACGCCTGTTTTTAACAAAGGACAATTGGTTAGTGAGGACAAATAGAAATGACAGCTTTCATCACAACCTGGGAATACAATGGCATTAAATAAGTTCCTTTTGATAGTTATGAGTGGGGTCATAAGTTCATCAACTGAAGTAACAAACATATCTTCCTCAATGGCGTTGGTGTTATGGTCGTGCTTGGGCATAGGGGTGGAAATGACATTGGGCTTTTTTGGCGCATCGAATTCAATCTCTTTGGCTTCAAGGAGGCCTTGTACTTTGTTCTTTAGAGCCCAACAATTGTTAGTGTCATGGTCGGGACTCTCAGAGTGGTATGCACAGCGGGTATTAGGATGATAGTGAGGAGAGGTTGTGTTAGGTTTCTTTGGAGCTTATTTCAAGGTCACTGAGTTGGATCTTAACAAATGTGACAATACTTGAGATGATGTCATATTAATTCTAGTGAATTGTCTGACTGGTATTTCCATTCTTGGTTGGTTGTTTCTTTGCTGATCAGGCACAAATTTAGGAATCATAACAGCCCTCACCATTGGACGGCGTCCGGCCCTATCTTGATTTCTCTGAGGATATATAGCAACCAATTCTTTTTTCCCGATGAATGGCTTCCTTACAGCAGCAGAGGATGCATCTTTTTGAATCTTTCCATTCTTTATCCCGACTTCTACCCTTTCTCCGGTCAATATCAATTCAGTAAAACCTGCCGATGAACAACCAATTAAGTGATTTAAGAAAGGACTAGACAAGGTGCCCAAAAACATGTCTACCAACTCTTTTTCAAATAGGGGAGGTTGAACTCTTCCAGCCAAGTCCCTTCATTTTTGCGTATAGTCCTTGAAGCCTTCACTTAAAACCATGGCCATACTCTGGAGTTGAGTATGGGTAGGCGCAAGCTCAGCATTGTATTGGTATTGTTTGTAAAAGGTTGCAACAAGATCTTCCCAGTTATAAACATTGGCTCTTTCTAACTGATAAAACCAATCAAGTTGAGTTCCAAACAGACTGTCTGGGAAGAAGTGTACCCATAAATCTTTGTCAGCGGTATGGGGCTGGATTTTCCTCACATAGGACCGGAGATGCATTTTAGGGCATGAGACTCCGTCATATTTGGCGAACACATGTGCTTTGAATTTTGGAGGAATGACAATTCCCGATACCAGTCTCAACTCCTCAAAGTCCAATCCAAGCACTTTTTTGATTTCCATTGCACTCAACTGTTCTTCTATATGCTTATACTTGTTGTGATACGGTTTGAGAACTGACTTGAGGTTTGAGTTTGTATTCGCACTTGTTCGGTTTAGCAAGAGTCGCCACCGACTTTTTATTTATCCTAAGGAAAGGTCAAAAAGCACAGGAAAGACCTTTGAGATGTTTTTGTGGGTTCGGGGGGTAGATTATGAAAAGGGAAGGTGCTAGCACCCTTTTCATCCATGGTTATCCATGGGCTCTTAGTTACTTGTTTTAGATCACTTGCCTTTACTTTTCAATTGTTTGAAATGGTGCTTTGTGTGCATGGTTTTGAAAAATGTTTTGAAAAAGATGCCTTGTCTAGGCAACCATTGTAACAATTCTTTACTCGAATATTTTATAAAGGTGTTTGTCTTTTTGAAAAGATGTTTCAATGTTTTTTGAAAGTTTGTTTTGAAGTTGTGTTGTGATGTGTGTTTTGAAAAATGACAATGATTGTTTTGCAAGATTGATCAAGTAACCAAGAGCTATCTATCCTAAATTTCTCAAAGATCTTTCTTATGTTTTAACCCTTTTAACAGTGTTGTTTCACCATTGTATTTGGTGAACAACCTTGTGTTAGGATGTTAACGGGACAGGCGCGGGTCATCGTTTAGACCATGAATGCAATAGTATCAAGTATTTTGGCAATTTTCTTGAGGGACTATGATCATTTTGTTTAGGCAACAAGATAGCATCATCGAGGGACTATGATCATTTTGCTTGTTTTTGTTTTGCCAAAGACACTTAACATGCAACCATGGCCCATTTTTGAAGGCAACAAGCGGGATTACCCTAGAGGTGCAAGTGTGAATGGTGTATTAATTTTCAAGCATTTGTCTTGTATTAGGTTATCTAGCGGTTGATTTTGAATCTTTGCATACAAACCCTAATGTGATAGGTGGAAATTAGAACTGACTGTTTTTTAAGTTGGTTTCGCAAAATGTCGCGGTAAGCAAGAGTCGCCACCGTCTTTTATGTTCTCCAACATGGAAAGGACAAAAGCACAGCAAAATTCCTTCTTTGAGAATGTTTCTCGGTTCGGGAGGTAGATTTATAGAAAGGGAAGATGTTAGCACCCTTTCCATCCATGGTTATCCATGGGCTCTTAGGTACTTGCTCTTATATTTTCAAAATTTGTTTGCTTTTCAAGTGTGTGTGGGTTTTGAAAAAGTTTCGTTTAAAAAATTTCTAAGTAACTCTTGTATCTGTCCTCAAGAGTGTATGAAAAATTTGTTTGAAAACTTTTAGAAAGTGTGGGTGCGAAAAGTTGTTTTTGTTTGTTTGAAAGAGCAAGTACTTAAGAGAAGTCTACCTACCCTAAGGAATTAGGCTGTGTAAGAGTCCTTTAGATAGTGTTATCCCATCATTGAGAGGTAGGTAGCACCATCGTTGGAGGTGTTCAGGTCAATTCGATTATCGGGACAGTGTGGTCACCGAAGCAATGGTAGGACACCTTAGTGGTAACCCTAATGTCCTAGATCCTTTTATCCGAGGCAACCGTTTCGAGGCAATTGGATCTTTAGACAAAAGGGCGACCTCTAAGACACCCTATACTTGATGACCACATTCGAGGCAACCAGTGAGGCGTACCCTAGGAGTGTCATGTGCTTTGTGTGTTGTTTTTCAGTTAATGTTTGTCTTTGCATATTATTTGTGAGCTACGGATTGATTTTATTTTACATACATTCTTGCAGGCATTTTTTAACAGTTAGGAGTGCGGAAAATAAATTGCGGAAATGTAAATCTAGCTATTACAAGGCGCGGGTCTATACATCGCCAAAAACAAAAACCCGTTTTGGTAAATAAGTGCGAGAAATTAAATGAAGCGGTAAAAGAGGTCCTAATTAACTATTACATTTCCAGAAGCAGTTACATAAATATAATGAAAATAAATTAAAGCGCGAGAGAATCAAATCGGGATGTCTTTAGGGTGTTGACCCTTTTTTAAGAAAGAATTGAATTTTTTGTCTTTTTTTGTAATTAATGAAATTAAAACTAATAACTAATTAATTAATTAATTAAGAAAATGATATTTTTTGTGTTTTTGTGTTTTTAATGAAAATAAAGAGAAAATAAATAGAAATTAAAAGTTAGCAAAAACCTAATTCTAAATTGTTTTTATTTATTGTAAAAAGTATTAAAGTTAATTAATTAAGCTAATTTAATTTAATTTACATTTATTTACAAAATAAGTTAATAAATAATAAAATGTTTTTTTTTTGTTTTTCTGAATTTTATGGGAAAAATTAGTTTGGGTTAATTAAACAATTAATAAAACTAATAATTAATAAAAGGGAAATTATAAAAGAAAAGAAAATAAAAAGAGAAAAAAGAAAAGAAAACAAGAACCCAGGGGGTGTTGGACCCTTAGGGAGGTGAATCAGGAATTTAGGCCCATTGTCTCAAGCCTTTTTGACTTTTGAATCGTTCAGAGGCGCGTTGACCAGGGAGTATGGTGTGGAGCACCCTTTGGCCTTTGGATTGATCTTTTGAGACACTTGGCGCGCATCTGTATGGGGCCTATGGTGGAACGCGTCTAGGAAGCTGCATGGGAATTTGTTAGAAAAAATAATATTGAGACTTGGGGGGACCTGGGAAAACTTACAGCGCGGTATGATGGACCTTAGGACGTGGCAAGGGTTGCTTTAGCTTCAGAGTATGGCAAAGAAGAGAGTCACGTTCTCCTTTTGGCCTGAAAATGCTTGCAACACTCCTTTTGATCTCACACTTTTTTTTGACACTTTTTGGATTTTGCTCTGGCCGTTTGTGCACACTCTAGGGTGTGAATGAGGCTTGCAAGGCTTGCATATGTAGTAATGAGTGAGAATAAGTCACATTTAGGAGCCTTTAACCATTGCAATTAAGCTTTGGATTTTGTCTTAACCACCATTAAAGGCCTTTCAAAGCTTGTTCAAAATTTGAATTTTCATGCCTAAATGAGCTTAGCACGAAATTGGTAGGTTGCAAATGCTTCATGAAGGCTATTTAAACCATAAGATACCATTTAATTAATTTTTTTTAGATTTACTTGAATTATTATGGATTAAAATGAATTAAATCCATAAAAATTAAATAAAAATAGAAAAATAATTATTTGGTATTGAAATTGATCATGGGACACATGGGTGGCATGACAAGGCTGAATCAAGTGGAAAAAAGTGGGCCCTTTTGTCAAAAATTGAAGTTTCAAGGATAGTTGACTTTTGCCATTTCACAAAAATTTCCCAACTTATCCAATGCATATCTTGCTCAATTTTAATCATATGAACATGTTCTTGGACATTTTGAAAAGGTCTTGAAGTCCTCTAACCAATTCCTTTGGTCCCATGTCATTTTGATTTACCAATCTCAAGTTATGGTCTTTGACTTAAAATGCCTTTTTGTTGACTTTTGAAAATGACCTATAATGTTGAAATTGATAACTTTTTGTGAGAGCATTTCTTGGACTTGGAATGTGAAGATGAGTTATAGGAAATGTCCTCCCCTTAAAAATGAGCATTGGATGGGATTTTTATGATGAACCATGAAAAAGTTATGCCTTGGTCAAGTTACAGTTGACTTTTCAACTGTCCAAAAATGGAAACTTTTGCATCTTGATGATTTTTGAGCCATGCTTGTGGAATCATGATCAAGACTTGATCAAATGATGATTGTGGCTTCAAAATAAGATGTTGACCAAATTTTTTGACTTTTGACTGCCAAATGACCATTTTACCCCTACAGTTGATTGTGAAGCAATTAAGGTTTTTGACTGTGCAACTTGACCTTGTGAGCCTTGAAACTTGACATGTAGGTGCTTTACAATGTATATGAGCATATGGGACTTGATTGAGCCCTTGAAAACCTCAACTTCCTTGCAAGAACCAAAACCTTAATTTGACTGGCTTAGGAGGGTGTTTGAACTGTGCAACCCTTGAGCAAATTGAGATGATGCTTGTCAAAACTTTGAAGAATATGGGAGGGCAAATTTTGGGGTACAACAGTTGCCCCTGTTCAATCTTCTTAGACCTGAGGATGTAGATTGGCTTTCGAGCCTTTCGTGATCCAAAGGTGGAAGATGATTGAACACTAGAGTGCCCAGAAATTTGCACTGACATAGTAAAATATCAACAACGTGATGTCGGGAATGGGCTTACAGATGCCATTTGGAGAGATGGTGGATAGCAGGATGGGCTTATAGATGCCATCTGGAGATGTGACAGAACCTTGTCGGGAATGGGCTTATAGATGCCATTTGGAAAGATGGTATGGGAGGATGGGCTTATAGATGCCATCTGGAGATGTGACAGAACCTTGTCGGGAATGGGCTTATAGATGCCATTTGGGGACTGTTGGTAGGTGGATGGGCTTATAGATGCCATATGGAGGTTGTCTGTTGAATTGTAATTTTTGTAAGTTGAAAGAGGGAACCTGTGTAGGGTTGCCTGATGATGAGCTCGTGTAAAACTGCATCTTGGAAAAAAGGACACCTGTGTAGGGTTTACTGATGATGAGCTCGTGTAAAACTGCATCTTTGAAGGAAGGAAACCTGTGTAGGGTTTACTGATAATGAGTCCGTATAAGACTGCATCTGAAATGGAGAAGGAACCTGTGTAGGGTTACTTTGATGACGAGTCCGTGTAAAACCGCATCTAGAGCTGAGAAGGAAACCTGTGTAGGGTTTACTGATGACGAGTCCGTGTAAAACTACATCTTTGGAAAGAGATAACCTGTGTAGGGTTTCTTTGACGACGAGCCCATGTAAAACTACGTCTGGAGAGAGAGAACCTGTGTAGGGTTTCTTCGGGATAAGTTCGTGTAAAACTTCTGGAGGAACCGGGGTAAGGTTACTTCGGGATAAGTCCGTGTAAGACTTCTGGAGGAACCGGGGTAAGGTTACTTCGAGATAAGTCCGCGTAAGACTTCTGGAGGAACCGGGGTAAGGTTACCACAGGATAAGTTCGTGTAAAACTTCTGGATGAACCGGGGTAAGGTCATCTTGAGATAAGTCCGTGTAAGACTTCTGGAGGAACCGGGGTAAGGTTACCGCAGAATAAGTTCGTGTAAAACTTCTGGATGAACCGGGGTAAGGTCATCTTGAGATAAGTCCGTGTAAGACTTCTGGAGGAACTGGGGTAAGGTTACTGCAGGATAAGTTCGTGTAAAACTTCTTGATGAACTGTGGTAAGGTCATCTTGAGATAAGTCCGTGTAAGACTTCTGGAGGAACCGGAGTAAGGTTACTGCAGGGTAAGTTCGTGTAAAACTTCTGGATAAACCGGGGTAAGGTTATCTTGAGATAAGTCTGTGTAAGACTTCTGGAGGAACCAGGGTAAGGTTACTGCAAGGTAAGTTCGTGTAAAACTTCTTGATGAACCAGGGTAAGGTCATTTTGAGATAAGTCCGTGTAAGACTTTTTCTGAAAGAAAAGGAACCGGTGTAGGGTTACTTTGATGATAAGTCCGTGTAAGACTTCTTCTGGAAGAAAAGGAACCGGTGTAGGGTTACTTTGATGATTAGTCTGTGTAAGACTTCTTCTGAAAGAAAAGGAACCGGTGTAGGGTTACTTTGATGATAAGTCCGTGTAAGACTTCTTCTGAAAGAAAAGGAACCGGTGTAGGGTTACTTTAATGATAAGTCTGTGTAAGACTTCTTCTGGAAGAAAAGGAACCGGTGTAGGGTTACTTTGATGGTAAGTCCGTGTAAGACTTATTCTAGAAGAAAAGGAACCGGTGTAGGGTTACTTTGATGATAAGTCCGTGTAGGACTTCTTATGGAAGAAAAGGAACCAGTGTAGGGTTACTTTGATGATAAGTCCGTGTAAGACTTCTTCTGAAAGAAAAGGAACCGGTGTAGGGTTACTTTGATGATAAGTCCGTGTAAGACTTCTTCTGAAAGAAAAGGAACCGGTGTAGGGTTACTTTGATGATAAGTCCGTGTAAGACTTCTTCTGGAAGAAAAGGAACCGGTGTAAGGTTACTTTGATGATAAGTCCGTGTAAGACTTCTTCTGGAAGAAAAGGAACCGGTGTAGGGTTACTTTGATGATAAGTCCGTGTAAGACTTCTTCTGAAAGAAAAGGAACCGGTGTAGGGTTACTTTGTGATGGGTCCGTGTAAGACTTTGTCTGAAAATTAAGAAGGAACCGGTGTGGGGTTGCCTGATGATGAGTTCGTGTAAAACTACATCTGAAGTTGAGAAGGAACCAGTGTGGGGTTGCTTCATGATGATCAAGTGGATGATTATCCTGTCTGGTTTAAGATATTAACCCACGATCAGTCGTCCATAGAATTTTCCTGGCTTGTTACCAATGTTGATCTGGAACTGTAGAGGTAGATGGTAATCATCTTTTGATTGACCTTTTCCTGAAAAGGCAAAACGTTAGCTGTATGCAGTGTCACGATGCATGAACTGCATGATATTAAGATGTTCTCAAGAATAAATGAGATTTGTGTGTTATGATGCGTATATGCATGCGTCATGGTGTATGATAATGTGATGAATGTCTATGAATGTATCTTCGTCTAGGAAAATAAATCCTTGACGAACACCGGGAAGTTGAATCCTGGGTTGAGGTTGAAGAGTAGAGTTCTTCATTTCCGCTGGGGATGATGGTTGCAAGAATAAACCGGTAGGAGAGGATGACTCCGTTGGGGAATAAACTTGATGAAGATATTACTCTGCAGGGAATTACTCTGTGGGAAGAGATACTTCGCTGAGGTTTTGATGATAACTCCGCTGGGGATTCCCGTTGATAAATTTTGTTGGGGAATTTGATGAATTCCGCTGGGGATAGGAAGAACTTCGCCGAGGACGATCTTTCCGTGGTAATTAGCTGAGGATAACCCAGTTATAAGCTCTGGTTGGGAATAACCTTTAAATAAAGTCGGGGAGATTCGTTCATACTTTGCAGGTGATAAGCTTCCAGAATCTACTGGGGATAAGCTTCCAAAATCTACTGGGGATATGGTTCAACTCTCCTGGGGAGACTTTTAAACTGTACTGGGGAATGGCTCCACTGGATGTCTGTATTCCTCCGGGGAATAATCTTATATTAAGACGGCCGGGGATGCTTGCTTAGGAACATCTGCATACTGCTGGAGAATATTGAGATTTTCTGGGGATACCCAACTTCCTTAAGGCTGACAGTAGACTAACTCTGCTTGGGGAGAGCGTTGTTGACTTGCTGGAGATATTGTACCTTGTCAGGGATGACGGGAGAGTATTGCTGAATCTTATCTTACTCTACGGGGAGTGAAGGTATCTTGATCTTGTTCTTCAGCTGAACTTACCTTGGTACCTTGGTGAACAGAGCAACTAGATCGTTCGGACAATTCTTATTGCCCCTGTTTCTGATGTGGGAGAAGAAGATACCTGTGGAGGCGCTTGAGGACTGCCGGTTGACAAATCTTCTTCTGGTAGGCAAGTGACGAGATGACAGTACATAGTCGTACGCTTTAATCCCTAACTTTTTCCTGGACCTCCCTTTCGGGTTTTCAGTCCATCGGGATACCCATTTTTGCCCAAGCCGCCTTTTCAGGTTTTCGACTTGCCGGGTGTACAGATTTTTTTTATTTCATCCCTTATTTTTGCCCGAACCCTTTTGGTTCGCCGAGAAGCCCTTGTTTTTGCCTAGGTGTGTCAACCTAGCGGGTCTTTGATTATGCGCAGTATTTTTTCGACTATGTCTGTGCTCTCAGGATGTAGGGAGGTGCCCCTGTCAGTAGTGTTGCGTTGCCCTACTACCAGAAGATCTTCCAATGCCTCAAGTGATCCAGATGGAGATTTGCCCCAAGTTGGTTGGCCTTTTGAGAGATTCTCCGAATCTTGACTTAACTGCCCCAGATAATAGACCATGATCATGTCTACCCCTTGGTTGGAAGTACTTTTGTTCACTTAGATATTCATCGTGCGAACTTCTATGCTGTTCAAACAAATAGTCATATGCAAGCAATGTTATATTAAAAATGCAAAGCTTATGTCTGTCTTGAAGTTTTTTGAAAATGCATTTTTCATAAAAACAAGTGACTTTTTTTTGTAAACTGTGATGTCAACTCGTTATTTTACCGCAAGCCTTAAGGAGTCAGGATACCTTTGGTAACAGTATGCTTTCGAACTAACCCATGCTTCAGCTAGGACTTTTAATGGTTGTAGCGTGGCCTGGTTCACGGTTTAAGAAACAAAGGATAAAGGCTCAAATTTTATTTGTACCCACCCGCTCTTCGTGATGTTCTTCAAACCTAAACTCAGCTGATCGTGCGTTAGACCTTGTTTGAGTCTTTGTCCTGATATACCGGTGATGGTTCGGACGTCGACAATTTATTTGGAATAGGCAGTCATTCCTTTTTTGGTTGAGGGTTTGTAGGACCTCTTTCTTTTTTGATTTCGTTATCCCTGTTTTTTGCCTGAACTGTTTCTTTTGTGATTACAGTCAGCGGGATGCCCCAGTTTTGTAAGTCTCCTTCATAGGTTTTGACTTATTGGGTGTTTATTTTGAGGGATAATGACTGCCCATCTTTATGATTATTTAGGACCATCACTGTCTTTTGTTTTGTAAGGACTTCTTTGGTGCCACTCGTTGTGCACTTGGATCAACTGAGAGAACTACCCTGCCCCAGGTTATGATTAAGGGTTTTAATTTTCGAAAAGAAAACTCCTACTTCTTTGGCTCGAAGGGGTTGACGAGGGGTTATCTTCCTTATAACTCCAGTGTATAGGAATTGAAACAATGCATGTACCTCATCAGCAGGGTCTGTTCAAAAGCATACTGTAGATTGTGGTATCGTTTTCGTCATCCTCCCTCAAGAGGCTTAGAAATATTAATTGAGAGTTGAACATCAAGAAAAAAATAAAAGCAATTTTGAATATAGAGAACACAATTACTTCAAAACAGACACGTGTAATGCATTAATGAAATAATAGAGTTTGACATAATAATTGTTTGAATAAACATAGAAAAATACAATATCAGAATTTAAATGAACAAGAGTCTCTCAATCCTAGCCATGTTTGGCAAGGGAGCAGTGATCACATCAGGAGTCTCAGCAGGCTCGAATTCGATCTCCTTGGCGTCAATCATGTTCTGAATCTTGTATTTCAGCGCCCAACAATCCTCAGTATCGTGCCCCGGGCTTCCGGAATGATAAGCACACCTCGTATCTGGGTTGTAGTTTGGAGAAGAGGTCTTGGGATTTGCAGGAGGGTTGATCACCGCAATCAGATTCATTTTCAACATGTGTTGCAATGCTTGTGACAATGGCATGTTGATGTTGGTGAATTGTCTTTTAGGTTCATCTGGCCTTCGCTGATTTCCCTTTGGCGGTTGTCGGTGTGACGCAGAACCTGAGATCATGACCGCCCCTACGTGTTGGTCACGACGATCCTTCTGACTGTACGCATCATTGGACTCTTTCTTGAATGGTTTCTTCTCAGCGTTCGAGGAGTCACCCTTTTGTATCTTCCCGGACTTGATACCAGCTTCTATTCTCTCACCAGTTAAGATCAAATATGTGAACCTAGCAGAAGAATTCCCAATCAGATGGTTGAAGAAAGAACCAGACAGGGTCCCCAAGAACATGTCGACGAGTTCACGATCAGTCAAAGGCGGTTGCACCCTGCTAGCCAGGTCTCTCCACTTCTGCGCGTACTCCTTAAAACCTTCACCCGTTCCTAGTGACATACCCTGGAGTTGGGTACGCGTAGGAGCAAGGTCGGCATTATACTGATACTGCTTATAAAAAGCAGTTGCCAAGTCCTCCTAGTTACGAATACTGGTCCCATCTAACTGATAGAACCATTCGAGCTGAGTCCCTGAGAGACTTTCCTGGAAGAAATGGATCCATAGATTCTTGTCTCCCGTGTGGGACTGGATCTTCCTTGCGTATGAACGGAGGTGCAACTTAGGACAGGAAGCCCCGTCGTATTTTGCAAAGGCAGGTGCCTTGAACTTTTGAGGGATCACCACCCCAGAAGATAAGCCTAGGTCTCCAAAGTCCAACCCGGGCATCTGTTGAATCTCCATGGCATTTAGACGGTCCTCTAGTTGCTTGTACCTGTCTTCAGCAGGAGGGTACTGTTCGTCGTTGTAATCTGTCTCGTTGTCGGAGACCACGGGACTAGGAACCTCTCTCCCTTGTGGGCTGTCCTTCCCAGCAGATGGGGTGGTCATCTCAACCTCATTTTGTGATCCATTCCCAGATCTGCGTCTAGGGTTGAACAAAACAGTCCTTTTCTTCTTCTTCTTCTTCAACAGTAGAGTCTTCAATTCCTCTTAACCCTGGGCTAAGCTCATGACCAGCTCCTGGAACTGGGTGTTCTGGGCCTGGAGGGCCTTGATAGCTTGTTCATTGGATGATTCAGGATTCATGATGATGGCTGAAATAAACAGCGAAGGAGATTAAGCAACCTGTAGAACAGAGTACCTGTAATGCAATGATATGTATGTATGCATACAATGTTTTCAAGGATCTCGCGGGGTAAATAGAGAAACTTGTTAGAATTTGAATTTGGGTAGCTTGATTGAAGGAACTTCATGTTGTTGAGAGTCCTTCTTCAAAAGTCAAGGCTCACCATATCCAGGGGGTCATAGCCCCTGACAACCTCGGCTAGAGGAAAATAAATCCCCTTTGCCCCTTGCTAGACACTTTGATTCATCATGACCTGCATCACAAGCCCTTGAGATCCTTGAAATGGATTAGTCTTTATGCAGGATGCATGCAATGGTATGATGTTATGCGTGGAGTGATGTAAGTAGGCCCTGTAATGAGTCCCAATTAAGGACTGTAAACAAATCCTGCAAGGAACCCGTGTTGTTAGATAACAAGTATGCAAGTAGTTCAAGTATGAAGGCACACAAGTCACATAAAAGAGCCCTTAGAGTTTAGGCCAGCATGAAGTTTGGGTACTACCCTCTTTCAGTTTCGTTGGTTAAGACCTGTCCTATCAAAAGTAACCGGGTTCTAGAGGATCCCAATATCACTGACTACCCTCAATCGGTCATAACTCCAGCGTCGCAATCTTTTCTTGCGGCCAGAACCATCGCGAGAGTTTAGCCTCAATGGGTGTAGCATACTGCTACTGTTCTATGGCCAAGTTGGGTCACATTAGGGTTCTAAGGTCGGTTGGTGCTTAATGACTCCTCAGAAGACCCATATTCTCCTCGTTGCAACACAAGGGATATCGGTACAGACCAAGGCGCCACACCAACGTAGCCACTGCTTCACCCGTGTCGGTCTACGCCAGACAGGTCCCTCACAGCTTATGCTACCTAAAAGGGTATCCCCAAATCCGGGTTAGGATCTATGAAACTCCGATGCAAAGCCCACAAATATAAAGCAATCAAAGCAAAGCAATTGAAAACATAAGTATGATCTAATCCTAAGGTACACCTCACTTTTATAATTCCCCAACAGAGTCGCCAGTTCTGTGATCGGTGGAAATTAGAACTGACTGTTTTTTAAGCTGGTTTCACGAAATGTCGCGGTAAGCAAGAGTGGTCACCGTCTTTTATGTTGTCCAACATGGAAAGGACAAAAGCACAGCAAAATTCCTTCTTTGAGAATGTTTCTCGGTTCGGGAGGTAGATTTATAGAAAGGGAAGGTGTTAGCACCCTTTCCATCCATGGTTATCCATGGGCTCTTAGGTACTTGCTCTTATGTTTTCAAAATTTGTTTGCTTTTCAAGTGTGTGTGGGTTTTGAAAAAGTTTCGTTTAAAAAATTTCTAAGTAACTCTTGTATCTGTCCTCAAGAGTGTATGAAAAATTTGTTTGAAAACTTTTAGAAAGTGTGGGTGCGAAAAGTTGTTTTTGTTTGTTTGAAAGAGCAAGTACTTAAGAGAAGTCTACCTACCCTAAGGAATTAGGTTGTGTAAGAGTCCTTTAGATAGTGCTATCCCACCATTGAGAGGTAGGTAGTACCATCGTTGGAGGTGTTCGGGTCAATTCGATTATCGGGACAGTGTGGTCACCGAAGCAATGGTAGGACACCTTAGTGGTAACCCTAATGTCCTAGATCCTTTTATTCGAGGCAACCGTTTCGAGGCAACTGGATCTTTAGACAAAAGGGCGACCTCTAAGACACCCTATACTTGATGGCCACATTCGAGGCAACCAGTGAGGCGTACCCTAGGAGTGGCATGTGCTTTGTGTGTTGTTTTTCAGTTAATGTTTGTCTTTGCATATTATTTGTGAGCTACGGATTGATTTTATTTTACATACATTCTTGCAGGCATTTTTTAACAGTTAGGAGTGCGGAAAATAAATTGTGGAAATGTAAATCTAGCTATTACAAGGCGCGGGTCTATACATCGCCAAAAACAAAAATCCGTTTTGGTAAATAAGTGCGAGAAATTAAATGAAGCGGTAAAAGAGGTCCTAATTAACTATTACATTTCCAGAAGCAGTTACATAAATATAATGAAAATAAATTAAAGCGCGAGAGAATCGAATCGGGATGTCTTTAGGGTGTTGACCCTTTTTTAAGAAAGAATTGAATTTTTTGTCTTTTTTTGTAATTAATGAAATTAAAACTAATAACTAATTAATTAATTAATTAAGAAAATGATATTTTTTGTGTTTTTGTGTTTTTAATGAAAATAAAGAGAAAATAAATAGAAATTAAAAGTTAGCAAAAACCTAATTCTAAATTGTTTTTATTTATTGTAAAAAGTATTAAAGTTAATTAATTAAGCTAATTTAATTTAATTTACATTTATTTACAAAATAAGTTAATAAATAATAAAATGTTTCTTTTTTGGTTTTTCTGAATTTTATGGGAAAAATTAGTTTGGGTTAATTAAACAATTAATAAAACTAATAATTAATAAAAGGGAAATTATAAAATAAAAGAAAATAAAAAGAGAAAAAAGAAAAGAAAATAAAAACCCAGGGGGTGTTGGACCCTTAGGGAGGTGAATCAGGAATTTAGGCCAATTGTCTCAAGCCTTTTTGACTTTTGAATCGTCCAGAGGCGCGTTGACCAGTGAGTATGGTGTGGAGCACCCTTTGGCCTTTGGATTGATCTTTTGAGACACTTGGCGCGCATCTGTATGGGGCCTATGGTGGAACGCGTCTAGGAAGCTGCATGGGAATTTGTTAGAAAAAATAATATTGAGACTTGGGGGGACCTGGGAAAACTTACAACGCGGTATGATGGACCTTAGGACGTGGCAAGGGTTGCTTTAGCTTCAGAGTATGGCAAAGAAGAGAGTCACGTTCTCCTTTTGGCCTGAAAATGCTTGCAACACTCCTTTTGATCTCACACTTTTTTTTGACACTTTTTGGATTTTGATCTGGCCGTTTGTGCACACTCTAGGGTGTGAATGAGGCTTGCAAGGCTTGCATATGTAGTAATGAGTGAGAATAAGTCACATTTAGGAGCCTTTAACCATTGCAATTAAGCTTTGGATTTTGTCTTAACCACCATTAAAGGCCTTTCAAAGCTTGTTCAAAATTTGAATTTTCATGCCTAAATGAGCTTAGCACGAAATTGGTAGGTTGCAAATGCTTCATGAAGGCTATTCAAACCATAAGATACCATTTAATTAATTTTTTTAGATTTACTTGAATTACTATGGATTAAAATGAATTAAATCCATAAAAATTAAATAAAAATAGAAAAATAATTATTTGGTCTTGAAATTGATCATGGGACACGTGGGTGGCATGACAAGGCTGAATCAAGTGGAAAAAAGTGGGCCCTTTTGTCAAAAATTGAAGTTTCAAGGATAGTTGACTTTTGCCATTTCACAAAAATTTCCCAACTTATCCAATGCATATCTTGCTCAATTTTGATCATATGAACATGTTCTTGGACATTTTGGAAAGGTCTTGAAGTCCTCTAACCAATGCCTTTGGTCCCATGTTATTTTGATTTACCAATCTCAAGTTATGGTCTTTGACTAAAAATGCCTTTTTGTTGACTTTTGAAAATGACCTATAATGTTGAAATTGATAACTTTTTGTGAGAGCATTTCTTGGACTTGGAATGTGAAGATGAATTATAGGAAATGTCCTCCCCTTAAAAATGAGCATTGGATGGGATTTTTCTGATGAACCATGAAAAAGTTATGCCTTGGTCAAGTTACAGTTGACTTTTCAGCTGTCCATAAATGGAAACTTTTGCATCTTGATGATTTTTGAGCCATGCTTGTGGAATCATGATCAAGACTTGATCAAATGATGATTGTGGCTTCAAAATAAGACGTTGACTAAATTTTTTGACTTTTGACTGCCAAATGACCATTTTACCCCTACAGTTGATTGTGAAGTAATTAGGGTTTTTGATTGTGCAACTTGACCTTGTGAGCCTTGAAACTTGACATGTAGGTGCTTGACAATGTATATGAGCATATGGGACTTGATTGAGCCCTTGAAAACCTCAACTTCCTTGCAAGAACCAAAACCCTAATTTGACTGGCTTAGGAGGGTGTTTGAACTGTGCAACCCTTGAGCAAATTGAGATGATGCTTGTCAAAACTTTGAAGAATATGGGAGGGCAAATTTTGGGGTACAACACCTAATTACTATACAGTATGTAGAAAGCGATAAATTGCGGGAATTTAAAGTCTAAGCTATTACAAATAAGTATTCGGGGATGGGGGTACAAATGTTTACAAATGGGAATGAGTCTTATCAGAATAGTAGTGTCCAAATATTATTTACAACCAAATCGAATCGTCACATTCTCAATGTAAAATATAGCAAGGTATAAGAATAAAAGAGAATCAAAAGTATTGTAAAATGTATGTGATTATTTACAAATGATCAAAATGTTAACTTAATGTATTATTAAGTATTGTTATTTTTATGTTTTTGTTAATTATAAATGAAAGAATAAACTATTTAATTTAATTAATTCTATTATTTATGTACCTTTTTTTTAATGTTTTAAAAATAAAAAGCATTGTTAATAAAAATGTAATATAAAAAATTAGTATATTATTTTTATTTAAAGGAATTAGTTTAAGTTAAAAAAAGAAATAAAGTGGTCATAAAAAGAAAAGTATTAGTTTGTAAACAAAGAAAAGAAATAGTAAAAAGGGCTTTGGGGGATGCTTGGCCCAAATAATAACAAAAATGGATTAAAAGGAAAAAAGGGGTGTACGCCAAAATTGATTGGGCTTAGGGTGTATTTTGTGAGGCAGGCCCAAACGGTTTGGGACTAGGTTTTTGTTAGGGTTTGAAATATTTTGTTTCAGAACAAGGTTTGTAACATTTGAATAGCGCTGCCTTCCGTCTTCTTCACCTCTTCATCATTCTCAAACACCTAGCCATTGATGCCTCCTCCAATCGCCTTAGGCCACCAGACGCGATGCCTCCATCTCTTCTCTCCACAGTTGCTCAGGGCGATGGAAAAAAAGGGTAACGATTTGCTTTCTGAACATCTTTTAGGGTTCTTCAAATTTTAGTCTTGCATGTTTTATTTTTTACATGTTATTGACCCTCTGTGTTATTTGTTTATGTGAGGTGTGTAAAAAGGAAGGAGGAATTACTACCTTGAGTTTAGTTTTGAAGAGGAGACGGAGGAGTGGACGGTGATGCTTCTCAGGCGGCCGGGCGAGGAGGCTGTGATGCTGATGAAAGCTTTTTCGGTAACCTCGTATCTTTCTCCTTGGATGGTTTTATGATGAAACTTCTGAAAACCCTAGGATAGCCATTTCTGAATCTTCTTTTCTTTTTCTAATTTGGTTTACACTGTGATGAGCTTGGCTCTGAGAAAACTTGCTATTGTTCTGACTTTCTTCCTCTCTTTTGCTTGATGATGATAGCTCTGAGATGCTTGTTTGTTTAATCCTGTGATGAACTTCTTGTTCTGAGGATGCTAGTGTTGTTTGGATATTTGGATTTGCTTGAGTTTGGATTTTAAATGAAGGTAGGTTGAAGGCTATACAGGCTTGGACACTGAGTTTGTTCAGGTTTATTGTTTGTGTAGTTTTTGAGAGGCTTCAAGGCTTGTGCTTCCAGTTTTGTTTGGTGATTTTAAACAGGCTTATTGTGCAGTTTGTTATGCTTGAAGGCAGGCTTATTGTGCAGCTTGTTTTTGCGTTCTTGGTACAGGCTGGGTTTGTTGAAGTTTATGCAGGTTGTGTTTATGCAGGCTTCTGGCTGTATGCAGGCTAGATGTTATCTTTGAATGAGTTTTTAGGCTTGTTTGGGTATAGGCAGGCTTGCTATGCAGGCGGGCTTGAGACAGGCTTGAAGCAGGCTTCTGGTAGTTTGAAGCAGGCTTTTTGGCTTGTGTTTTATGCAGGTTGGCTGATACAGGCTTGTAGTTTATGCAGGCAAGCTTGGTTTTGGGCTTGCTGTTAGGTTTGCTTCTGGTTTGAGGCAGTTTGAAGCTTGTTTGCGGCAGGCTTTGACAGACTTGCTTCTTTGGTTACAGGCTTGCTGTTGTTATGTGTTTCAGTTTTGTGGTATATTTTTCTTTATGTGTTCTGCCCCCTGTGTTCTGAACTGAACTCTTTGTTATATATTTCTATATTCTAAGCCTGCCAAACTGTAAGAGCCCTACTTCTCTCTCTTTCCCTCTCTCCAGAAAGCATATCTTTGCTTAGAATATCTTTATTTTCTGAAAAGGTTTTGGCTTGGAAAATGATGAATAAAAATGCTTGCTTGCAACTTTAGCTTTCCTCTGCATTCTGTACTTTCTTCCTTTCTTTAATGACAGTTTGATAGCTTTTGATATCTTTTGGTATCTTTTGGTATCTTCTTTGACAGCTTTTGACAATTTCGAACTCTTCTTGACAGTTTTTGACAGCTTAGTGTAACTTAGTTTGCCATTGTTTACACTTGTGACTTGGTTTGGCATTTTTCAGTTTGCACATGTGCAACTTGTTTGAATTTGTAACTTGGCTGTTCAGTTTGCATTGTTTGAAATTATGCATCTTTGTGCATTTTGCTTAATTGATTCATATGCTTGTAAACATTTTACTTCCCTCTTTGTGAACCAAGAAGAGACATCTTCTTGCGATTTGCAGAGAGGACGAACAAACTGATTCCGGCCAAAACCTTTAATGATGAGTTTTTGATTAACTGTTTGAAAAATACTTTTCCAAATTAATTGTGTTGACTTCTCCTTTTCTGGCTTTGCAGGTAAACACCAATTGGGGCAAGGGAAGCAACAGTAGCAGATGAAGACTTCAAGAAACTTAGGATGTAGATTTAATTTATTTTTAATCATTGTAATTTATTGTAAATACTGTAAATAAATTTACTGTATCAAATAAACATTTGTAACAACAATTAAAATAAATAAAAATCTTTTTTGTCAGATATCTCTTTTAATTCTTCTGCAATTGCTTATTTAATTATTTAAATTTCTTGAGTTATAATAATTGGAAATTATCCCAATAATCTTAACTTAGAAATTATAAATGATCAACAAACGTCGCAGTCTCACTGTCTTGCATTAACCAAAAATACTTCCGGCATTCCAAATAACCAAAAGCAATGCACAAATAAACAAACAAACGTCCATACGCCTTTCACTTCACTGATTAAACCAACACTTCAAACTCTCAATTCAACGCCTCAGCTTTTATCCCAGATGTTTAGGTTTTGAGAAACAAACAGGAATCTTGAACAAGCGTCAAAACCAAGTGACAGTCAAATGAAATGTTGTGGATTCAATTCCTTCTGAGAATGCGTGTGCAAACCCTAATGTTGGATTTACTGTCAAAGAAACGTCCGCCTGATCAAACCCTGAGCCAAACTCCATAAAATCACTAAAAACCCTAATAATCTGCTTGGACTGATTCAAAAGTTAATGGAAACCCTAATTTTGTTTGACTGATAAGAAAAGTCTGTTTGACCGATTCTTGAGCCAATCTGAAAAAATTAGGAAACCCGAAGCTGTGATTTCTCGTGAAAAAGAGGAGGGCAAATTTTGGGGTACAACACTTGTCATCGGCTGGAGGGTATTGTTCTTCAGAATAGTCTTCTTCTTCCTCTTCTTCTTCTGAATCAGACTGAACAACTGTTTCCTTGCCCTTCCCATCTTGATTGTCTTTCTCACCGGATGTCGTTGCAAAGCCTAAGACCCTTCTTGTCTACCCTTGGAATCTTCTTCCCATGTTTAGAACTCCGGTTATTTTCTTCGTCTTCTTTTTCTTCTCCTCAATCAGCAAGGTCTTCAACTCTTCTTGTCCTTTGGCCAGAGTTAAGAACAACTGTTAAAACTGTGCATTCTAAGCTTGAAGGTCCTTCACCGTTTGCTCGAGATCCATCTCGCTGAAATAAACAGATGAGGAGACTTGTTGCAAGAAACCTGTTTATGTTATGATGAATGGTAAATGCATATGCAATGATTTCAAGGATTTTAATATTCAAAATTGTTTTAGACAAAAAGGAAACACACATTATATTAATAGATTAAAGCTTGAGTAAATCAATGCCTTCTTGGTCAAAATAATACAAGAACTCTAAGATAAAAAGGTAGTACGCATCCTCTTTGGTGCAACGTAGGCATTCTGAGTCTGCTCCTCATGAAGTATTCTAGTGAGTTCTAAAACCTTCTTCTCGCTTGCGTAGAATTGGGTTTCGAAAGTATCTCGCTCCCCATTAAGTTGTATCCAATCCCTTTATAGGTCTTCAAGAGAGGTGGGCATGTCAGGATGTAGGATAGTATATGGAATATCTCCTTCCATGACAGGCTCAATGATTACCGGGATAATGGATGGATAAGGCATCATAAGACTCTTAGCACGAGTTAGTACCCATTTGAGGTAAGGATCAAGAGGGATAGAATTTTTATGCCCCAAAGTTTTGCTATCTACCTTGTTCAACATCCTCCAAGCTTGGATAAATCTCTGGTGAAGACCTTGATCGTTGTTGTCGTAGTCAAATACCAAACCTTGAATCAGCATCTCATGCGGGCCATCTCTTCGGGCGTAACTAAACTGTCTTAAAGTTAAACAGGGGTTGTAGGTGATACCTACCCTAATGCCAAGTAAGGGGACATTAGAGAACTCTCCACAATGGTCAACATTAGTAACATTCTCTATGGATCGGGAGCACCAATAAATGTCTGAATGTTTGAGCGTCATCAACCTTTGTGACCACATTGAACCTTGCTCGTTCCTTAATACAGATTGGGGAAGATGCGAAATAAACCATATTTCCAAGAGAGGAGTGCAATACATAAGGACACCTCTTTTCCTCATAGTGCGAGTGTGAAAAGAGTGTAGGATGTCTCCTAGCAAAGTAGGCACCGGGTTGCGGGAAATGAAGATTTTGACGGTGTCCACATCTATGAATTGGTCAGGATTTGGAAAAAAAACTATCCCATAGATGATGAGAGCCATAATTTCCTCAAATGCTTTCAAATCCAAGGAGTTCCAACAGTTTTGGGCTTTCTCGAACAAGAACTTTGCTAGGAAACCTTTGACACCACTCCTTGTTTCCCAATGAGTAGTGACATCAGATGAGTGCAAGTGTAGAGCTTGAGTAATCTCTTCTGGCTTTGGGTCTCTTTCTGTACCGTTGAAAGGTAGTTGGTTGAGAATAGGAATTCTCAAGAGTCGGGAGAATTCTTCCAAAGTAGGCACAAGTTGATAGTCGGGAAATGTGAAACAATGGTGTAAAGGGTCAAAGAACTGAAAGAGCACCTTCATCATGTCCTCATCTGTGTTGGAGGTGACCAAGTTGAGTAGGCGACCATGTCTCTCGGTGAATGGAGAGTTTTCAGGAATCCTTGAAGCTAGTTCCTTAAGTTATGGAGGGATCCTTACAAGGTTGACTTGAATAGTTTTCCTGCGAATAGAATCCATGTGTTGTACCCCAAAATTTGCCCTCCCCTTTCCTCAACATTTTCTCATCACAAGACCTTTGGAGATCAAGATCCAATTAGGGTTTCCCCTACTCAAGACTTCTCCTTGCACTGTGGACTCAAATTAGGGTTTGTGTTTGCCTAAAGATGTTTTGACCTAAAATGCCTAAGATGACTTTCATGCTTCATGTTGGACTCCCAAGTTTACCTATACCAAGTTTCAAGTCTTGATTCCAAGTTTTACCCAGTCAATTGGACAGTCGACCTAGAAATCAGCTGTATTGGGGAAAAAGTCAACTGTGGCCAATTGACAGTCAAACCTCATGAAATTTGATCCACATCAACATTATGAACTCATATGAACCATTTGATCAAGTTTGGATCACAATTCCACAAGAAATTTGATCAGATCATCAAAAGGGCAAAATGGTCATTTTTAAGGTTTTGACTGCACAAGGGCAATTTTTGACTGTTTGACCTAGCCAATGGCAAACCAAGCTCACATATGGACTCAAGGACCCCATGGAATTATCTTGACATGTTCATCAAGCTCAAAAGATCCCAAGTACACAAGATTGACAGTTGAATTTCCCAGTCAATTGATCAATTTTGACTGTATACTGAAAAGTCAAACTTTGACTTTTTGGTCAAAATCAAGAGTCAAGGTTCATTTTTCATCAAAACATTACAAATCATGAAACTTGTTCACCAAGAAATCACAAAATGCAAATTAGGGTTTGAAAATGGAATTTTTCATAACTTAGAATTTTTCTAAGTTATGAAAAACCCTAATTTTTTCCCAACTTTGCCCCATCTTTTCACCATGATCCATTGGGATTCAAACAAAGGTCAAAACATGAAAGTTGTAGCTTGTTGCAAAATCTACAACTTTGATTCACAAAGTTTTCTCATTTGAAGCTTGTATCTCAAGTTATGATTTTTTGAATAAGGGCACTAAACCATCTTTTAACTTAGTGAAATTTGACCTATTTTGACAAGGTTTTCTACCCTACTTCAAGGCCACTTTTCATACCCTTCCACTTGGAATTTCAAATTGCATTTCAAAGATGGATTGTAGTACACATTCCAAGCTTTCCAAAATGTCCAAGAACTCATCAAACAACCTCATAACTTGAGAGATTCGAATTTCACAAGTTGGCAAAAATTCACTTTTGTTCTTCATCAAAACATGTTCATAACTTTGCAAATTTGAACTCAGCTTGCTTTATGCTTGATTACAGGTCCTTGAACCAATCCATACTCAATAATTTAATGCATATTCAATGAGTTAAGACCATGTTCTTTGTGTTCTAACATTGCATATTGGATTAATCCTAAACTAGATAAAGTGCTTTATCCATTTTTGTAAAAAGCTAGCTTTATGTCAAATTGAAATCCAAGCAAGTACAAGCAAAATCCTCTTGACACAAGATTATGGACAAGTTGCTCTGATCAAGAGAGGATTATGCAGCAGGATTAGAGGCCCCTACTCACCTAAAAACAAAAAGTGACCTTTGCTTGCTTCATTTTCAAGTAACATTGCATAACTTATCACAACTCTCATCTCAGCTTAGAAACAGAAGAACAAAGTTATCAAACATATTCCATAGACCATATCCAAGCTTTGGCACGAGTCCTGAACCTCTCAAGCACCCTCCATCTCAAAATCACCTCAAAACTGCACAAACAGAGCAAGCTCTGCAGTTTGAGTGCCAACTCCCATTTCCTTCAAGCATTCTTGCCCAAACCTGTTCCTCTATCTTCCTCACAACCTATGCAAGCTGACCATGATCTGAAACCTGACCTGTAACACCTCCAAGCCACTTCACCATTTTTAATTTTCTGTTTTGCAGTTGGAGTTCATTAGCTCGATTCAGGAAGTTTCAAGGCAAAGTAGGAATTGGAAAAGCTTCCTTACACTTCAAGGAAGCTGTACAAGTCCTCATTTCATTCTGAAACATCCTCCATTGCCCAGCTCGATTCCAACTGAACAGGTATATTCATGGAGTTCTATCTCTCTTGTTAGGCATTGTTAGCTTTAGGTTTTTGAAGAAAATATGTCACAATCATAGCCCTGAACATGCCCATATGATTAGATTTCATTTATGTTTCGTGTGCTTAGAGAATTTCATGTCTGAACATTGATGAAAAGTTAGGTCAGAAAAGAGGGGGAGAGAAATTCTCTCTCATCTTAGAGAGTTAGATTAAGTTCTATATATGGTTGGAATCGTCTCTTCATGCTGAGCATTTTTCATGTTATGAGTTTTTGTTAAAAAGCCAGGAATCAGGAGTTAGCAGCTGGAGTACAGGGCGCGCGTTTTTTTTGAATGTTGTTGAACGAAGGTTGAAGATGAAGCCACATGGGTTGGGCCTGTGTGGTTTCTTCTTTTTGCACCCTATTTCCATTTTCTCACCCCCCAAGCCCATTTGCCTTATTTTTATTTCTTTTTGACTTTTTCTTTTTTTATTTGACTTGTTTATTTTTTCTCAGCATATTAAAATTTTAAAAATATTTTTCTCATCATTCTTGATTTTATTTGGGTTTTATTTGATTTTCTTTCCATTTATACATAAATATATACATATTTTTATTTAGAATAAATATAAAAAAATAGTGTAAATGCATTCATATACATTTTTATTTTTATTTACCTTCTGAAATATTTCACATAAAAAAATACTTTTTTTTATTTATTTTATTAAAATATTAAATATATATTATTTTTGTATATAATGCATATTTAAGAACTTAATATATATATATATATATATATGTTTATTAATATATTTAAGTTAAAATATAAAAATATTTGAATTTTTCATCTTATTAATATTTGATATAAAAAATACTTTTTTTTATAATATACTTCATTTATTTTTATTTTTGTAAATAATAAATAAATACTTGTATTAAATTAGATAATAATACATCTTCTTTAAAATTAGGGTTTTTGCCCTAAAAGTTGAAAATACTCAAAATAATACCTTTTTATTTTCTTATTTTTATTTTACATAAACCATACTTTTCTCATACATAAAAACTTTCTTTTTGCATTTTACATATTTATTTAATTTCCATTTAAATTATGCAATTTATTTACTATGCAAATATTCAAAATTGATGTAATAATTTTAGGTTTAAATTACTTGTCAATATCCCCATTTGAACATTTGTACCCCCCTTCCCATATTTGGTTGTGTAATAGCTTAGTAATTTTAATTTCGCACTTTATTGCTTTCTAAATAATAACATGCTAGAATTAGGGTTTGTATGCGAAAAAACGATAAAAATTAGTTTGACCTAATACAAGACAAACAAGCATGAAAATGGACACACAAATCACACTTGCACCCCCTAGGGTATTCCACTTGTTGCCTTCAAATAAATGGGCCATATTGTATGTTGAACATCTTTGGGCAAAGCAAACAGTTTGAATGATCATAGTCCCTCGATAAAACTTTTCAAAACAAACAAAACAAATGATCAAGTCCCTTAGAGAAATTGCCCAAAGACATTTAACGTCGTTACAACTATGGTCTAAACGATGACCCGCGCCTGTCCCTTTTCACATCCTAACACAAGGTTGCCCACCAAATACAATGGTGGTGCAAACTTGTTAAAAGGGTTAAAGTATAGCAATAATCTTTCGAGAAATTTAGGAGTAGATAACCTCTTAGTTACTTGAACCAACTTGCAAAAACAAAACACTTGCCTATTTTTTCAAACCACACTTCACTACACTTTCAAAACAACTTTCAAAAAATGAAAACCTTTTCAAAAGACATACATCTTTGTATACATCCCCACATGGATCATTGCAAAGGTTGCCACCACATTGGCATCTTTTCAAAACATTTTCAAAACCCACACACTCAAGCACCATTTAAAACAATTGAAAACAAAAGGCAAGTGATCTAAGCAAGTAACTAAGAGCCCATGGATAACCATGGATAGAAAGGGTGCTAATACCTTCCCTTTCTATAATCTACTCCCCGAACCCAAGAAAACATCTCAAAAGGTTTTTTGCTGTGCTTTTTAACCTTTCCTTAGGATAAAATAAAAAGTCGGTGGCGACTCTTGCTAACCGCAACATTTGCGAATACAAACGCAAACCTCAAGTCAGTTCTCCCACCGTATCACAGAACTGGCGACTCTGCTGGGGACATGTACTTAAAAGTGGAGTAACCTTAGGGTTTTAGATCACCTGTGTTTTCAATTGTTTGCTTTGTTTGCTTTTATGTTTGTGGGCTTTGCATTGGAGTTTCATAGATCCTAACCCGGATCTGGGAAATACCCTTTTTAGGTAGCATAATCTGTGAGGGACCTGTCCGGCGTAGACCGACATGGGTGAAGCAGTGGCTACGTTGGTGTGGCATCTTAGTCTGTACCTATATCCCTTGTGTTGTAATGGGGAGAATATAGGTCTTCTAAGGGGTCATTAAACACCAACCAACCTTAGAACCCTAAATTGACCAACTTGGCTATTAGGACAGTAGCAGTATGCTACACTCATTGAGGCTAAACTCTCGAGATGGTTCTGGCCGCGAGAAAAGATTGCGATGCTGGAGTTATGACCGATTGAGGGTAGCCAATGATTTGAGATCCTCTAGAACCCGGTTACTTTTGATAGGACAGGTTTTAACCAACAAAACCAAAAGAGGGTAATACCTGAAACTCATGCTGGCCTGAAACCTAAGGGTGTCTTGTGTGACTTGTGTGCTTTATTTGCCTATGTGAATACTTGTGATGTGCTTCATCATAGCATCATGCCATCATACCATTGCATACATAAAAAGCTAACCCATTTCAAAGACAAAAAGGTTTCATCTTTGCTCTGTTTTGCAGGACATCATGATGCCCGTGCGTAGAAATACTGTCCGGCTCAACTTTGTTCAACCACCAGTTTTACTCAAAGATCTGGTTGAAAGAATTCCAAACACTACCTCCTTCATCAACAAACATGGTTCCCTCCTTGGCTTGATCACTGCAAAATGGGACCAACAGCTGATAAGTGTTCTGACCCAGTTTTATGACCCTCTGCATCATTGTTTCACCTTTCAAGACTTCCAGCTGGTTCCTACCCTGGAAGAGTTCTCTTACTTGCTTGGGATTCCTGTCTTGGAACAAACTCCATTCACTGGTTTGGAAAAGACTCCTAGGCCTGAAGAGATTGCTGCAATTCTCCCCTTGACCAAAGAAGAGGTATTGTCCAACTGGGAAACTAGAAATGGGATCAAGGGCTTTTTGGTCAAATTCCTGGTTGGCAAGGCTAATGATTTCTGGAATGACTTGGACTTCAAAGCATATGAAGATGTTCTGGCTCTCTTGATCTATGGTCTGGTATTGTTTCCCAACCCTGACACCTTCATCAGTATCCATGTCATAAGAATCTTCATGTCTCGAAATCCGGTACCCACTCTCTTGGGTGACATTCTACAACAACTCCATGCTCGTACTGCTCGAAAACGGGGAACTCCATGGTGTTGTGCTCCTTTGCTGGTAAGGTGGTTTATTTCGCACCTTCCTAAGTCCGTGCTGAAGAATGAAGAAGGAAAAGGTTGGGCTCGGAGGTTAATGTCTCTCACAGATAAGGATATCACTTGGACTCTCAGGGGTTTGGACGAGGTAGCGGTTATCGACCGTTGCGGAGAATATCCTAATGTCCCGTTGGTCGGTATCCAAGGAGGAATCTCTTACAATCCATGTTTAGCTCTCCGTCAGTTTGGAAGAGCCAGAGGAGATGGGCCCCATGAAATGCTGGTTCCTCACTTCCATTTTGAGTTTCAGGCAGGCAGTGACAAATTACGCCAGGGATTCATTAGAGCTTGGGACAGAATCCACAAAGCTGACCCACGTGAGTTAGGACCAAAGACTTCTTTACCATTGGAGCCCTATTGCAAATGGGTCCGCATCCGCGCTCAGAAGTTAGGTATGCCGTACGAAGCTGTCAGACCAATCATCCTTGAATCTCCCGATGAAGATGGGGTTCCTCCAACTATCCTCCCTCCTCAGATACCTACTGATTTTGACACCATGAAGAGATCTTGGGCACAGCTAAAGGAAGAACGGGATTTCTATCGGGAGAAGTTCAACGAGCAGGAAAGGAAGGTCCAAAGGCTGACTAAGCAATTGGAGGAAGAACGTGTCCTGAACAACTACATCAGCACTGAGAGGAGAAGGCCATGGGAGCATTGATGAGCTTTGATTATTCCCTTTTGTAGTTTTATTTCCTTTTCCGTATTTTTCATTCCTGTAATGCCTAAGGGCGAATTGTTGAACAATTGAAAAATTTTAATCTAATGAAGTGTGTTTTCCTGTTTTGTCTACAAAGTTGAATCTTATTTGTCTTTGAAAACATAAAACATACGCATTCCATTACACCATATGCATAGCAGGTACCCTATTTCACAGGTTGCTTAATTTTCTTCGCTGTTTATGTGAACAGTCATCATGAATTCGGAGTCATCCAGTGAACAAGCAATCAAGGCCCTCCAGGCCCAAAGTGCACAGTTTCAAGAAATGGTCTTAAGCCTAGCCCAGGGACAGCAAGAGTTGAAGACTCTACTCTTGAAGAAGAAGAAGAAAAAGAGGACGGCAATGTTCAACACCGGACGCAGATTTGGGAACACACTCCACAATGAAGCTGATCCGACCACTTCTTCCGCAGAGAAAAACAGTCCCCAAGGGGGAGAAGCTCCTAGTCCCGCAGTCTCCGACAACGAGACGGACTATAACGAGGAACAATACCCACCTGCTGCTGACAGATATAAACAATTGGAGGACCGTTTGAGCGCTATGGAAATTCAGAACGTGCCGGGACTGGATTTCGGGGATTTGGGATTATCTTCTGGAGTAGTAATTCCACACAAGTTTAAGGCGCCTGCCTTCGCCAAGTATGATGGGGTCTCCTGCCCAAAGTTGCATCTGAGGTCGTATGTAAGGAAAATCCAACCTTACACGGCGGATAAAAACCTCTGGATTCACTTCTTCCAAGACAGCCTCTCGGGGTCTCAGCTTGAATGGTTCTACCAATTAGACGGAGCTAGCATCCGGCACTGGGAGGATTTGGCGACTGCTTTCTACAGACAATACCAATATAATTCTGATCTCGCTCCTACGCGTACCCAACTTCAGGGTATGTCTCTAGGGACGGGTGAAGGATTCAAAGAGTACGCTCAAAAATGGAGAGATTTGGCTGGCAGGGTGCAGCCTCCATTAACTGATCGAGAACTGGTTGATATGTTTCTGGGAACGTTATCTGGTCCGTTTTTTAATCATTTGGTTGGTAACTCCTCCGCTGGGTTCACAGATCTGATATTAACAGGAGAAAGAATTGAGGCTGGTATCAGGTCAGGCAAGATACAGAAAGCTGCCTCTACAAGTGCTGAGAAGAGGCCATTTAAGAAAGAAGCAAGCGCCGTCTATGGCCCTAGAAGACAAGTCAAGCCCGAAAGTCGCCAAGCCGTTAATGCTTTGGTCATCTCTAAACCTGTTGCTGCTCCTCAGCAGTACAATCAGCAAAGAAGTGAAAGGCCCAAGAGGCAGTATACCCGATTGAGTATGACATTATCTCAAATTTTACCCCAACTGTTATCCACCAACCTGGTGACCCTCAAAGAAGCTCCTAAGGTCGTCAACACTGCGTCCCCTAAATACAACCCGAATGCCCGGTGCGCTTATCATTCTGATAGTCCCGGGCACACTACTGATGATTGTTGGGCCTTGAGAAACAAAGTGCAAGATCTAATTGACGCAAAAGAAATTCAGTTTGAAGCGCCGGAAAGACCGAATGTTGTAACGGCTCCTATGCCCCAGCATAGGGTAAGTGCCATTGAGGAAGAAGTGTATGCTGTTTCGATAGATGAAGTTGTTACCCCTTTGAAGACTGTTAAGAAGAACCTACTGCGGGCCGGTTTATTTCCGGGTTGCGGCGAAGGTTGCCCATTCTGTGCTATTTCCCTATCCGATTGTCCCTTGCTAAGGTTAGGCATCCAAGGCCTAATGGATAGCAAGGAGATTTTATTCAAAAAGACTGCTGTTCAATTGGTTCCAATAAAAGAAGTTTCCGTGATTACCATCTTCAAAAATCCAATCAAGGCTCCCCCAAAGAAGCCTATTCAAATCTTGACAGTTGCGCCTGTGATCATTACTGTTCCAGGACCCCTCTCCTACGTGTCTGATAAGGCTGTCCCCTGGCATTATGGGGCAGACGTATATGTAAATGGAATCAAGCAAGAATTTGATGCTAGTGCCAGTATTTGCGACATCACCGGTCCAGCTAAAGTCACCCGCAGTGGCAGGCTCTTCTCGCCTGACATTGCGCCACCCGCTATTCGAAAACCCCTCCTCATAAAACCTGCAAGTTTACCAAGTCCTGTTGCTGATCAAATTGTGTCCCCTGCTGCCGAGTCATCAAATGCTCGGGGCAAAGGGATTGAAGAAGAGCCTGCCCGGATGGAGGCACCAATACCCGTGAATGCTGAGGCCTCCCGACAAGAAATGGAGGAGATTCTGAAGATAATAAAGAAAAGTGATTTTAATGTTGTCGAACAATTGGGGCATACACCCTCCAAGATCTCCCTGCTCTCCTTATTGCTATGTTCCGAGGCTCACGCAAAGGCATTAATCTCATTTCTCAAGACGGCCCATGTGCCGCAAGAGACGTCTGCAGTCCAGTTCACTGACTGCATAGCCAATTTGACGGCGGACAACGGCTTGGGCTTTTCAGATGCTGACCTGACCGCAAAAGGGAGAAACCATAATGATGCCCTGCATGTCTCTATTGAATGCAGGGGCACTACTCTGGCACATGTATTGGTGGACACTGGTTCTTCCTTGAATGTTCTTCCGAAAAAGGCTTTGGATCGTCTGGATTATGAGGGCTTGGAGTTGAAACCCAGCAATATCATCGTCAGAGCCTTTGACGGTTCCAAGAGGATGGTTCATGGAGAGGTTAACATCCCTATTCGTGTGGGCTCTCAAGTGTTTGACTCTACCTTTTACGTGATGGATATACGTCCATCGTACTCCTGTCTGTTGGGTAGACCTTGGATCCACAAAGCTGGGGCAGTGACCTCCACCTTACACCAAAAGCTGAAGTATCCCGTCAGGGGGAAAATTGTCACTGTGCAAGGAGAAGAGGAGTATATGGTGAGCCATTTGAATTCCTTCAGGTACATCGAGATGGACGGAGAATTTATTGAAACTCCCTTCCAACATTTCGAGGAGGTACATCCAATTTCAGCAGCTGCGGAGACAATGGCCGAAGAGAATGATTCCTTGAAGATGGTTTCCCTAAGGGATGCCCGGGCTGTGGTTCAGAAAGGCAATGGTGCACACTGGGGTCAGCTTCCTGACTTCACTCAGAAGAACGACAAGTTTGGGCTAGGCTTTACTGCAGAGGCTCAGAAGGCGGTGCGCAAAGAGAAGATTGGAAAGGCTCCGGTGTTTATTTCCAGCTCAAGGGTGAATGCTATTGAGGAGGATGTGGAGGAAGCTGAGTTTAATAATTGGATCTACCCAACTGCCGGCGACGGACCAAACAACTGGACAGCAAAGGACTTTACCCCTATCACATTTGTCACGCAGTAATTGATTTCTTTTGATTTCCAAATTTGTAACAAACAATATGTTAAAACTCTGTTGGCTCGATGTCCTGCCCGGGGCATCGTAGCTCCATTTGTGAGGGCTTTTTGTATGACATTTTCATATATCATCAATCAAAACATTGGACGTTTGTTGCATTTCAAATCTTGTGCTCCTTTTCTTTCTGTGTTATATATATTGCAAAACAGCTATATTTACACACACTCACTTATACAGGTTTCAATCCACTCTGGATCTCACTGGCAACAGCTCTGCTACCGCCAGTTATGACTTCGAAAATCCGATCAACTTGGCCGAAGACGAAGGTGAAGATGATTGCGAAGTGCCTGGTGAACTCGCAAGACTGCTACTACAGGAAGAGAGGGCTATTCAACCACATGAAGAGCCTGTGGAGACAATTAACCTGGGTACTGAGACAGATAGGAAAGAGGTCAAAATTGGTGCCAATCTAGAGCTCAGCGTGAAGCAACGATTGATCCAGATGCTACAAGACTACATGGAGATCTTTGCCTGGTCTTATGAAGATATGCCTGGTTTGGATGCCGACATTGTAGTTCACCATTTGCCAACCAAGGAAGATTGCCCTCCAGTAAAGCAAAAAGTTCGACGAATGCGTCCAGAGATGTCTGAGAAGATTAAAGCTGAGGTGATGAAACAGTTTGATGCGGGTTTCCTTGCAGTAACTTCTTACCCTCAGTGGGTTGCCAATGTTGTGCCAGTGCCGAAGAAGGACGGCAAGGTCAGAATGTGTGTTGACTACAGGGATCTGAACAGGGCCAGCCCCAAGGATGACTTCCCCCTACCTCACATTGATGTCCTTGTTGACAATACAGCTCAACACAAGGTGTTCTCCTTCATGGATGGTTTTTCAGGGTATAATCAGATCAAGATGGCTCCAGAAGATATGGAAAAGACTACCTTTGTGACCCAGTGGGGCACCTTCTGTTATAAGGTCATGCCATTCGGATTAAAAAATGCTGGGGCAACCTATCAGCGTGCCATGGTTGCTCTATTTCATGATATGATCCATCATGAGATTGAAGTATACGTTGATGACATGATTGCAAGGTCTCAAACTGAGGAGGAGCACCTTGATCATCTGAGGAAGTTGTTTGACCGACTCAAGTTGTACAAGTTGAGATTGAATCCCAACAAATGCACCTTCGGGGTGAGATCCGGAAAATTGCTAGGTTTCATTGTAAGTGATAAAGGTATCCAGGTGGACCCTGCCAAGGTTAAAGCTATTCAAGAGATGCCGACCCCAAAAACAGAGAAAGAAGTCAGAGGTTTCCTAGGACGATTGAATTACATTGCCCGATTCATCTCACATCTGACTGCTACTTGTGAGCCAATCTTCAAATTACTGAAGAAAGATCAAGTGGTACGCTGGAATGATGAATGTCAGGCCGCCTTTGAAAGAATAAAGGAATACCTCCAAGAGCCACCCATTCTTATGCCACCAGTGGAAGGAAGACCTCTGATACTATACTTGACGGTGCTTGATAATTCAATGGGGTGTGTGCTGGGGCAGCATGACGAGTCTGGCCGAAAAGAGCACGCTATTTATTACTTGAGCAAAAAGTTTACCGACTGTGAGTCTCGTTACTCACTGCTTGAGAAAACTTGCTGCGCTCTTGTATGGGCTGCTCGCCGGCTGAGACAGTATATGCTGACTCACACTACTTTATTGATTTCAAAGATGGATCCCATCAAGTACATATTTGAAAAGCCCGCTCTGTCTGGGAGGATAGCGAGATGGCAAATGATCTTAACAGAATATGACATCCAGTATACAACTCAGAAAGCAATTAAGGGGAGTGTACTGGCTGATCACTTGGCACACCAACCCGTGGACGATTATCAATCATTGAACTTTGATTTTCCGGACGAAGACATCATGGTGGTAACTGACTGTGAAGTACCTGGACCGGATGAAGGACCTGAGGAAGGATCCCGATGGTCTATGCATTTTGACGGAGCCTCCAATGCTTTGGGTAACGGCGTCGGTGCTGTAATCATATCTCCCAAGGGGACCCATACTCCACTCACCGCCCGATTATGTTTCAGCTGCACCAACAACATGGCAGAATATGAGGCATGCATCATGGGTTTACAAGCTGCAATCGACCTGAGGATCAAGTTTCTAAGTGTCTTCGGAGATTCCGCTCTCGTGATCAATCAGATCAAAGGCGAGTGGGATACGAAACACCCGAATCTCATTCCTTACAAGGAGTATGTATCGACCCTGCTCCCCCACTTTGAAGAGATAACTTTTGAACATTTCCCCAGAGAGGAGAATCAGCTAGCGGACGCACTAGCCACGATGTCTTCGATGTTCAAAGTTAAATGGGATAATGAGGCTCCTCAAATCACAATCTGGAAGTTGGATGAACCGGCTTACTGCTGCGAGCTCGAGGCTGAGAAGGTGACTGAAAAACCCTGGTATCACGAGGTGAAGAGGTACTTGGAAGCCCAGGAATACCCGGAAGGTGCATCTGTCAATGATAAGAAGTTCATGAGGAGATTTGCTGCAAAATTCTTCCTCAGCAACGGCATTCTCTACAAACGGAATCATGATTCAACTCTGTTACGTTGTGTGGATAAGGTTGAAGCAGAGAAAATCATGATGGAACTGCACGAAGGTACGTTTGGGACCCACTCCAGTGGACACACCATGGCTAAGAAAATCCTTCGGGCAGGATATTTCTGGTCCACAATGGAAGCCGATTGTTACCAACACTCCCGGACTTGTCATAAGTGCCAGATCTATGCTGACAAGGTGCATATCCCTCCGGTTCCTTTGAATGTCCTAACGGCACCTTGGCCTTTCGCAATGTGGGGCATCGATATGATCGGTGAAATCCGACCGACGGCATCCAATGGACACCGCTTCATCTTGGTGGCAATCGATTACTTCACGAAATGGGTCGAGGCAGCTTCATATGCCACGGTAACCAAGAGCGTCGTGGCGCGTTTCATCCGGCATAATCTGATATGTCGGTACGGTGTCCCGGAAAGGATCATTACGGACAACGGTACCAATCTCAATAACAAAATGATCACTGAACTCTGTGAACAATTCAAGATACAGCACCACAATTCTTCCCCCTATCGGCCGAAGATGAATGGGGCTGTAGAGGCAGCCAATAAAAATATCAAGAAAATTGTGCAGAAGATGACAGTGACCTATAAAGATTGGCACGAGATGTTACCGTTCGCTCTTCATGGGTACCGCACCTCAGCAAGGACGTCAACCGGGGCAACTCCCTTCTCCCTAGTCTATGGCATGGAGGCAGTCTTGCCGATCGAAATCCAGATACCCTCTCTCCGGATAATGAAGGATGCAGACTTAAATGAAGATGATTGGATCCAAACTCGACTTGATCAATTAAATCTAATTGACGAAAAGAGGCTCACTACTATCTGTCATGGTCAAACGTATCAGAAACGGATGATCAGGGCATTTAACAAAAAAGTCAGACCGCAAGAGTATCAAGTTGGGGACCTGGTAATCAAACGCATCATCCTTCCTCAAAGTGATCCCCGGGGCAAATGGACCCCTACTTACGAAGGGCCATTTGTGGTTAAGCGTGTGTTCTCAGGAGGAGCCATGATCCTAACCACCATGGACGGTGACGACCTTCCTCACCCCGCCAATGCGGACATAGTGAAAAAATACTACGCATAAATAAAAGACCCGCTAGGTTGACATACCTAGGCAAAAATAAGGGCTTCCCGGCGAACCAAAAGGGTTCGGGCAAAAATAAGGGATGAAATAAATAAAAATCTGTACACCCGGCAAGTCGAAAACCTGAAAGGGCGCTTGGGCAAAAAAGGGTATCCCGGTGGACTGAAAACCCGAAAGGGCGGTCCAGGCAAAAGTTAGGGATAAAAGCGTAACACTATGTCTCATTGGATCACTTCGCACCCGGAATTCGGCATCAACTATCTGGCTCAGATTACGGCATCGACCAATCAGCTTCATCTTCGATCAGGCAGCAAAGCGATGAAACGTTCGGAGATATAAAGGCAATAGCAGAGTTGGAACCCAGTGGGATTGTTCACATAGCTGTTTTGTTTTTCAAATTGTAAACTCTATGTTGTTTGGCGATGTCCTCTTACTAGGATGTCAGTCTCTTGTACAAAAAACGCCTATTCACAGGCAGAGTTTAAATCAATGAAAATTCACTTGTCCATGCAAATTGCCATTGTTTTTTCTTTTGTTGTTTTGTCTTGTGAAGAACGTCCAATGTTCATTTTTTTTGATATATGCATTTGACATTAAAATTGCTGATTCATAAATGTTTGCATATGAAAAGAGATTAATTACAAGTGACATCGAAGACAGGGGCAATGCGGGGTTGTCTAATGCGGTCTAGTTGTTTTGTCCGCCAAAGCACCAAGGTAGGTTCAACTGAAAAATGTGACCAAATCATCTCAACTCCCCGCAGAGTAAAGCAAAATTCAGCAGCACTTTCCCCAAGCAGGAGTCGATTCCCCGTCGATCCTGAAAAAGGCACAACGTTCCCCGGCAGGTCTTAAAAGCTCATCCCCAGTAGATTCTGCGAGCTTATCCCCGGCGAAGTACGAGCGTCTCGCCCAAGTTTTATTTAGAGTTATTTCCTCACAAGGACTTATAACTGGGTTATCCTCAGCTAAAAGCCACGGAAGACCGTTCTCGGCGAAAGTTCCTTCAATCCCCAGCGAAATCTACCTTTGGTTTTCCCAAGCAGAGTTTATCTTTGGGGTTCCCCAGCGGAGTTTATCATCATTATCCTCAGCGGAATCCATTGTTAAAGTCCTCAGCAGGCCTCTCATCAGAGCTTTGGTCAAGCATCTCTTCCGCAGAACAGCTTCCCGGTCATTCGTCAAGGATTTATTTTCCTAAGATGAAATTACACTCATAAACATTTCACATTTCCGTACATCTTGCTTACATACATGATGAGACACATACAATATCAAATGTTGAACATCATGACATCATGCATATCATACATCATGACATTGCATACAGCTTACGTCTTTGCCTTTTCAGGAAAAAGACAATCTCAAAAAAGACTACTTTCAACTGTCACAATTCCAGACTCGATTCCTGTATCTAGCCAGGGCACGTCTGCAGAGTTCAAAGATTCGACTCCTGTATCCAGCCAGGGCACATCTATCAACTACAACATTTCCAGACTCGATTCCTGTATCCAGCCAGGGCATATCTGTTGACCACATTTCCAGACTCGATTCCTGTATCTAGCCAGGGCACGTCTGCAGAGTTCAAAGATTCGACTCCTGTATCCAGCCAGGGCATATCTATTGACGACTATTTCCAGATTCGACTCCTGTATCCAGCCAGGGCACATCTGTGAGCAACCGATCGTAGATTCGATACCTGTATCCAGCCAGGGCATATCTGCATAAGGAGACTGAAGATCAAACACCTGTAACAAGCCAGGAAAACATCTGTCTTTCTTAAAACACACAAGTTCTCGCTAAGGAACCTCTTATGCGATCAACACTTCCAAATGGCATCTGTAAGCCCATTCCCGACAAAGTTCTGTCACTTTTCCAGATGGCATCTACAAAGCCCATCTCCCTATCCACCATCTCTCCAAATGGCATCTATAAGCCCATTCCCGACACCACATTGATGAGACTCCAGCATGCGAGTGCAAATTTCCGGGCACTCTAGTGTCCAATCTCCTTTTACCCTCGAGTCACGAAAGGCAAACTTGCCAATCTAACTCTTCAGGTCCAAGAAGATTGAACAGGGGCAACTGTTGTACCCCAAAATTTGCCCTCCCCTTTCCTCAACATTTTCTCATCACAAGACCTTTGGAGATCAAGATCCAATTAGGGTTTCCCCTACTCAAGACTTCTCCTTGCACTGTGGACTCAAATTAGGGTTTGTGTTTGCCTAAAGATGTTTTGACCTAAAATGCCTAAGATGACTTTCATGCTTCATGTTGGACTCCCAAGTTTACCTATACCAAGTTTCAAGTCTTGATTCCAAGTTTTACCCAGTCAATTGGACAGTCGACCTAGAAATCAGCTGTATTGGGGAAAAAGTCAACTGTGGCCAATTGACAGTCAAACCTCATGAAATTTGATCCACATCAACATTATGAACTCATATGAACCATTTGATCAAGTTTGGATCACAATTCCACAAGAAATTTGATCAGATCATCAAAAGGGCAAAATGGTCATTTTTAAGGTTTTGACTGCACAAGGGCAATTTTTGACTGTTTGACCTAGCCAATGGCAAACCAAGCTCACATATGGACTCAAGGACCCCATGGAATTATCTTGACATGTTCATCAAGCTCAAAAGATCCCAAGTACACAAGATTGACAGTTGAATTTCCCAGTCAATTGATCAATTTTGACTGTATACTGAAAAGTCAAACTTTGACTTTTTGGTCAAAATCAAGAGTCAAGGTTCATTTTTCATCAAAACATTACAAATCATGAAACTTGTTCACCAAGAAATCACAAAATGCAAATTAGGGTTTGAAAATGGAATTTTTCATAACTTAGAATTTTTCTAAGTTATGAAAAACCCTAATTTTTTCCCAACTTTGCCCCATCTTTTCACCATGATCCATTGGGATTCAAACAAAGGTCAAAACATGAAAGTTGTAGCTTGTTGCAAAATCTACAACTTTGATTCACAAAGTTTTCTCATTTGAAGCTTGTATCTCAAGTTATGATTTTTTGAATAAGGGCACTAAACCATCTTTTAACTTAGTGAAATTTGACCTATTTTGACAAGGTTTTCTACCCTACTTCAAGGCCACTTTTCATACCCTTCCACTTGGAATTTCAAATTGCATTTCAAAGATGGATTGTAGTACACATTCCAAGCTTTCCAAAATGTCCAAGAACTCATCAAACAACCTCATAACTTGAGAGATTCGAATTTCACAAGTTGGCAAAAATTCACTTTTGTTCTTCATCAAAACATGTTCATAACTTTGCAAATTTGAACTCAGCTTGCTTTATGCTTGATTACAGGTCCTTGAACCAATCCATACTCAATAATTTAATGCATATTCAATGAGTTAAGACCATGTTCTTTGTGTTCTAACATTGCATATTGGATTAATCCTAAACTAGATAAAGTGCTTTATCCATTTTTGTAAAAAGCTAGCTTTATGTCAAATTGAAATCCAAGCAAGTACAAGCAAAATCCTCTTGACACAAGATTATGGACAAGTTGCTCTGATCAAGAGAGGATTATGCAGCAGGATTAGAGGCCCCTACTCACCTAAAAACAAAAAGTGACCTTTGCTTGCTTCATTTTCAAGTAACATTGCATAACTTATCACAACTCTCATCTCAGCTTAGAAACAGAAGAACAAAGTTATCAAACATATTCCATAGACCATATCCAAGCTTTGGCACGAGTCCTGAACCTCTCAAGCACCCTCCATCTCAAAATCACCTCAAAACTGCACAAACAGAGCAAGCTCTGCAGTTTGAGTGCCAACTCCCATTTCCTTCAAGCATTCTTGCCCAAACCTGTTCCTCTATCTTCCTCACAACCTATGCAAGCTGACCATGATCTGAAACCTGACCTGTAACACCTCCAAGCCACTTCACCATTTTTAATTTTCTGTTTTGCAGTTGGAGTTCATTAGCTCGATTCAGGAAGTTTCAAGGCAAAGTAGGAATTGGAAAAGCTTCCTTACACTTCAAGGAAGCTGTACAAGTCCTCATTTCATTCTGAAACATCCTCCATTGCCCAGCTCGATTCCAACTGAACAGGTATATTCATGGAGTTCTATCTCTCTTGTTAGGCATTGTTAGCTTTAGGTTTTTGAAGAAAATATGTCACAATCATAGCCCTGAACATGCCCATATGATTAGATTTCATTTATGTTTCGTGTGCTTAGAGAATTTCATGTCTGAACATTGATGAAAAGTTAGGTCAGAAAAGAGGGGGAGAGAAATTCTCTCTCATCTTAGAGAGTTAGATTAAGTTCTATATATGGTTGGAATCGTCTCTTCATGCTGAGCATTTTTCATGTTATGAGTTTTTGTTAAAAAGCCAGGAATCAGGAGTTAGCAGCTGGAGTACAGGGCGCGCGTTTTTTTTGAATGTTGTTGAACGAAGGTTGAAGATGAAGCCACATGGGTTGGGCCTGTGTGGTTTCTTCTTTTTGCACCCTATTTCCATTTTCTCACCCCCCAAGCCCATTTGCCTTATTTTTATTTCTTTTTGACTTTTTCTTTTTTTATTTGACTTGTTTATTTTTTCTCAGCATATTAAAATTTTAAAAATATTTTTCTCATCATTCTTGATTTTATTTGGGTTTTATTTGATTTTCTTTCCATTTATACATAAATATATACATATTTTTATTTAGAATAAATATAAAAAAATAGTGTAAATGCATTCATATACATTTTTATTTTTATTTACCTTCTGAAATATTTCACATAAAAAAATACTTTTTTTTATTTATTTTATTAAAATATTAAATATATATTATTTTTGTATATAATGCATATTTAAGAACTTAATATATATATATATATATATGTTTATTAATATATTTAAGTTAAAATATAAAAATATTTGAATTTTTCATCTTATTAATATTTGATATAAAAAATACTTTTTTTTATAATATACTTCATTTATTTTTATTTTTGTAAATAATAAATAAATACTTGTATTAAATTAGATAATAATACATCTTCTTTAAAATTAGGGTTTTTGCCCTAAAAGTTGAAAATACTCAAAATAATACCTTTTTATTTTCTTATTTTTATTTTACATAAACCATACTTTTCTCATACATAAAAACTTTCTTTTTGCATTTTACATATTTATTTAATTTCCATTTAAATTATGCAATTTATTTACTATGCAAATATTCAAAATTGATGTAATAATTTTAGGTTTAAATTACTTGTCAATATCCCCATTTGAACATTTGTACCCCCCTTCCCATATTTGGTTGTGTAATAGCTTAGTAATTTTAATTTCGCACTTTATTGCTTTCTAAATAATAACATGCTAGAATTAGGGTTTGTATGCGAAAAAACGATAAAAATTAGTTTGACCTAATACAAGACAAACAAGCATGAAAATGGACACACAAATCACACTTGCACCCCCTAGGGTATTCCACTTGTTGCCTTCAAATAAATGGGCCATATTGTATGTTGAACATCTTTGGGCAAAGCAAACAGTTTGAATGATCATAGTCCCTCGATAAAACTTTTCAAAACAAACAAAACAAATGATCAAGTCCCTTAGAGAAATTGCCCAAAGACATTTAACGTCGTTACAACTATGGTCTAAACGATGACCCGCGCCTGTCCCTTTTCACATCCTAACACAAGGTTGCCCACCAAATACAATGGTGGTGCAAACTTGTTAAAAGGGTTAAAGTATAGCAATAATCTTTCGAGAAATTTAGGAGTAGATAACCTCTTAGTTACTTGAACCAACTTGCAAAAACAAAACACTTGCCTATTTTTTCAAACCACACTTCACTACACTTTCAAAACAACTTTCAAAAAATGAAAACCTTTTCAAAAGACATACATCTTTGTATACATCCCCACATGGATCATTGCAAAGGTTGCCACCACATTGGCATCTTTTCAAAACATTTTCAAAACCCACACACTCAAGCACCATTTAAAACAATTGAAAACAAAAGGCAAGTGATCTAAGCAAGTAACTAAGAGCCCATGGATAACCATGGATAGAAAGGGTGCTAATACCTTCCCTTTCTATAATCTACTCCCCGAACCCAAGAAAACATCTCAAAAGGTTTTTTGCTGTGCTTTTTAACCTTTCCTTAGGATAAAATAAAAAGTCGGTGGCGACTCTTGCTAACCGCAACATTTGCGAATACAAACGCAAACCTCAAGTCAGTTCTCCCACCGTATCACACCATGTCCTACAAAACAAGAACAATGGTGAATCCCAAAATCCTTGAAATGGTGAGTGAATGTGTATGATGTTATGATGTTCATGATGTTATGTAAAAGTATTTATATACAAACAAAGCAAACAAGTCCTTAGATTTAGGCTTGCATGGAGTCTCATAGGTAAGTACCCTCTTGAAGTTTAGTTGGCTCAAACCTGTCCTAATAATAGTAATTGGATTCTAAGGAGCTCAATATCATTGGTTTGTTTCTTTGGTCATTGTTTCAGCACAAGCCTCTTTAATGGCGACCGAAATATCCCAAGGAACCAAACCTCAATGAGTGTAGTATCGAGTATCTACCAACTTCAGACTGCACCAAAGTCGGTCATCTCACTATATCCTAAAGACCAAGTTGGTTAAGTGAAGGTTCTAAAAGTTCATTAGTGCTTCATGACATCACTCATCGGCCCCGTATTCTCTTTGATTAACTCAAAGGCTACTGGTACCCACAAATATGTCGCACTAACGTAGCTATTGCTTAGACCATGTCGGTATACCCCGCACAGTTTCCACAATGTATTGCTACTTACCTATAATGTATCCCAAACCCGGGTAGAGGATTCAAACCCAAATAAATAACCATAATGTAAAGCATACAAGTCAAATAGTGCAAGCAAGTAAATGTGATATAACCCTAAGGTAACCCCACTTTTAGAATTATCTCCAGCAGAGTCACCAGTTATGTGATACGGTGGGAGAACTAACTTGAAGGTTTTGCGTTTTATTGCAAATGTTGCGATTAGCAAGAGTCGCCGCCGACTTTTCTTTTATCCAAAAGGAAATGTGAAAAAGCACAGGAAATACCTTTGAGGTTATTTCTTGAGTTCGGGGGGTAGATTACGAAAAGGGAAGGAATTAGCACCCTTTTCATCCATGGTTTTTCATGGGCTCTTAGTTACTTGCTAGATCACTTGCTTTTGTTTGAAATTGTGCTTTTGTGTGGTTTTTTTGAAAGTATTTTGTAAAGAGGTCATTGTTTAGGCAATCTTTGTAATGATTCTTGTTTGTAAGAATGTATACAAAGATGTTTGATCTTTTGAAAATGTTTTCAAGTTTTGTAAGATGTTTGAAAGTGTAGGTGTTTGTTTTGAAAATAGCAAGGAGTTTTGTTTTGAAATTGAGCAAGTAATTAGGAACATTCTACCTACTCAAAAAGTCTTTCTTGTTTATTTTCCTTTTCCTTTGACATTTTTATCTTACCATTGATTTGGTAAGTAACCCTATCTTTGGATGTAAACGGGACGGGCGTGGGTCATCGTATAACCATGATTAGCAATGTTGCAAGGTATCTTAGCATTCTTTTTAGGGACTTAGATCATTTGAAAGGCAACTTAGATAGCGTCATCGAGGGACTATGATCTTGTATTTGCTAAGATACCTTACATGCGTAATATGGCCATTTTGTATAAGGCAACCAAGTGAAATAACCCTAGGGGTGCTTCTGTGCAAATGTATTGTTTTCATGCTTGTTTTTGTCTTGAATTAGGGTTTTCTAAGTATTGGTTTTAGTCTTTCCGTACAAACCCTAATTACTAGCATGTTATATATAAAAGCGATAAATTACGAAATTTAAAGTTACTATGCTATTACAACATTTTTGGGGAGGGGTGTACAAATTGAATAGGGATTGCAAGAATTTCAAACCTAGTTAGTCTATTACAACCATATTAAATTGACATCCATGTACAAAGAAATAAATAACTACAAAGTATAAAATGAATAAATGTACAAAAATGCAAAATGTGAAGTAAGTGGATATTTGTTTGGTTTTCATGAGAAAAAGGGAATTTGTTTTAACCTAATTAATTAAATAAAATAATTAATCAAAATTAAATTTATTAAGAATTTTTTTTAAATAAAACCCTAAATTTGCTAATTGATTAAAAGAAAATAAGTTTAGAAAAAGTATTTTTTTTTTTGGTATTTTTGTCTTAAAAATATTTATAGCATTATAAAATATTTTTGGCCTTTTTTATATATGAATAAATATATTTTAATAGGTGTAAAAGAAAAATAAATATTAACCTAGTTTTAATTAAATTTACAAGATGATTTATAAAAAATAAATAAAGTGTAGTTAATAAAAACATTTTTTGTGAGAAAAAATAAAATAAACTAAGTTAAAATGAAAATCTATTTTTTTGGTATTTTTTATGATTTTTAATATTAGAAAAAAATATTAAGAAAACAAATGAAATAAAAATAAGAAAATAAAAATAAACTGAGCCAGGGGTGCAATTAGCCTGCAGGGGGGTTAGTAAGCAAAAAAAAACAAAATAGACAGGCCCAAGAAGGCCCAGCGCGTGCAAAAAGAAAAATCAGAAAATAAGGAAATGTGAAAAATCCAAAAGGGTACCACTGGGGCTCGAACCCAGGTCCCAAAGGTTACATGCGCGCACTTCTACCACTAGAGTGGCTATACATCCGTTAACATAAGCAAAATAATAAATATACAATGCAAAGCGTGCCCTGATGACTTCATCTTCAACCTCTAGCCGGACCAACTGTAACTTGCTTATTTCTCATCAAAAATGAAAACTGTAAACATGAAACTTGTAGCAAGTTTTCTTACGGTTTCAGAAATGTAAAGCATTAAAACTATAGATCAAAGATAAGCATGGATTTTAATGGCCCTAATCTGAACCCTAAAAATCTCAGAAATTTCAGTTTCAAAATTCTCTAAGCTCAAGCAAAATTAATGGAAACTATGGACATGGTTAGCTTTAGGGCAACGATAACTACATGTTTTGTTCACAAATAAATCATTAATGATGCATGTATGAAGAGTTACAAAGTTAGAAAACTTACCTCAAAACTGGAAATCTTGTTTTGAGTTTGAGCTTGTTTCAAGTGATGGTGGTGATCAGGTTAGCTTCCTCGAGGTCCCAAGAAGCTAATGCAATGATTAGCTTGAGAATGGATGGCTGAAATAGTTTGGAGAAGTCAATGTGCAGAGATCTGTTTTTGAAAATGGAGGATGGTGTTAATGGTGTTACATTTTTATAACAGGGTGTGGGATAAACTCTATATGATGTTTAGAAACTTTAGAAACCAAAAGGCCAAGAAACGCACGAGTAGATTATGAGTTTCAAGTTTTTGGTCAGTTTTTGTGAAAATGGAAGTGTGAAGTGTGATTCTGAATTCTAGGTTCCTTTAAGGCTTGAGAATTCATGTGTTTATGTTAAAATGGTTTGTGTATGTATAAACAAAAGTGTTTGAGAGCTTTGGACCATCAGAAGTACAAGTTTCTAGCTTTTGGCTAGGTTACTTGATTTTGAAGAAAATAGGGAAATAAGTTTCAAGGAGAGGTACAAGCATGGGATGGGTGATTGTAAGTGTTTGAAACATTTATCATGAGTTATAGGACCTGTTTGATCAGAAGAGAACAAGTGCAAGGCTCAAGAACAAGTTTTGTACAAAAAGTCACTTTATCAAAATGGCAATGTAACCTTTCTTCCAAAAATGGATATAAAGCATGTCCATGCATTGAATGCTTGGAGTGAGGCCTCTAACAGCTGTGTAAACCATTAATTATAAGTGCCTAACATGTTTGAGGCCTTCAAAGTAGTGTTTATGCAGCATAGTTTGAATTTGAATTTTGTTCATCACTAAAATGACTTGTAATTAAAGTGATAAAACCCTAACTTCCTCTCTTTGATTCTCCCTACTCAAGAATGATCTCAAGGAGTTCTTGGATATTTTGGAAAGCTTGTAATGTGATCTACAACCCATCTTTGAATTGCTTTTTAATATTACCCTTGAAACTATATGAAAAAGTGCTATGAAGTTAGGTCAAAATCCTGACCAAATTAGGGCAAAATTTCACTAAGTGTTTAGTTTCATGACCACATATTCATAAAATTATAACTTGATATCCAAGCACTTTTGGAAGAAGTTGTATGAAGAAAGGTTGTATATTTCATGGATATATACAAATTTCATGTTAGAAGTTTCTCTTGAATCATTTTGCATCATGGTGAAAATTTTGCTCAAAGTTATGAAAAAATAAGAAATTTTCAACACTTAGAAAAAATTTTAAGTTTAGAAATTTTGAATTTTCAAAATGAAATATTTACTTTTTGATTTCTTGATGAATAAGTTTCATATTTTTATATGTTTTGATGAATTATGATCTTTGGTATTTGAATTTGACCAAAGAGTCAAAGTTTGACTTTTCAGTATACAATTGACTTTTGATCAATTGACTGAAAAATTCATCTGTCAATCCAATGGACTTGCAATGTGTTGAGCCATGTCATTAGATAAAAATGATTCAATTGGAATCTTGAGATCATTCCTTGAACCAATTGATCATTTGCTAGGTCAAAAATCAGAAATTGTCCTTTCCCAGTCAAAACCCTAATTTTGACCATTTTGCCCTTTTGAAGATTTGATCAAATTTATTGAGGAGTTGTGGTATAAACTTAATCAAATGATACATATGAGTTTAAAATGTTGATGTGGATAAAAAATTATGAAGTTTGACTGTAAGTTGGCCATAGTTGACTTTTTCCCCAATACAGTTGATTTTTACGTCAACTGCTCAATTGACTGAGCAAAAATGTGATCCAAGGCTTGAAACTTGACATTAGAAATCTTGGGGGCCCATAATGATCCATGAAAGTAATATTGGAGATTGAAGTTCAAAAATCCTTGTGCAAACTCAAACCCTAATTTTGGTCATCAGTTCTTAAGGAGGTGTCTTGAGCTGATCAAACCCTAGTGCAGTCTTGGACCCAAGGAGATCTTGTGAGCAAATTATTGATAAGTGAGAGGGAAAATTTTAGGGTACAACAAATTGTACAAGACAAAGGTAGGGATTTTGAACTTTGGCGAGATGACCACTCTAGAAACCAAACCCATGTCTCCTAAATCCAAGCCAGGTATCTGCTGAATTTCCATAGCAATGAGGTGATCCTCCAACTGTTTGTACTTGTCATCAGCGGGAGGATATTGTTCCTCAGAGTAGTCAGCTTCGACTTCATCAATCTCCAAACTGTTGTCTTCTTCATTTCTATCCCCCATGTTGGATGGAGTTGGAAGATCTATAGCCCCCTTGAGTGGTCCTTTAAGTCTCCTTCCCAAGTTCAGGACGCCTACTAACTTCTTGGAATTTTTCTTCTTGTTAAGAGTCTTTAGGTCCTCTTTCCCCTTAGCCAAAGCCATAAACATTTGTCGGAATTGGGCATTTTGAGCTTGGAGATCTTTCACCGTTTTTTCCATATCCATCTTACTGAAATAAACAGTAGGAAGATAAGGAGGTCCGTATGGGAGAATCCTGTCATGGTATGATGCATGATATGTGGATGCATGTTTTCAGGGATCTCGCGAGGTTAGTAGTCACTTACAGTTTTGATTGGAGAACTTTGTATCGGTGGATGTCCTTCCACGAGAATTAAGCTCACTATGTCGAGTGGGTCGTAGCCCTTGACTTAAGTTTGTTGTACTTGATCTTTGACGGTGTTTGGTTAGAGGGAAATTAATCCTCTTGCCTCTTGATAGACGGCTGGTTCAATGTGACCCTGCATCACAGACCCTTGAGATCCTTGAAACGGTTATTGAAAATTATATGGTATGATGTTATGTACAAGTATGCAAAGTAAGCAAATTTATATACAAATAATCATATACACACAAAGCAGACAAGTCCTTAGGTTTAAGCTTGTATTGAGCTTGTAGGTAAGTACCCTCTTGAAGTTTAGTTGGCTCAACCTATTCTAGTTAATAGTAACCTGGTTCTAAGGGATCTCAATATCACTGACCTTTCCCACAAGCTTCGTTCGATAGGCGATTTACTCGCAACCAAACAAAACTCAAGAGTCGAGTCTCAATGAGTGTAGCATCGAGTATCAATCAATTTCCAGCTTTATACTGAAACCGGCTATCTCACTACTTTCTAATGGCCAAGTTGGTCGAGTAAGGTTCTAAGGTCAGTTAGTGCTTCATGACGCCGCTCAGCGGCCCCGTATTCTCCTTGTTTCAACACAAGGGATATCGGTACCAACAAATATGTCACACTAACGTAGCTACTGTTTCAACCGTGTCGGTATACCCCACACAGTTCCCTCACAGTTTATTGCTACTTACCTAAAAGGTGCCCCAGATTCGGGTAGAGGATCGAAACAAACCCAAACAAGGAACCAATAATGTAAAGCAAACAATTCAAACAATCAAGGCAAGTAAATGTGATCTAGCCCTAAGGTGACCCCACTTTTAAGTTTCTCCCCAGCAGAGTCGCCAGTTCTGTGATACAGTAGGAGAACTGACTTGAAGGTTTTGCGTTTGACCTCAAATGTTGCGGTTAGCAAGATTCGCCAGCTACTTTTCTTTTATCCAAAAAGAAAGGTAAAAAAGCACATGAAAGACCTTTCGAGATTGTTTCTTGAGTTCGAGGGGTAGATTATGAAAAGGGAAGGTATTAACACCCTTTTCATCCATGGTTTTCCATGGGCTCTTAGTTACTTGCTAGATCACTTGCTTTTGTTTGAATGTGCTTGTGGTGTGGATTTTGAAAGTATTTTGAAAATATCTTTGTAATGGTTCTCGTTTTTCTATAAGAACGCATACAAAGTGTTATTTTGAAAATAGTTCAAAGATGTGTTTGTGGAATGTGTTTTTTGAAAGTGATTTTGAAAAGGTGTCTTTGTAATGGTTCTCGTCTCTATACGAACGCGTACAAAGTGTCTTCTTTTGAAAATGTTTCAAATGATTGTGTTGGTGTATAAAATTATTATTTTATGAGCAAGCGAGCAACTAAGAGCGAATCTACCTACTCAAAAGGTCTTAAGTGTTCTTTTCCTCCTCCTTTAGATGTTGCTATCTTACCATTGATTTGGTAAGAATCCCCATCGTTGGATGTGAAGGGACGGGCGTGGGACATTTGTATAGTCATATAAGGCAACCTATGGAACGTTTTAGCAATGTCGTTTTAGGGACTAGATCGTTTAACGAAGGCAACATTGAGGGTCATCGAGGGACTACGATCTTTTATCGAGGGTCTTTGCTAAAACGCCCATATTCGAGGGACGTGACTATTTTCCGATAGGCAACAAGTGAGATTACCCTAAGGGTGCATGTGTGAATAGTGTGTTTGATTGCATGCATTTTAGTCTTTGATTTTTAGGTTGTCTATTTGTTATTTTTATCTTGCCATATACACCCTAATTACTAACAATATATGAAAGCAATAAAAGTGCCGGAAAAGTAAAGTCCTACACTATTACATCATTAAGGGGATGGGGGTACAAATTTATAAATGGGGGTGTTGTACCCCAAAATTTGCCCTCTCATTTTTCAGAAAAAAACCACCATGGATTCTCAAGGTTTTCTCTTAAACAAATCCAAGCCTTGAGTTATCATTCCTTTCCAAGCAAGCCATTTACAAGGGCAAAATGGTCATTTGTAAGCTAAAAAGTCAAACTTTGATTTTTGGATCAAAATCAAAATACAAAAATCATATTTCATCAAGACATGTTGGAATATGAAGTTTGTTTCATCAAGAATCTCAAAAGTCAAATTTTACCTTGAAAAAGTTAAAATCCAAATGCTTAGAATTTTTCTAAAGTATTTAAGAAAAATGACACTTCAGAACTTCTGAACCAACCTCCAGGCAGGAGTAGTCAGAAGTTGCAAACTTAGCTCAGCACATAACATTTAGTCAGAATGTGACTCTTCAGCAGCTACACCAACTCAGTCAGGAGTTGCCAGAAGATTATAAAACATGATGAAAAAAGTCAGAAAGCTTCTTCAGAACATGCTGGAATCATAAGGTAAGAGGGTTAGAAGATTGGGGGCTACACTGAAGCAGAATCTCTAAGTTCATAGTTTTCAGAGGCAAATCAAAGAAAGTTACTAGAAAGCCTGGAGATCCCTCAAAACTTGCTGAGACAACAGAATGCCAAGATCAAAACTGGGTGCATTATTCCAGACTACGTTGAAGTAGGAATTGCTGGCTCAAATTTAAGTAATGATGCAAATCTCATATTACAAGATTTCTTATTCTTGACCAATCTCATCACCATTTAATGCTCATTAATGCTCACAACCACTTTTGAGCATTTGTCCAAAGGGTCTCTCCACGTGCAGCATAACAACGCTCTTGTGCAGATTTAGGTATGGGTTCAGGTGCTACTTTTCGCTCATGGGTGTCACTTTTCCTTAATCCTCGCTTACTAATCCAGCCTAGGCTAAAAGCTGTCAATCATCATAACTTTTTATGAACTTTTCTTCAAGAGTAAGTCAGTATCTAGTGCATGATATTGGCGCCACTTAACATTTTAAAAACCCACAAAGCTTTGACTATAAATAGAACACCATTGTCCATTGAAAACCCTGGACCAAGTTCAGAAAAATTGCTGAAAAGAAACAGAAAGTTTTAACAAGAAAACACCTTGAATCTCTACCCAAAATTCCCAGAGTTTCAAAAACTATGAACACAACATACCAACCATTAACTTTGAATCTACTGCTTTCAAAATCCATTTTGCTTTCAAAGTATTTCTTGACTAAGAAACACCCATACAGTTTTCTGACTCATACATATACCCTTCATCCATCCATTCAAAGAACCTGTTTAGAACATCATCAGAGTTAAGGTTAACTCCAATCCATAGATTTTTTCTAGCTGCAAGGTAAGCACTTGCTGACCCTCACCACATTACTTAAACATCACCAGAATTGCATGCTTAAAAACACAATGTAGATATCATGCTTCTGATGTTGTTCATGTTCCGAGGTTTTCACGCATTTGTACACTTAAGTAGAGAACAAATTGGTTCAGAACTTGCCTCTGATTTTTGGTTCTGACTTCTGAAACGCTATGACACCTGCTGAAACTGTCCTAGGCATGCCTTCTGTTTTTTGGAAAAATAACCAAATTGCAGATGTTATGACTAGCATGGAGGGAGACCAAGTTCTGACTTTGACGCCAGAACTTCTAGGGCCTGTTTTGTCACCAGTAATATCAGAACTTCTAAAAATTAATGTGTGCCCAGCAGGGTCAGAACTTCTGACCCCATACATTTTCACTAACAGGTTTCTGTTTTGCAGCGTACCAGGGTCAGAACTTCTGACCTATACATTTTCACTAACAGGTTGATGTCCTGCAGCAGGCCAGGGTCAGAACTTCTGACTTCCTCTCAGCAACACGCTGACTCTTTTCCTTTTTCTTTCTTTCTTCCCCTTGTTATTTTCTTTATTTTTCTCGCTGGTACTCCCCATTCATAAATGTGTACCCCACCCCCTAAATATTGTAATAGTGTAGGACTTTACATTTCCGCATTTTTATCGCTTTCAAGTGTAAATGTTAGTGATTAGGATATGTATGGCAAGATAAAATCAATAAAACAGAAAATCCTAATTCAAGATAAAATCATGCATGCAATCAAACACACTTGCACACAAACACCCTTGGGGTTTCTCCACTTGGTTGCTTTATACAAAAAAAGCCATGTTACGCATGCAAAGTATCTTGGTAAAACAATCAAAATCAAAAGATCATAGTCCCTCGATGACGCTATTCAAAGTTGCCTTATAAAATGATCTTAGTCCCTCGAAAATACTAAGATGCTTTGCAACATTGCTAATCATGGTTATACAATGACCCGCGCCGGTCCCGTTAACATCCAATAAGGTTGCTTACCAAATCAATGGTAAGACAACAATGTAAAAGGAATAAAAAATGAACAAGAAAGACATTTGAGTAGGTAGATTACTCCTAGTTACTTGCTCTATTTTTTAAGCAAACATCCTTGCTACTTTTCAAAACAAACACACACATTTCCAAACAACTTACAAACATTGAAAACATTTTCAAAAAGACAAACATCTTTGTATACATTCTTACGAACGAGAGTCATTACAAAGATTGCCTAAACGAATTACCTCTTTTACAAAATAATTTCAAAACCACACCAAACACATTTTCAAACAACAAAAACAAGTGATCTAGCAAGTAACTAAGAGCCCATGGAAAACCATGGATGAAAAGGGTGCTAATACCTTCCCTTTTCATAATTTACCCCCCGAACTCAAGAAACAATCTCAAAGGTATTTCATGTGCTTTTTCACCTTTCCTTTTGGATAAAAGAAAAGTCCGTGGTGACTCTTGCTAAACCACAACATTTTCGAACACAAACGCAAAACCTTAAGTCAGTTCTCCCACTATATCACAGAACTGGTGACTCTACTGGGGAGATATTAAAAGTGGGGTCACCTTAGGGCTAGATCAAATTTATTTTCTTACATTTGTTTGATTTACATTATGGTTCTTTGTTTGGGTTTAAATCCTCTACCCGGATTTGGGAAATATTATAAGTAAATAGCAATACGTTGTGGAAACTGTGCGGGGTATACCGACATGGTCTAAGCAATGGCTATGTTAGTGTGACATATTTGTGGGTACCAGTAGCCCTTGAGTAGTCAAGGAGAATACGGGGCCGCTGAGTGATGTCGCGAAGCACTAACGAACTTTTAGAACCTTTACTTGACCAACTTGGCCTTTAGGACGTAGTGAGATGACCGACTTTGGTACAGTCCGAAGTTGGTAGATACTCGATACTACACTCATTGAGGGTTGGTTTCTTGGAATATTTCGGTCGCAATTAAAGAGGCTTGAGCTGAAACAATGAACAAGGAAAGAATCTAGTGATATTGAGCTCCTTAGAACCCGGTTACTATTGCTAGGAGAGGTTGAGCCAACTAAACTTCAAGAGGGTACTTACCTATAAAACCCCATGCAAGCCTAAACTAGAAACTTGATTGCTTTGTTTGTATATGCATACTTGTACATAAACATCATGGACATCATGAGCATCATGTGCATCCACTAACCATTTCAAGGATTTTTGGAGATTCATCTTTGTTCTTGTTTTGTAGGATATGAATTCACTTCGCGGGAAAACTATCCAAGTCAACCTTGTAAGAATTCCTCTGCAACTTAGGGAGCTAGTTTCAAGGATCCCTGAAAGCTCTCTTTTCACAGAGAGACATGGTCGCCTACTCAACTTGGTCACCTCCAACACGGATGAGGATATGATGAAAGTGCTCTTTCAATTCTTTGATCCTTTGCACCATTGCTTCACATTTCCCGACTACCAGCTTGTGCCTACTTTGGAAGAATTCTCTTAACTCTTGAGGATTACCATTCTCAATCAACTACATTTCAACGGTACGGAAAGAGACCCAAAACCAAAAGAGATTGCTCAAGCTCTGCACTTGCACTCGTCTGATGTCACAACTCATTGGGAAACTAGGAGTGGTGTCAAAGGCTTCTTAACAAAGTTTCTGTTTGGAAAAGCCCAAATCTGTTGGAATTCCTTAGACTTGTAAGCCTTTGAGGAAATTGTGGCTCTTCTTATCTATGGGATGGTCTTGTTCCCCAATCCTGACCAACTTATAGATATAAGTGCCGTCAAAATCTTCATGTCACGCAATCCGGTGCCTACATTGCTAGGGGATATCCTACACTCTTTTCACACTCGCACAATGAGGAAAAGAGGTGTCCTTATGTCTTGCACTCCCCTCCTGGCAAGATGGTTTATTTCTCATCTTCCCCAATCAGTCTTAAATAATGAGCAAGGATTAAAGTGGTCACAAAGGTTAATGACGCTCAAACATTCAGATATTCATTGGTGCTCTCGATCCAAAGAGAATGTTATCATTATTAACCGTTGTGGGGAATTCCCTAATGTCCCTCTACTTGGAATTAGGGGAGGCATCACTTACAACCCATGCTTAGCTCTAAGACAGTTTGGTTTTGCCCGAAGGGATTGCCCATATGAGATGTTGATTCAAGGCTTAATATTCGACTACGACAATGACAATCAAGGTCTTCGCCAGAGATTCACTCGAGCATGGAGGACGCTAAACTAGGTGGATAGCAAGACTTTGGGACACAAAAATCCCATCCCTCTTGAGCCTTACCTCAAGTGGGTACGAACCCGCGCTCAAATTCTTATGATGCCTTATCCTTACATCCTTCCGGTGATCACTGAGCCTGTTAAGGAAGGAGAAGTTCCATACACTATCCTACATCCTGACATGCCCACATCTCTTGAAGACTTACAAAGGGATTGGATACAGCTCAAGGGAGAGCGAGATACTTTCGAAGCCCAATTCTACGCAAGCGAGAAGAAGGTTTTGGAACTCATTAGGCTACTTCATGAGGAGCAGACTCTAAATGCCTACATAGCACCAAAGAGGATGCGCACTACCTTTTTATCTTAGAGTTTTATATTATTTTGCCCAAGGGGCATTGATGTGTTCAAACTCTATCTTATTAATATAACGTGTGTTTCTTTTTGAACTTGAATCTTTTAAAATCCTTGAGAACATTACATATGCACATATCATTCATCATGACATAAACAGGTCTTTTGCAACAAGATTCCTCATCTCTCTACTGTTTATTTCAGTAAGATGGATCTCGAACAGACAGTTAAATATCTTCAAGTTTAAAGCATGCAGTTTCAACAGTTACTCATGACCCTAGCCAAAGTACAAGAGGAATTGAAAACTTTGTTGGCCAAAGAGAAAAAGAAGAAAGAGAAGAAACCAACCGGTGTTTGATTATGGGGAGAAGGTCTCAAAGACAGACTAGAAGAACCTTGGATTTCACAACAACATCTGATGAAAGAGAAGGAAAAGGAAGGAAACAGCGGTTTCGTCAGAATTTGAAAAGGAAGAAGAAGAGGAAGACTACTCCGAGGAACAATATCCGCCAGCTGATGATAAGTACAGACATCTTGAAGAGCGTCTGAATGCTATGGAAATACAGAGGATACCAGGTCTAGACTTTGAAGAATTGGGACTTGTGTCAGGAATTGTGATCCCCCCCGAAGTTTAAAGTGCCATTGTTTGCAAAGTATGATGGGGTGTCATGTCCTAGGATGCACCTCCGATCATATGTGAGAAAGATCCAGCCGCACTCCGCTGATAAAGATCTATGGGTGCATTTTTTCCAAGATAGCCTATCTGGAACATAACTCGATTGGTTTTACCAATTGGAAAGGGCCGACGTCCACAACTAGGAAGATCTTGCCGCAACTTTCTATAAGCAATACCAATATGATGCAGATTTGGCGCCTACCCGTACTCAACTTCAGAGTATGACTATGGTTCCCAATGAAGGTTTCAAGGATTACGTGCAGAAATGGAGAGATCTAGCTAGAAGAGTACGACCCCCTCTGTCCGAAAGGGAATTAGTGGACATGTTCTTAGGCGCTCTATCGGGCCCTTTCTTCAAACATCTGATTAGAAGCTCATCTGCTGGATTTACTGAATTAATACTAACCGGAGAGAGGGTGGAAGCTGGAATAAAAAGTGGAAAGATTCAGAAGGATTCATCTGCCTCTACAGCTGTGAGAAAGCCTTTTTACTGGGAAGAAGGAGGTATCTGCTATTTACCCATAAAGGAACCAAAGGAAAGTTGAACGCCGACCAATGATGGGAGCTGTTATGATCCCAAAGCCTACATCTGATCAACCAAGAGGTAACCAACCAAGGGTGGAAAGGCCAATATGGCAATTCACCAAAATCAATATGACTCTATCCCAGATTTTACCACATCTTCTAAAATCTAATTTGACAACTCTGAAGGAAGCTCCAAAGAACCCCAACACCGCGTCTCCTTATTATCACCCAAATGCCCGCTGTGCATATCATTCCGAAAGTCCAGGTCATGACACCGACAACTTTTGGGTCCTGAAAAAAAAGATTCAAGATCTTATAGATGCAAAAGAGATTGAGTTTGATGCACCCAAGAAACCAAACATCATTTCTGCTCCCATGCCTAGACATGGTCACAACACCAATGATATCGAGGAAGATTTGTTTGTTACTACAGTTGATAAACTCTTGACTCCGCTCCCAATCATTAAGATAAACTTGTTAAAAGCCAGTATATTCCCGGGTTGTAATGAAGACTGCCATCTCTGCTTATCCTCACCAACTGACTGCCTTTTGCTGAAAGCAAGCATTCAATTCTTGATAGACAACCAAGAGATTCTGTTTGAAAGTACTCCTGTTTCACCCATTCCTGTGGAAGACGTTTCAATCATAACCATCTCCGCCAATTCTTCTAGGGTCCCCAAAAGACCCGTTAGGATTACATCGGTTCCAAAAACCACTCCTCTTATTTTCACAATGCCCGGGCCGGTCCCGTATGAATCAGACAAAACAATGTCGTGGAATTACGGTGGAGACATCTACTACCATGGTATCAAACAAAATAGGCTGACCACCGAGAAGATGAGCCCCGCAGAAGAAAACTCCGACATTAGTAATATTGCTGGAACCAGTAAGATTACCCGTAGCGGTAGAATCTTCTCTCCAGAGATTTCCCCTCCATAGGCAGTTTTTGGACCCGTGGCTATTCCAAAGGTTACCTCCGTACCAATAATCATATCTGCAAGTACTCCTATCGACAAAGACGACACAACCCCTGCTATTATCCCTACCAATACTCCTACTGATGAAATTCGAGGAAAGAGTATTCAAGAAGAGCCTGTCCGGACGAAGGCTCAACCACTGACTATCCCTGAAACCTCCAAAAAGGAAATGGAGGAGATCCTGAGAATAATAAAGAAGAGCGACTACAACGTAGTTGAACAGTTGGGACAAACTCCATCCAAAATATCCATGCTAGCTTTGTTACTGTGCTTGGAGGCACATGCGAAAGCTCTGGTGAAGTTTCTGAAGACAACCCATGTGCCTCAAGGGACGTCTGCTGACCAATTTCAAGATTGTGTGGCCAGCTTGACAGCTGATAACAACCTAGGCTTCTCAGATACTGACCTGACACCAAAGGGAAGAAATCACAATGAGGCATTGCATGTCTCTGTGGAATATAGAAGAACAACTTTGGCTCATGTCTTGGTAGATACCGGCTCATCTTTGAATGTTTTACCAAAGAAAACTCTCGACAGACTAAATTGCGAAGGATTAATGTTGAAACCCAATAACATAGTTGTAAGGGAATTTGATGGTTCAAAGAGGATGGTCCACGGGGAGGTGGACATCCTAATAAAGGTTGGGACTCAGACTTTCAACTCAACCTTTTATGTAATGGACATCCACCCCTCTTACTCTTGTCTGCTAGGACGGCCATGGATCCATAATGCCTGTGCTGTCACCTCCACATTACACCAAATGCTGAAATATCCGGTCCAGGGAAAGATTATCACTGTCCACAGAGAGGAAGAGTATATGATTAGCCACCTCAATTCGTTCCGGTATATGGAATTCGATGGCGAGTTCATAGAAACTCCTTTTCAACATTTCGAAGAAGTTCCTCAAGAGGTAGCAGTGACCAAGACGAAGTCCCATATTCCCAAGATCACAAGACTTCCACTCTGGATGTCATCTCTGAAAGATGCCAAGGCAGTAGTAGAGGAGGGTGGAAACACCATCTGGGGGCAACTTCCGGACATTCTGTTTAAATCTGACAAGTTTGACTTAGGGTTTACTTCAGGTGCTCAGAGGGCTGTGCGTCGTGCCCGTGCTGGAGGGACACCCCTGAAGATTAGCAACCAAGAAGTCAATGCAGTAGAAGATGGTGAATAGGATTTCAACTTAGAGGATTGGATATTTCCTACTTTCAACGGAGGACTTTGCAATTGGGAGGCCAGAGACTTTGTCCCAATAACCTTCATCCCTCAGTAATTTATCTTTACATTTCTGTTGGACTTGTAATATTCACAAACAATTCGCACATTCAAAACCTTGTGTCTTGCCCGAGGCGTAATGGTCCATTTGTAAGGGTTTTTATTTCATCTTCATATGACATTCAATGAATCATAAACATTTTTCACATACAAACTTTTTGTGCTCATTGTTTTTCCTTTACATTTTTATTTTTAAAAAGATGGCTATACCTTTACACACACCCACACTCACAAATACAGGTACCCCTCCATTCCGGATCCCATGGGTAACGATACTGCTATGGCCTTTTGTGACTCTGAGGATCTAATCTACCAAGCCGAAGACGAAGGTGAGGAAGATTGTGAAGTACCAGGGGAATTGGCCAGACTACTACAACAAGAGGAAAGAGCTATTCAGCCTCATGAGGAACCGGTGGACACAATCAACTTGGGTACCGAGGACGGTAAAAAAGAAATCAAGGTGGGTGTCAATCTAGAGCCGAGTGTCAAGGAGCGTATGATTCAGCCGTTGCATGATTATGTTGAAATCTTTGCTTGGTGTTGTACCCCAAAATTTTCCCTCTCATATTTCTCAAAATATTGCAAGGAAAATCTTCAAGTTGCCCAAGGTTGCTCAAGAGTTGGTCAGACAAGCTATCTCCTAAGGCAGTCAACCCCAAATTAGGGTTTTGTGTTGCATCAAGGTCCTTGAGTCCAAATGACCTCAAGTTCTCCCCAATGTCCTAAAATTTTCTCAATATCATCCATGTCAAGTTTCAAGCCTTGCAGAGGAAGTTTGCTCAGTCAATTGCTCAAAGGTCCAAAAATCAACTATGCTAAGGCAAAAGTCAACTGTGACCTATAAACAGTCAAACTTCAATGTTTTTTTGTCAACATTCTCACTTTGAAGGATATTTCATCATTTTATCAAGGGTTGATCATGATTCATCAAGGATTTCTCAAAATTCATCAAGACTCAAAAGTTGCTAAATTAGGGTTTTGTAGGAAAAGTTAACTCAACTTTGACCAAGCATAACTTTCTCATACTTTATGATAAATGACCCATACAAAGCTAATTTTTAAGAGGATGAAATTCCCTACAATCCCTCTTCATACACCAAGATCAAAAAATGCACTCACAAGAAGTTATAAATTTGGACATTATAGGTCATTTTTGAAAGTCAACAAAAACACCTTTTTTGCCAAAGCTTATAACTTGACCATGGAATATAAAAATGAGATGAGACCAAAAGTTTTGGTTAAAGTACATCTCAAGCTTTCTAAAAAGTCCAAGAACACTTCCAAAAGTTCAAAATTGAAGAAGTTATGCATTGTTGAAGTTGGACTTTTTTGCAAAATTGCCAAAAGTCAACTATCCCCAAAACTTCAAATTTTGTCAAATGGACCCATTCTTTTCCACTTGATTTGAGCTTGCATCATTGCCCACGTGTCCTAGCTTCAGCCATGAGCTCATATTTCATTTTTATTATTTTATTTTATTTTTTATTGAATTTATTCATTTTTAGTGAAATAAAATCATATAAAATCCAAAACTTTGATTACATAAGATTTTTTGGCTGTTTCAGATTTTGATTATCATCATTATCATCATCAAACTCGAATCAAACCAAATCATGTGCAAAAAGATTGAAATTGGACAAATTTGGAAGGTTTTTAAGAAGAGACCAAATCAAATATGTATGCATTGATATGGGAGGATTCAGTCCATGATTTCTATCCTAACACACTATACAATACATAAGCAAGCAAAAGCAATCGAGATAAGGGTTGGCAATTGCAGAAAGAGGAAGAACAAGATTTGAAAAAAGTCACAAAAAGCTTGAGATCGAAATCGTGTTTAGAGGTGTTTTCAAGGGCTGAGACCAGTCCCAAACGTTTCCTGGGCATTCACTCAAGCCAAACCAATCCAAAGCAAGCTTGTTAAGACTCCATAGCGCACTGTAAGTGTCACGCGATTTCCCCCTATACTTGATTTTGTATCTCAGAAATTAGGCATTGTTATAATGAAATAATTGCATATTTGTAATCACCATGCCATTTCCAAGCTTTTGACATTAACCAATTTCATTTATCTGACCAATATGAAGATCTACCATTGATAGGGTTTCGTCCTTGTTTTTTGGGCTTTTATTTTCAGGTACAATTGGCCATAATAATGGCTATGGTTGTGACTAGCTGGCTGAGACGAACTCAACCATGGATTTAGAATGCATTTCCATGGCGCCTACAGGATTCTAGAGATGCCTGGTTTGTAGTGACGGACCTCTGTCCGTAGGTATAGGTCCTAGGACCTTTAGCAACAGTTCAACAAAGGAGATGAAGGCGTGTCACGCCATCATTGGGCCATTCAAATACACACGTGTTTTTTTCTTTTTTCTGGCCATTGACTTGTTTTATTATATTATGATTTCTTTGCTTTATATTAACAAACAAACCAAAGCAGCGTAGTGGCAAGGCAAGCGAAGCATTATCCTACAGGACCTGGGTTCGAATCCCAGGTCCCCCAATTCCTTATTAATTTTGCCTTTCAGGTATTCCCATGCACATTTCAGCTTGCAGTGCACCATACTCCCTCAGGCATCCAATGGCCAGATGGCCAAAGGCCAAATCTGAGAGTCCCAGGCCGAGGGTCCACCATAGGCAAGGTCCACGCACGCGCACCAGATCTCAAAAAGTCAAACAAGGTCAACTCTAATGGGCCTTCAGATTGCTATCCACACCACTAAAAAACAGGCCCATACTCCTTTCTCATAATTCTTTTTGTTTATTTATTTATTGATTTAATTATTTTATTTAATTTCTAACCAATCAAAATTCAGTCTTTTTATGAAATAAAACCATAAAAAATATTTTTATTCAATCAAATTTTTATTTTTATTAATAAACACTAATTAATTAATTTAGGTTTTAATTAGAATAACTTTAACCTATTTTTTTGTAAAAATTAAATTAGATTTTAATTACTAACTTAATAATTTTAATTTCCTTTCTTAAAATAACAAAAACCCAAAAATAATTTTCTTTTATTAATTAATTAATTTAATTTAATTTAGTGATTAATTTAGGTTATTTCTTTCTTAAAATAAAAAAAACAAAAAAAAGAAGATATGTTTTCTTCAAAAGGGTCAAAACCCTAATCATGCGCTCGATTTAATTTCCGGCACGCGATTTACTTATTTTTATCATATAATGTACATGTTCCCGGATTGTAATAGTAAATAGGGCTTTTATTTATTTTTATCGCTTTATTTATTTTTAAAGGGTTTGTCTTTGGCGATGTAAATACCCGACGCCTTGTAATTTAAATTCCGCATTTTATTTCCGCAAATTATAACTGTTAGATGTTTGATAATAGGATGGCATGACAAGACTGAATGTTTTAACCTAAAATCAACTTAGATCACCCTTAACATGTACAAAGATAAAAATAACCGAAAACGACACATTCGCACATGCGCACTCTTAGGGTATACCCCGCTTGGTTGCCTTCGTACGCGGTCATTGAGTATAGGTTGTTTTAGAGGTTGTCCTCTTGTCTAAAAGATCATAGTCGCCTAGAAACGGTTGCCTCGGATATTGTTGCCTCAAACAAATGATCTAAGACATTAGGGTTACCGCTAAGGCGTCCTAACATTGCTTTGGTGACCATATGTCCCTAATTTGAATTGACCCTTAAAATCCAACGACGATGCTACCTACTTATCAATAGTGGGATAACATTGCCTAAAGGACATTAGCATAGAACGATTCCTTTTTCGAGTAGGTAGATGGTTCTTAGATACTTGCTCTTTCAAAAAACAAAACCTTTTTCACACTTACACTCCTTTTCAAACAAAGTTTTCAAAAACACTTCATTACACTCTTGAGGACAGAAGCAAAAGTTAAATCGAAGTTTCAAACAAAAACTTTTTCAAACCCACAAGAACAAAGAAAACAATTTTGAAAATGATGAGCAAGTACCTAAGATCCCGTAGATAACTACGGATAGAAAGGGTGATAATACCTTCCCTTTCTATAATCTACCCCCCAAACCCGAGAAATATCTCGAAAAAGGAATTTTTCTGTGCTTTTTTCCTTTCCTTGTTGGATAAAATAAAAGTTGGTGGCGACTCTGGCTTACCGCGACATTTTGCAAACACAAACGCAAAACGCAAACCAGCATACCAAAAAACAGTCAGTTCTTCCCACCGTATCACAGAACTGGTGACTCTGCTGGGGATGCTTATAAGTGGGGTGTACCTTAGGAATAGTTCATCATAATGTTTTCAATTGCTTGATTTGTATGCTTTATCTTTATGGGTTTGAATTGGAGTGACTATAGATCCTAACCCGGATCTGGGGGATACCCTTTAGGTAAGTAGCAATAAATTGTGAGGGAACTATACAGCGTAGACCGATACGGTTGAAGCAGTAGCTACGTTGGTGTGGCACTTTAGTTTGTACTGATATCCCTTGTGGCGCAACGAGGAGAATATGGGTCTTCTAAGGGGTCATTAAGCACCAACTGACCTTAGAACCTATAATTGACCAACTCGGCCATAGAACAGTAGTAGTATGTGTTGTACCCCAAAATTTGCCCTCCCTTTTTCACAAGAAATCACAACCCTAGGGTTTTCTCTGATTTTTAAGATTGGCTCAAGAATCGATCAAACAGACTTTTCTTTAGCAGTAAATCCAGAATTAGGGTTTTCTCTCGCATTTCTCAGAAGAAATTGAATTCACAGAATTTCAGTTTACCGTTACATTGGTTTCTCACTTTTTTCAAGTTTGCTGAAAGGTCAATTGATTATTCTCAAGGCCTGATTATCTGGGATAAGAAATAGGAGCCGAGACTGTTATTTGGAATATCAAGACATCTGCTTGTTAATGGAGTGAAAGGTTTACCGGTTAATGGAATGCTTGCTTGTTTATTATACAACGCGTATTGTGATTGGAATACTGATGCAAGGTTACGAGACTGCAAAGTTTTTGATTATTTGGAATTTAAGTTATCTGGATTTGAATTGTTGAAACGCAGTTTCAATTATTTTGATTTGAGAGTCTTAAATAATTAAGTGAATATGCAAGGAAGAAGGGCAAGATATTTGACAGTAGAAATGTTTCTTTCGGATAAAGACTCTTTTTATTCATTTTCAAATATTGTTACAAAAAAAATAATTTATTATTTTTGAATATTGTAAGTTTTTACAACTTATAGTATTTTAAAAAGAAATAAATGTTTACAATAAATGAAAAAAAAGTCTATCTAATCTAAGCCTAAGTCTCCTAAGCTCCGGTGCTCCCATGCTCAAGGTCTCCGGCTTCTACTGCTTCCTCTATCATCCAATTGGTGCTCACCTGCAAAAGACAAAGGAAAAGAAAATTAGTACAGATAATTGAAAAGATTTTTCAAATGAAAAAAGAAAGAAAAAAGTCATCATTAAAATTGGCCATCTGGAATCAGAATGCTTATTTTCATCACGCTTTATTTTTCTCTCTGTAAATCACAAGAAGATTGCTCTTCTTGGTTCACAAAGAGAAAATTAAAAATACAAATTGAAAAAAATGCAAGCATACTGAGTTACAAAGCTAGCATACAAGGCAAACCAAGGCGCCAAAATTCAAACATGATAGGCGCCTATTGTACTGCATTGCAAACCAAATTGTCAAACTAAGCAAACTAAACATGGCAGCAAACCAAACTGAGTTACAAAATTCCAAAGGGCAAACAGGCGCCAAACTGTCAAAGCATAAACAAATATACAATACAGCACAAGCAAGGAACCTGATGTAACAAACAACAAGCAAAGTCCCAAATGGAGCTACAAAACAAATTGCCCAAATTGAGTTATAAAACAAATGGGATGCAAACTGTGCAAATATGGCAAGCAGCATGAAAGCAGAAAAAATACAACAGGCAAAAGTAAAACAGCAGAAGGTAACTCACTTGACAAGTCAAAGCTTGTCAAAAGCTGTCATCATTTTCCAGAGGCAATTTTTCAGAAATAATAATAAACAAAGCAAAAATGCTTGTTTTCATGGAGAGAGAAAGAGAAAAGGATATCACCTTGGGTGAGGTTTAACAGTTTGGCTAAAAGAGCAGGTTGTCATAAGTCAAATAGCAAGAGGATATAAAACAAAACAAACTGCATAGCAGAAAGAAGAGGAAGAAAAAACACTTTGTAAAAAAGCCACAAAACTCTCCCAACCAAAAAAACCTGCAAGTTACAAAACACCATAAACCTGCATAACAAAACTCACAAGTTTACCACAACCAAAAAGCTTGCTCAAACCAAAAGGCTTGCTCAAACCACAAAGCCCAAACAGATCCTCAAACTTGCATAGCCAAAACTACAAACTACAAACTACAAACTCAAAAAACTTGTAAAGTTTAAAACAGGAACAAACAACCACAAACCGCAACTTCAAACTGCACAGTCTTGTGTAAGTTTAGCCAAACTGTTGACAATCAAGCTTGCCAAACACAAATTACCAGGCCAAACAAGCTAGCAACAAAGCAAACGAAGCTAACCAAAAAAACTTCAAACCAAAACATGTGACAGTATCCAAACCCAATATCCAAAAACAATACAACCTGTCATCAAACCTGCCCAAGTTAACAACAAGCAAACAAACTGCAAAACTGTTAACAGTTTCAAGACCACAAACAGCTATCAACCCATGCCTGCTAGCAACAAACTGTAAATCTGTTTGACCCAGACTAACATCAACCAAAGCGTACCAAGTTGCAAAAACCACAACTTGCATTACAGTTCAAATCAGAAGAGAAGCTACCAACAAAGGTTTCAAATCAAAGTTTCAGAGGCAAAGATTTCAGAATAACCATAATCATCAATATTCAATATCCAAAGGAGAGGAAAGAGTTTTGGAAGCAAAAAGCAAAGTTTTCAGAACATTTCATCATCAAACACCATATTCAAAAACAATAATATCAAAAGTTTCAGAATCACTCATCATCAACACTCAAGGAGAGAGAAAGAAAGAGTTTCAGAAGTAAAGGCAAAGAGTTTCAGAAACCTTCATCATCAACAATCAACAAAAACACAGTTTTCAAAACCGATTTCATCATCAAACATCAACAAATCAAGAGAAAGACAAAGATACCAGAAAAGGCGTGCCCTTCATTTTTTTCCCTCCCGCCTCCGGCCACCAGGAACACCGCCACCAACTCCATCTCATCTTTCCTCTCCATTTTTTTCCCAAGGTACGTTTTTTCAAACCCTTACTACATCTCAAAACATGTAAAGACCATAGGTTAATCAAACTAGGACATGAACAAAGCTTAAACAAACAAACTGTAAAAATCAAGCGAATCAAACCATGAAACTGTAAAACCCTAAAAATAAGAAACGAACCATACCGTTCGAATAGGGCCTTGGATCGTCGTGAAGAGGGGAGAGAGTGAGGTAGTGCACCGGCGGCTAGGGCTCATGGAGGTAGAATCAGCGCGCTTTGTTTGAGAGAGACGAAGAGGATGAACGAAGCAAGTGGCACCGCTATGTACCAAGCACGAACCCTATTCAAAACAACAACCCCTAAAATTATACAAAGATCCTGCCTTGGGCCTTTGCCCCACCAAATCCCTAGGCCCGCTATATTTTTGGCCGGCGCACCCCCCTCCCTTTGCATTCTGTCCACTTGTTTTATTGTTTTGGGCCTAGCAAACACAAACAACCTAAGCCCATTCCTTTTTTAAAACAAATATAATTTTATTATTTTTATTGATTCATTTAAAAGTAATTTGCTTTCTTTTCTTTTATTAACATTAATAATACTTAAAATAATATTTTAAATAACTTGATTTTTCTTAATTGTTTTGAATCATTTTCTTTTTGTTATCACATAATAAAAATATCAAAAAAGGCTTTTAATTTGAGTTAATTAATTTTGTTTTCTTTAAACTCTTTTTATTAATTAATAAGACATATACAAATAATAATATAATTTTTAATCTTTCTTTCTTGTAGAATAGATTTTTATTTGTAAATAAATATATGCATCTCATAATATTATTGATCTCTTCATTTGTTATAATTTTACATTGAATTGTGACAATTCGATTTGGTTGTAACACTTGATATTTGGACTTTATTATTCTTGAGAGACTCATCCCCATTTGTAAGTAATTGTACCCCCATCCCCATATACTTTTGTAATAGCTTAAAATTTAATTCTCGCACCTTATGCTTTTAAAATATGCCATGACTAGAGATTAGGGTTTGTATGCGAAAATCTAAAATCAATCGCTAGATGACCTAATACAAGATCCAAATGCATGAAAATGACAAACACAATACACACGTGCACCTATATGGTAACCTCGCTTGTTGCCTCGGAAATACAATCATGTCCCTCGAATATGAGACACTCTAGCAAATGCCCCTTCGATAAACAAAGATCGTAGTCCCTCGATGACCCTCGATGTTGCCTTCGATAAAACGATCTCGTCCCTTACAAAATTGCTAGAGCGTCTCACAAGTTGCTTTCAATGATTGTATGCGACGACCCGCGCCTGTCTTGTTTAACATCCTAACACGAGGTTGTTCACCAAATGCAATGGTGAAATAACACTATCAAAAGGGTTAAAAAAATAATAAACATCTTTGAGTAAAATAGGGTAGACAACTCTTAGTTACTTGATCAAAAGCTTGCAAAAACATCCTTGTTATTTTCAAACACACCTCACAACACAATTTCAAAATAAACTTTCAAAACATTGAAATATCTTTTCAAAAAGACAAACACCTTTGTAAAACATTCAAACAAGAATTGTTACAAAGGTTGCCTAAACATAGGCCTCTTTTCAAAACATTTTCAAAACCACACACACAAAGCACCATTTCAAACAATTGAAAAGCAAAAGCAAGTGATCTAAAACAAGTAACTAAGAGCCCATGGAAAACCATGGATGAAAAGGGTGCTTGCACCTTCCCTTTTCATAATCTACCCCCCGAACCCAAGAAAACATCTCAAAGGTCTTTCATGTGCTTTTTGACCTTTCCTTTGGATAAAATAAAGTCAATGGCGACTCTTGCTAAACCGAACAATTGTGAAACGCAAAACCTCAAGTCAGTTCTCCCACCGTATCATAGAACTGGCGACTCTGCTGGGGAATATCTGAAAGTGGAGTTACCTTAGGGTTTTAGATCACCCTTTACATGCTTATCTTGTTTAACTTGTATGCTTTACTTTTGGGTTCTTTGTTTGGGTTTGTTTTAAATCCTACACCCGGATTTGGGATACCTTTTAGGCAAGTAGCAATAAACTGTGAGGGAACTGTGCGGGGTATACCGACATGATTAAAGTAGTGGCTACGTTAGTGTGACGTATTTGTGGGTACCGGTAGCCTTTGAGTCAATCAAAGAGAATACGGGGCCGCTGAGTGATGTCATGAAGCACTAACGAACTCTTAGAACCTTACTTGACCATATTGGCCTTTTTTAGGGGTAGTGAGATGACCGACTTTGGTGCAGTCCGAAGTTTGTAGATACTCGATACTACACTCATTGAGGATTGTTTTCTTGGAATATTTCAGTCGCCAGTAAAGTGGCTAAACTGAAACAATGAACACATAAAATAATCCAGTGATATTGAGCTCCTTAGAACCCGATTACTATTTCTAGGACAGGTTGAGCCAACTAACTTCAAGAGGGTACTTACCTACGAACTCCATGCAAGCCTAAACCTAAGGACTTGTCTGCTTTGTGTGAATATGATTACCTGTATATACACTTGCTTACTTTTGCATACTTGTACATAACATCATAGCATCATACCATAGCATTTTCAATAACCATTTCAAGGATCTCAAGGGTCTTTGATACAGGGTCACGTTGAACTAGACGTCTACCAAAGGGCAAGAGGATTCATTTTCCTCTAAACAAACGCCGTTAAAGATCAAGTACAAACAACTTGAATCGAGGGCTATGACCCACTTGATATGGTGAGCTTGATTCTCGTGGAAAGACATCCACCAATACAAAGTTCTCCAATCAAAGATGTTTATCGAAGTTCAACCTCTATCATTTTCTTGTGTTTACCCCGCGAGATCCTTGAAAACATGCATCCACATATCATGCATTGTATCATAACAGGTTTTCCCCTTTTCAGGTTTCCTTATTATCCTACTGTTTATTTCAATAAAGATGGCTCTAGAGAGGACTGTCAAAGATATCCAGGCTCAAAATGCTCAGCTTCAAGAAATGTTCTTGAACCTATCCAAGGGGCAGGAAGAAGTGAAAGCTCTCCTCACAAGGGGCATGGTCCTAGGAAATCCAGGGGGCATCAAGAATGATCAGTTGGAAGGACTATAGATTGAGTTGGCAACAATGAAAATCCAGATGATAGGACAACTGGTGGGCCATATGGCTCTCATTCAAAACCTGGCTCAAGGACAAGAAGAGCTAAGGGTCCTCATCAACAAACTGCTTCAAGATAACCAAGTGAGGCAAACAACTAGGGTTGAAGATCAAGTCACCATTCAACCTCCTTTGAGACAAGAATCCAAGGGAAAGTCTCCCCAACTTGCTTCAGGGTCACAAGCCCAACAACAACCTCACTAACATCAACAGGGTAATCGGCGTAAGTAAAATACATCTGGAAGGCGCTTCACTGAGATTAACATACCATTATCTTAAGTACTGGAATGCTTGTTGGAGGTCAATCTGACTGTATTAAAGGATCCTCTTCGGAATACAAATACCACTTCTCCATATTATCATCCCAATGAATTATGTGCATACCACTCTTATAGTCCTGGACATTACACCGACGACTGTTGGGCCCTTAAAAACAAGACCCAAGACTTGATTGACAGAGGAGTGCTGGAATTCACACAGGATGGCCAGATGAAAATCTTCCGCTGAGGTTTCTCCATTTGAAATGACAAGTTAGAACTAAGAGACTTTTGTTTCATTTGAATTTTCAAGTTGTAATTTCTTTTATTATTCAAACAATTATCTGTTGATGTCAAACTCTGTTTCATTAATGCATTGCATATGTTTGTCTTGAATTCATCCATTCGCTTTCACTATTCTTGAACTATGCTTCCTACTTTCTTTATGATATTTAACTCTTGTTAAAAGTTACAAGTCTTTAGAGGGAGGATGACGAAAACAATGCCATAATCTCATACAGTATGCTTTTGGATCGACCTTGCTGACGATGTACAAGCGTTTCTTTCAAATCCTAAAACACTGGAGTTATAAGGAAGATAATCCCTAGTCAACCCCTTTGAGCCAAAGAAGTAGAAGTTTTCTGTTTTAAACACAAATTGAAACCTTTAATCAAGTCTGGGGCAGGGTAGTCTCTCAGTTAATTCAAAATGCACGTTTAGTCGCAAACTCTCAATTCGTAATACAGCGAACAACATCAAAATTTCCTTTAGAACCAAAGGACAGTGATGGTTCCTTATCTCATAGGCAGTCATTATCTCTCAGAAAAAAGAAAAGCCCACTGAGCCAAAACCTATAAAGGAGGCTTAAGAAAGTTGGGGCATCCCGCTGACTGTAATCTCAAAAATAAGAACAGTCAGGCAAAAATTAGGGATAACTGAAATTCTGGCAACAGATACTTAATGTCACAGTGAATGTTATGACACCGTATCTGACAAATTGTACACACACCAAATAGTAATTTAAAAGACAGTAAAGAACACAATCAATTGTTAACCCAGTTCAGTGTATAACAACACCTACATCTGGGGGCTACCAAGTCAGGGAGGAAATTCACTATAAGAGGTATTAATTTAGGAATAAACCAAGCAGTTTATCTCCTTCACTTAAGACCTACCCAATGCAACTTCAATCTAAGTCCTACTTAAACCTGAGTTCCTACTCACTCCCCCCCAATCACAGCAGTGATACTAATCTACTGATTAATAAGATTATGAAGACACTCTTCAATACACACGCTTGATTTTGCTTCAAAGCTTTAATCAAGAGACACAACACTCGTGCTTCAAAGCTTTGAGTGATAAACAACCCTTACAACCAAATCCTACACCAAGTCACTTATGAAGTGATAATTGCTTGGCTCACAGTATTTACACAACTACAAAATGCCTTATTGATCTTCTCTGAAAAGTGCTTCTCACCATTAGGATTCTTGAGAAATATATATGCAGCCTATTCTTCATTTTGGGCTTCCATAAAAATAGATAGGGTTAACCAAAGTTAACCTAAAGACTTGGTCTTGGGCTTTCATCATAATATATTAGGGTTAAGCAAGGTTAACCTAATATCCACGTGAGCATCTGATCTAGTCAATATACTTCAACTCAGAATAGCACACCAGATTCCTGAAAATTCTCAGGAACAACAAATCTGCACAACAACTTGATCAGTACAGGATGTCTTAACATTGGTTATGACATCATGTATCCTGCTCACTGATTTTGGTAGAATTCAGTACATATGATCATAGCTTAATCATCATGATATTCACTCATACTGAGTTGTTCCTGTAGAACATTCCTTCTGCAGAATTTGTCTTTATCCCAGAATGTTATGACATCAGTCATGACATTCGCAAATCTGGTTTTACCAAAAAATAACGCCAACAAGCAAACACTTACAATAACAAATCAAAAGAAAGAGGTCATTACGAATTCTCAACAACATGGAAAATGTTGCAAAAAAAATGATGATGTCTGCCTTCCAACAAATTCAACTTGTGTGAACCATCACCAAAAACGTCGTTTCAGACTCATTTGGAGTTCAGGTGCACAATTAACTGAGTTTAGGATTGAAGAACATCATGAAGAGCAGGTGGGTACAAATATACTTTGAGCCTTTATCCTTTGTTTCTTAAACCGTGAACCAAGCCACGTTACAATCCTTCAAAAGTCCTAATTGAAGCATGGGTTCGTTCGAAAGCATACTGTTACAAAAGGTATCCTGACTCCTGTAAGGTTTTGCTCTAAATCTTGAGCTGAATTTTTCTTATAAAAGGTTTTTTGCTAAAAAACTCATTTTTCAAAATTTCAAGACAAGCATGAACTTTGTATTATTTTAATATCGTTGTTTGCACATGGTTATTTGTTTGACAACGAAGAAATTCACACAGTGAATGTTCGGATGAATGAAAGCTCTCTCAGTGAATAAAATTACTTCAAGTGGGATGACACTCCCGTTGCAAAAATCTCCTATCAACAAAAGGTGACTTGGTATGGTATTGTCCAGTAAACCTGGGGCAGTCCAGTCAAGATTTCAACAAATCTTTCAAAGTCCAGTAAACCTGGGGCAGTCCAGTCAAGATTTCAACAAATCTCTCAAAGTCCGGTAAACCTGGGGCAGTCCAGTCAAGATTTCAAGAAATCTCTCAATTGCAGATTAACCTGGGGCAAGTCTCCATCACCATCACTTGGGGCATTAAAACGTCAATCTCATCAAAGGGTTACGTACAGTCCAAGTTTCCTGGCAGTGCCAGAAACATTTGATACTAGGGGCAGTGACGAATCTTTCCAAAATCTTTCTGAAAATAAATTCAAGCATCCTCGAAAAGTTCATCACCTCTCTAGCAGACCAGCGGTCATGGGTTTATTTCCCCAACATTTGTCAAGGATTTATTCTCCAAAACGAAATTACATTTCAACAACATTCATAACATATGCAGATTGGTCGGCAGGTAAAGGTTATCATTACCTTTTGGAGTAGCAGTCGTCAAAGATTCCTTCATCACCTGTTGGAGTTACGGTCGTCAAAGATTCCTTCAGCACCTGTTGGAGTTACGGTCGTCAAAGATTCCTTCACCACCTGTTGGAGTTACGGTCGTCAAAGATTCCTTCAACACCTGTTGGAGTTACGGTCGTCAAAGATTCCTTCATCACCTATCGGAGTTACGGTCGTCAAAGATTCCTTCATCACCTGTTGGAGTTATGGTCGTCAAAGATTCCTTCATCACCTGTTGGAGTCACGGTCGTCAAAGATTCCTTCATCACCTGTTGGAGTTACGGTCGCCAAAGATTCCTTCAGCACCTGTTGGAGTTACGGTCGTCAAAGATTCCTTCATCACCTGTTAGAGTTACGGTCGTCAAAGATTCCTTCATCACCTGTTGGAGTTACGGTCGTCAAAGATTCCTTCATCACCTGTTGGAGTAACGGTCGTCAAAGATTCCTTCATCACCTGTTGGAGTCACGGTCGTCAAAGATTCCTTCATCACCTGTTGGAGTTATTGTCGTCAAAGATTCCTTAATCACCTATTGGAGTCACGGTCGTCAAAGATTCCTTCATCACCTGTTGGAGTTACGATCGTCAAAGATTCCTTCATCACCTTTTAGAGTAGCAGTCGTCGAAGATTCCATCATCATCCGTTTGAGTCAAAGTTAACCCAAGACCTTCTCTGGTTCAGACAGATCGACACTAAGATCTCCCTGATTCTTATTCCAGTGGAAGATATTCCGGGTTTTGCGGTTTTAGATAAATCTCTCAACGATTTATTCTGATCCACTTCCAGTTTTTTTAGTATCAGAGACAAAGAATCCAACTCTTTTCTCCATCACCAGTTTGGGATTTATTTTCCCCAGTGAAAGATGGACATTACACATCAGTACATCAAGACATCATACAACACAATCTCATTTATTTTGAGAGCGTCATTGTTTGATATATGCCACTAACCTTTACCTTTCAGGAAAGATACAATCAAAAGCAAGCTATGAAGCCCACAATTCAACCAGATAATAGTTTAATCCCCAGCAAGTTATTGTGAAGCCTGGGTTACGACCAGATAGCAATGCAAGTTTCTGTGAAGCCTGGACCACAACCAGATAGTAGTGCATCCAACTTCCATCTTCAAACAGAGATGATTTCTCAACAGAATAACGAACGATCAAGGTTCCCAAAATTCAATGGAGATGATGCCCCAACAAAATAATGGACAACTGAAGCTCCTAAAATTCTATTTCTCGCCTGAATGAAGATTCTCATTCTTGCTTCCCCAGTAGATTGGCATACACCCAACCTCCTAACCCAATAGAATGAAGATTCTCATTCTCAAAGTGGCACACACCTAAGTTCTCGATATTCCCGACAGATTGAAGATTCTCATTCTCAAAGTGGCGTATAACCTGAATTCCTGATATTCCCGACAGAATGAAGATTCTTATTCTCAAAGTGGTATACAACTTAAACTCCTGATATTCCCGACAGAATGAAGATTCTCATTCTCAAAGTGGCGTATAACCTGAATTCCCGATATTCCCGACAGAGTGAAGATTCTCATTCTCAAAGTGGTATACAACTTAAGCTCCTGATACTCCCGACAGATTGAAGATTCTCATTCTCAAAGTGGCATATAACCTGATATTCCCGACAGAATGAAGATTCTCATTCTCAAAGTGGCATATAACTTTAACTCCTGAACTTCTTCCAAACAGGAATAAGCTTTTCCCAGGGTCCTGAGTTTTACTCTCCAACAGGATAGCTACTCTTCAGCAGTACAACTACTCCCCACAGAGTTTTTACTCCCCGACAAAATCAAGATTCTTATCCTTGATTCTCCAGTGAAGTTTCCAGAACCTTCTTTACTCTCAGCATAATTTGTCAGAGTTTTTTTTAATCCCCTGCAGATCGAAGATTCTTGTTCTTGACTCCTTAGCATAAATTCCCCTAGCAGAATGAAGATTCCCATTCTCAATTCCTCACAGAGTTTTCAAATATCCCCCAGCAGAGTTCTCCTCAAAACAGGAATCCCCAGTAGATTGGCATACAACCCAAACTCCTGATTTTCCCCAAGCAGTATAACTTCTCCCCACAGAGGTTGTTAAAAAGCTGGAAGACACACATACTCTTCAACAGTGGTCCAGGATTTATCTTCCCCGACAGCAGTCAAAGATTTTATTATCTCCAGCTATCCAGGATTTATCTTCCTCGGCAAGATGACTAATCAGCTTACATGCGTATTCATTGCATTCATATATCATAAACATTAATATAACACACATATTGCATCATACATTTCATGCAACATAACTTTGTGTTTCAGCTAATATTTTACCCTTTTCAGGATAAGATTAGCAAGCTTCGAATTCAGGATCATGAAAATAGTTTATGGATGCTTCCCAACATGGATGTTAATTTATCGCTTCTTCAGATTCAACTTTTGAAAATAGTTTACGGATGCCTCCTGTTGTACCCCAAAATTTGCCCTCCCATATTCTCCAAGAAATTGCCAAATCAAGTCTCAAGATTCCCCAAGGGTTGCACAGTCAAGAGCCTCCTATACAGTCAAAACTAGGGTTTGTGTTCTGATCAAAGAAATGAAGTTTTCAAAGGCCTTATCAAGTCTCACATGCCTATAAAGATGGTCAAGCATCCTCATATCAAGTTTCAAGACATTCAGCACAAAATTGCACAGTCAAAACCCTAAATTGCACTACAGTCAACTGTAGGGGCAAAATGGTCATTTGACAGTCAAAAGTTCAAATTTTTGGTCAACATATCATTTTGAAGCCACAAACATCATTTGATCAATGCTTGATCATGATTCTCAAAATTTGGCTCAGAAATCATCAAGATGCAAAAGTTTCCTTATTTGGACAGCTGAAAAAGTCAACTGAAATTGACCAGGGCATAACTTTCACATGGATTATCAGAAAAATTCCATCCAAAGCTCATTTTGAAGAGAAAGACATTTCCTACAACTCATCTTCATACTTCAAGTCCAAGAAATACTCTCACAAAAAGTTATCAATTTCAACATTATAGGTCATTTTCAAAAGTCAACAAAAAGGGACTTTAAGTTAAAGGCCATAACTTGAGATTGGTAAATCAAAATGACATGGGACCAAAGACATTGGTTAGAGGACTCAAAGACCTTTCCAAAATGTCCAAGAACATGAGAAAAGCTTAAAGATTGAGCAAGTTATGCCTTGTTGAAGTTGGGAAATTTTTGGATATTTTGAAAAGTCAACATTGATTCAAATGACCTAAAATTGCTAATGGGCCCATTTTTCTTCCATGATTCATCATTCCAAGCATGTGCACGACCACTTGGCCCAAAGGGAAGTATTTTCTCATTTTTTATTTATTTACTTGAATTTTTATTTATATTAATTCATTTAAATCATTAAAATATATGAAAAATATTTAATTCACCCTAACCAATCTTTTTATACATGTTTTAGACTCAATATTTCGTGCATATGCAATTATAGAAAGATTTGGGTTGATTGGCTTGATTGAGAGCAAAGAACACATGAAAAAAGATATGAAAAGATCTTAAGAAATCAAATTTCCAAAACCATTAATTCAAGAGATTTTGATCAATATTTTTGACCTAATGCACTCACTACAAATGTTGGATCATAACCCTAATGCAAATAGACACAAAACTGCGCAAGAAAGCCATTGACAAACTTGGAAAAATTCTCTAAAAACTCAAATCTGAAAAACCCTTTTTAGGTGGATTCAAGGCACGAAATTTGTTTCAATAGCTTCCTCAAGGTCTACTGATCACATTCCAATCAAGCACAGCCATCAAAACCTCAAGAATTGGTATATTGAACCTGAACTGTACAGAAAAAAACTCATAATCGTATATCAAATTCCATGCATTATTTGTGAAATTTATTCATTGATTCATGTTCATTATGATGTTTTGAAGCTAACCAATGCATTTAATTTGATTATTATGCTGTATATACGATTCCACCATGTTTGAATTTTAGGGTTTTGCAAGCTTCAGATTAGGGCTTTTGAAACGGGGAAAAATTAAGACTCCAAACCACCACCATTCAAACCAGCAAGCTTGGACGAAGAAGATACAACAGTCGCGCTTAATTTATATGGCCTTATGGCCTATTCGTTATTTTTTCTAATGGTACATTACAGAACGGTTCAAAAACCGTTGTCTATTGCTTTTGTATTTCAGGAAAATATAACACGATGAAGAAGATGAGTCCGTGGCATGAATTGGTTGGTTGATTTGAAATTCGCGCGTTTTATCCCACTAACGCGTAGTTTCATCTTTTGTTATTTGTTGTTTATTATATAACAAATAGTTGAAGTGGCTCAGCTGGCAAGTGTTGATTGTATTGACGTCCAAGACCTGGGTTCGAGTCCCAGGTCTGCATTATTTCAATATTATTTTTCCATAACAATTCCTATGCAGCGCTAACGTTCAAGGCGCACCATGCACCTCATCATCTATCCATCCACGTGCACGTTAGAACCAGATCAAAGGCGTGGATTCAAAGAACACGCTATGCCCAGGTCAACGTTGCTACACGCTAGTGGCAAAGGTCAAACGGATCAATGTCCTGTTGGGCTTGGATTTCTAAAGGAAACCTCCATATTGGGACTGATACCCCCCCTGGTTTGCAAATCTCTACATTTTCTTTATTTTATTTTCAATTATTGTTTTATTTGCTTTATTGTTTTGATTTAATTAATTATTTTTACAAAATACAAAAAAATGCCTAAAAAAATCAGAAAAGATAAAAAACATGATAAATATTTTTATTTTAATATTTTCTTGTAAATAAATGCTTGGAAATTAATTAGTTTAAAATAGGTTGCAATTTTTCTTTTCACAATAAAAATAAAAAACATAGAATTAGGTTTAATTAATGTTTTTATTCTTTTTTTTATTTTTCTTTCTCATAATAATATTTATTTATTTTATTTATTTTTATAATCAAATTTGCATGTAAATTAACTTAGGTTTAAATTAGGTTAAAATCCAATATCTTTCTTAATAAATTAAAATAAAGTAGAATTAGGGTTAGTAGTTAATTTTAAATTAATTCTTCCTTTTTCTATTAAATCTTAAAATAATAAAAATACCAAAAACATTTTCTTTTAATTGTAATTTTAATTCCTCATTAATTTTAATTTTTGCAAAAGGGTCTAACGCCCATGTTCTTAATCTTAATTCTCATTAATTCGCGTATTTATTTTTTAATAATTATGTACCTCTCCCGAAGCCCTGTAATTACTTTTCAATTCTTTATTTTCTTTGCTTTATTTATTTTCCGTCAAATCGGGTCCGGTTTAATTTTGGCGATGTGGACCCGCGCCTTTGTAATAGTTTAGGAACTTTAATTTCCGCAACTTTTTTAACTGTTAATAATTGCATGCAAGAATGAATGGCCTAAAATAAAAACAAACACATAGATCACCTTGACATGAATAAGACAAAATAACTGAACATGACACACAGAATCACACACCACCCCTAGGGTACGCCTCACTGTTGCCTTGCCTCGAAAGGTGATCGTCGAGTAGAGGATGTCTTAGTAAGTCCTCATGATCTGGGAACCTGGCATGAGGGTAGCTTCTAAGGTGTCTTCCTATTGCTCTGGTGATCACCATGTCCCGAACCTCGAATTGACCCGAACACCTCCAACGGTGGTGCTACCTACCTCTCAATGGTGGGATGACACTACTTTAAAGGACATTTACACACACGAATTCCTTAGGGTAGGTAGACGACTCTAGATACTTGCTCTAAATTTCAAAACAAATCAAAAATACTTTTCACACCGACACCTTTTCAAAAGCTTTCGAAAGCAATTTTTCAAACACTCTTGAGGACCGATACAAGAGTCGAACTGGAATTTTCAAAGAAACTTTTTAAAACCCACAGTTGAAAAGCAAACAAACCATTTTTGAAAACACAAATGAGCAAGTATCTAAGAGCCCATGGATAACCATGGATAGAAATGGTGCAAACACCTTCCCTTTCTATAACCTACCTCCCGAACCGAGAGCAATCTCTTTAAGGAATTTTTCTGTGCTTTTGTCCTTTCCATTTGGAGAAAATAAAAGACGGTGGCGACTCTTGCTTCCGCGACATTTCGCGAACCAGCGTTAAACAGTCAGTTCCAGATCCACCGATCACAGAACTGGCGACTCTGCTCGAGACTTTACTTAAAGTGGGGTGTACCTTAGGACTAGGATCACTGTGTTTTCAATTTTTTTCCTTGTGTGCTTTAAATTCTAGGTTGCTTGGGAGTTCTATAGATCCTAACCCGGATCTGGGGGATACCTTCTTAGAAAGTAGCAACAAGGCTGTGAGGGAACTGTGCGGGGTATACCGACATGGTTGAAACAGTCTGCTACATTGATGTGGCACTTTGGTGTGTACCGGTAACCCTTGAGTTCAGTCAAGGAGAGTACGGGGCCTCCGCGTGGTGTCGTGAAGCATCAACAGACCTTAGGAACCTTAATTGAACTATCTTGGCCTCTTTAGGGTAGTGAGATAACTGACTTTGGTGCAGTCTGAGGTTGGTTGATACTCGATACTACGCTCAATTGAGGGTTGCTTTCCTGGAATATTTCGGTCGCCAGTTCAGTGGCTAAATCGAAACGATGAACAATGAAAGCAATCCCGTGATATTGGGAACCTTAGAACCCGGTTACTTTGATTAGGACAGGTTGAACCCACCAACTTCAAGAGGGTACTACCCAGACCCCATGCTGGCCTTAAACCTTAAGGGCTTGTCTTGTGTGCCTTGTGTGCCTTACATGTTTGTCTTTGTAAATATTTGTGGTGTGTTTAATCATAGCATCATGACATCATCCAGCATCATATGCATTGACTAACCATTTCAGGGGTTAGAATTTTCATCTTTGTTATTGTTTTGTAGGACATGGAAACTGTTCGTAGAAAGACAATTCAAATCAGTCTTGTAAGGATCCCTCCTCAGCTTAAGGAGCTTATATCCAGGATTCCCGAGAACTCGTCCTTCAGTGAAAGGCATGGAAGCCTCATCAGCTTGGTCAACACCAACATTGAGGAAGATATGATCAAGGTCCTGTTCCAATTCTTTGACCCTCTGCATCACTGTTTCACCTTCTTGGACTATCAGTTGGTACCTACATTGGAGGAGTTCTCCCGGCTCCTGAAGATCCACATCCTTGATCAGTTACCCTTCAACGGTACAGAAAAGGAACCTAAGCTTGAAGATATTGCTAAAGCCTTGCACCTACAGTCATCTGACCTCAAGGGACATTGGGAAGTTAGAAGTGGTATCAAAGGGTTCTTAGCCAGGTTTCTGTTTGAAAAGGCCCATGAATGTTGGAACTCCCTTGAGTTGCAAGCTTTTGAAGAGGTTGTGGCCCTCCTTGTCTATGGTTTGGTGTTGTTCCCTAACCCAGATCAGCTTATTGATATCAGTGCTGTTCAAATCTTTATGTCCAGGAATCCTATACCTACGTTGCTGGGAGACATCCTTCACTCATGTTACACTCGAACCATGAGAAAAAGGGGTGTCATTATGTGTTGCACTCCTCTCCTGGGAAGGTGGTTTATTTCGCACCTTCCACAATCGGTCTTGAAGAATGAGCGGGGTTTGAGATGGTCACAACGGTTGATGACTCTTACACATGCAGATATACATTGGTGTCCTAGATCCAGAGAAGATGTCACTATCATTGATCGTTGCGGGGAGTACCCTAATGTTCCTTTACTTGGAATCAGAGGAGGTATTACTTACAGCCCATGCCTGGCTTGGAGACAGTTTGGTTATGCTCGGAGGGATGGTCCTCATGACATGTTAATCCCTGACATAGTTTTTGACTTCGACAACGATACTCAAGGACTTCGCCAGAGATTTATCAGAGCCTGGAGGATGCCAAGTAGGATAGACAGCAAGACACTGGGGCACATGAACTCCATCCCGTTGGAACCTTATCTCAAGTGGGTACGCGCCCGCTCTCGGAAGTTAGTGATGCCTTATCCTCACATGCTCCCAGTAATCAAAGAACCAGTCTTGGAAGGAGATGTGTCCCATACTATTCAACACCCTGATATGCCCACATCCTGGGAAGAGATGCAGAAGAGCTGGATCCAGCTTAAGGAGGAAAGGAATTCTCTTGAGACTAGTCTACATGCCAATGAAAAGAAGGTCTTGGAGTTCACCCGTCTGTTGCATGAGGAGAGGAATCTCAACACCTATATAGCTCCAAAGAGGATGCGCAGCATATTTTGGGATTGATTTGATTTTTGTATTATTTTGCCCATGAGGCTTTGATGTATTAAACAATGGTTTCCTTAATGATAACGTGTGTTCCTTTTTGTCTACAACAGATTTGAACTCTCGAACCCTTGAATGCATTGCATACACATTTCATACATCATGTGCATAGCAGGTTTTTCCTCTTTTCAGGTTGCTTACAGTTCTTCGCTGTTTATTTCAGCATCCTGAATACTGACTCTTCATCAACTGAGACATCAATCAAGGCTCTTCAGGCGCAGAATGCGCAATTCCAGGAATTAATCAAGGGTCTGGCTCAAGGCCAAGAAGAACTGAAGGCTATGCTCCTGAAGAAGGAGAAGAAGAAGAAGAGGAGAATTGTTCTGTTCAACTCGGGTCGAAGGTTTAACAATACTCTGCAACAGGAAGAGGCTGGTTCTTCTGTTGACAAGAATTCTCCTTAGGCAGAAGCAAAGGTTCCTAGTCCGGTAGTCTCCGACAACGAGACGGATTTTGATGAAGAACAGTACCCTCCTGCAGACGACAGATATAAGCAACTGGAGGACAGATTGAAGGCTATGGAGATTCAACAGGTACCTGGGCTGGATTTCGGAGATCTGGGTTTGTCAACTGGTGTGATCATCCCTCACAAGTTCAAAGCACCATCCTTCTCTAAGTATGACGGGGCGTCTTGTCCCAAGCTGCATCTGAGGTCCTATGTTCGGAAAATGCAACCGTACTCTGCGGATAAGAATTTATGGATCCACTTCTTCCAGGAGAGTCTTGCAGGGACTCATCTCGAATGGTTCTATCAGCTGGATGGGACCAAGGTTCGTAACTGGGAGGAGTTGGCTACTGCTTTCTATAAGCAGTATCAATATAATGCCGACCTTGCCCCTACGCGTACCCAACTCCAGGGTATGTCGTTAGGTGCAAGCGAAGGTTTTAAGGAGTACGCTCAGAAGTGGAGAGACCTGGCTGGCAGGGTGCAGCCACCTTTGACTGATCGGGAGTTGGTGGACATGTTCTTGGGGACCCTATCTGGGCCATTTTTCAACCATCTGATCGGGAATTCTTCTGCTGGGTTCACTGATTTAATTCTGACTGGAGAGAGAATTGAAGCTGGGTTGAAGTCTGGGAAGATTCCGAAAGGTGCATCGTCTAGTTCGGAAAAGAAACCATTCAAGAAGGAGTCTAGTGCCGTATATGGTTCCAGGAAATCAGAGAGACCTGAGCACCGCCAATCTGTTAGTGCGGTGATGATTGCTAAGCCTGCTGCCGCTCCTCGACTGAACAATCCTCAAAGGGCTGAAAGGCCCCGGAGGGAGTTTACCCGGTTAAGCATGACCCTATCACAGATCCTGCCACAGTTACTATCCACCAATCTGGTGACGGTCAGGGAGGCGCCAAAGTTCCCAAATACAACATCTCCCAAGTACAACCCGAATGCTCGTTGTGCTTACCATTCAGATAGCCCGGGGCACTCTACCGATGACTGTTGGGCGTTAAAGAACAAGCTACAGGACCTTATTGACGCCAAGGAGGTACAGTTTGAGGCGTCTGAGAAGCCTAATGTGGTGACAGCTCCCCTGCCTGCTCCTGGAGTGAATGCTATTGGGGACGAGGACGAAGTTGATGAAGCTGAGTTTGATAGCTGGATCTACCCGGCAACCGACGGCGGATCTAACAATTGGAGTGCAAAGGACAACTTATCTGTTTCTCTTGTTACTAAGTAATGAATTCCTATGTTTTTGGTATTTGTAATAAACAATAATAAACTCTTTGGCCCGGTGTCTTACCCGAGGCACCGTGGTTCTATTTGTGAGGGCATACAAATTGTCATTTCATATATCATGAATGAAAATCTTGGACGTATTTTTCGCATTGCAAATATTGTGCTCCTTTTCTGTCTTTCTTTTCCTTTACATAATTTTCAAAACAGCTGTATTTACACACACACTCACTCATACAGGTTTCAATCCACTCTGGATCTCACTGATAACAACTCTGCTACTGCCAATTATGACTTCGAAAATCCGATCAACTTAGCCAAAGACGAAGGTGAAGATGATTGCGAAGTGCCTGGCGAGCTTGCAAGATTGTTGCTTCAAGAAGAGAGGGCAATTCAACCCCATGAAGAGCCAATGGAAACCATAAACCTGGGTACAGAGGCAGACAGAAAAGAGGTAAAGATTGGTGCCAACCTAGAGCTCAGCGTGAAGCAACGGTAAACCAAGATGTTACATGATTATATGGAGATCTTTGCCTGGTCCTACGAAGACATGCCAGGGTTGGATACCGATATTGTGGTCCATCACTTGCCAACTAAGGAAGACTGCCCTCCAGTTAAGCAAAAGGTCCGTCGGATGCGTCCAGAGATGTCCGAGAAGATTAAAGCCGAGGTCATGAAACAGTTTGATGCGGGGTTCCTTGCAGTAACTTCTTACCCTCAGTGGGTTGCTAATGTGGTGCCGGTACCTAAAAAGGACGGTAAGGTCAGAATGTGTGTCGATTACAGGGATCTGAACAGGGCCAACCCCAAGGATGATTTCCCTTTACCTCACATTGATGTCCTTATTGATAACACAGCTCAGCACAAGGTCTTCTCTTTCATGGATGGCTTTTCAGGTTACAATCAGATCAAGATGGCACCTGAAGACATGGAAAAGACTACATTTGTTACTCAGTGGGGCACCTTCTGTTACAAGGTCATGCCATTTGGATTAAAGAACGCTGGGGCAACCTACCAACGTGCCATGGTCGCCTTATTTCATGACATGATCCACCATGAGATAGAGGTGTATGTTGACGACATGATCGCAAGGTCCCAGACTGAGGAAGAGCACCTAGATCATCTGCAGAAGTTGTTTGACCGGTTGAAATTATACAAGCTGAGATTGAACCCGAACAAGTGCACCTTCGGGGTAAGATCTGGAAAGTTGCTAGGCTTCGTGGTAAGTGACAAAGGAATTCAAGTGGACCCTGCTAAGGTCAAAGCTATTCAAGAGATGCCAGTTCCTAAGACAGAGAAGGAAGTCAGAGGCTTTTTAGGACGCCTGAATTACATTGCTCGCTTCATCTCACATCTAACTGCTACCTGTGAACCGATCTTCAAACTGCTGAAGAAAGATCAGGTGGTACGTTGGAACGATGAATGTCAGGCTGCTTTTGACAAAATCAAAGAGTATCTCCAAGAACCACCTATTCTTATGCCACCGGTTGAAGGGAGACCTCTGATACTATACCTGACAGTGCTTGACAACTCAATGGGGTGTGTGCTGGGGCAGCATGACGAGTCTGGCCGAAAAGAGCATGCCATTTATTACCTTAGCAAAAAGTTTACCGACTGTGAGACCCGATACTCACTGCTTGAGAAAACTTGCTGCGCTTTGGTATGGGCTGCTCGCCGGCTGAGACAGTATATGCTGACTCACACTACCTTGTTGATCTCAAAGATGGATCCTATAAAGTACATATTCGAAAAGCCTGCTCTGTCTGGGAGGATTGCAAGATGGCAAATGATCTTGACGGAATACGACATTCAGTACACGACCCAGAAAGCCATCAAGGGAAGTGTATTGGCAGACCACCTGGCACATCAAGCTGTAGATGACTATCAATCAATGAACTTCGAGTTTCCGGACGAAAGCATCATGATTGTGACTGATTGTGAAGTACCTGGACCGGATGAAGGACCTGAACCAGGATCCCGATGGTCTATGCACTTTGACGGGGCATCCAATGCTTTGGGAAACGGTATCGGCGCCATTATCATATCACCTCAAGGTACTCATACTCCGCTCACTGCCCGGCTATGTTTCAACTGTACCAACAATATGGCAGAGTATGAGGCGTGCATCATGGGTCTTCAAGCTGCGATCGACCTAAGGATCAAGTTTCTAAGTGTCTTCGGAGATTCCACTCTTGTGATCAATCAGATCAAGGGAGAGTGTGATACGAAACACCCAAACCTAATTCCTTACAAAGAATGTGTGTTGACCCTGATCCCCCACTTCACAGAGATAACCTTTGAGCACTTTCCAAGAGAAGAGAATCAGTTAGCAGACGCGTTAGCTACAATGTCTTCTATGTTCAAAGTTAAATGGGATAATGAGGCTCCCCGGATCATCATCTGGAAACTGGACGAACCGGCATACTGTTGCGATCTTGAGACGGAGTTGGCGATTGAGAAGCCTTGGTACCACGAAGTGAAGAGATATCTGGAAACTCAGGAATACCCTGAAGGTGCCTCTGTCAATGATAAGAAATTCCTAAGGAGGTTTGCAGCAAAGTTCTTCCTTAGCAACGACATCTTGTACAAGCGAAACCATGATTCAACCTTACGGCGTTGTGTGGATAAGACTGAAGCAGAAAGGATCATGGAAGAGCTACATGAAGGGACCTTTGGTACACATTCCAGTGGACACACTATGGCTAAGAAGATCCTACGGGCAGGATATTACTGGTCCACAATGGAAGCTGACTGCTACCAACACTCCAGGACATGCCACAAGTGCCAGATCTATGCAGATAAGGTGCATGTTCCTCCGGTTCCCCTGAATGTTCTGACTGCGCCTTGGCCGTTTGCAATGTGGGGCATAGACATGATCGGTGAGATTAAACCTACGGCATCTAATGGACATCGCTTCATCCTAGTGGCGATTGATTATTTTATGAAGTGGGTTGAGGCAGCATCCTATGCTACGGTAACCAAGACTGTTGTGGCACGGTTCATTCGGCACAACCTGATCTGTCGGTACGGCGTCCCAGAAAGGATAATTACAGACAACGGTACCAATCTGAACAATAAGATGATTGCTGAGCTCTGCGAACAGTTCAAAATACAGCACCATAATTCTTCCCCTTACAGACCGAAGATGAATGGGGCTGTTGAAGCAGCAAATAAGAACATCAAGAAAATCGTGCAGAAGATGACAGTGACTTATAAAGATTGGCACGAGATGTTACCGTTTGCTCTACATGGGTACCGTACCTCAGCTAGGACGTCAACTGGGGCAACTCCTTTCTCTCTGGTTTATGGCATGGAGGCAGTCTTACCGATCGAAGTACAAATACCCTCTCTCCGGATAATGAAGGATGTAAATCTGAACGAAGATGATTGGATCCAGACGCGACTTGATCAGCTCAACCTCATTGATGAAAAGAGACTTGCTGCTATCTGTCATGGTCAGACGTATCAAAAACGGATGATCAGGGCATTTAACAAAAAGGTCAGACCATAAGAATATCAAGTTGGGGATCTGGTAATCAAACGAATCATCCTTCCTCAGAGTGATCCAAGGGGCAAATGGACCCCTACGTACGAAGGGCCATTTGTGGTGAAGCATGTGTTCTCAGGAGGAGCAATGATATTAACCAACATGGATGGTGACGACCTTCCTCACCCCGCCAATGCAGACATAGTAAAAAGATACTACGCATAAAAAAGACCCGCTAGGCTGACATGCCTAGGCAAAAATTAGGGCTTCCCGTCGAACCAAAAGGGTTCGGGCAAAATGAAGGGATGAAAATGAAAAATCTGTACACCCGGCAAGTCGAAAACCTGAAAAGGCGGCTTGGGCAAAAATGGGTATCCCGGTGGACTGAAAACCCGAAAGGGCGGTCCAGGCAAAAATTAGGGATAAAAGCGTAATACTATGTCTCATTGGTCACTTTGCATCCAGAATCCGGTATCTACATCAAGTTCAGACGGCATCGATCAGTCAGCTTCACCTTCAACCAAGGTCATCAAGTGATGAGACGCTCGGAGTCATAAAAGCAATAGCAGAGTTGAAACCCAGTGGATCATTCATATTTCACACAGTTGTTTTATTTTCTTTTGTACAAAATCTGTATAAACTCTCTTGTTCGGCGGCGTTCTCTTACTAGGACGTCAGCCTCTTGTATACAAAACGCCTATTCACAGGCCATTCAAAATCAATACAAATATATTTTCAGTTAAACGTGCCAAGTGTTTTTTCCTTTTTGTTTTGTTTTGCGAAGAACGTCCAAGGTTCAATTTGTGATATATGCATTGACAATAATTTGCTAACTCATAAATATTTGCATACGAAACAAAGGAATTAATTGCAGGTGACGCTAGAAACAGGGGCAATAAAAGAGTTGTCTAAACAATCCGATTGTTCTATCCTCCAAGGTACCAAGGTAGGTTCAGTTAAAAAAACATGACCAATACGTCTTAATTCCCCAGAAAGTAAGCAAGTCAATGCATTCTTCTCCAAGCAGAGTTATCAAGTCTCAAGGAAATTGAGTATCCTCCCGTAGATCTCAATACTTCCCCAGCAGCAATACAAGCATCCCCGGCAGTCTTGGTCTAAAGATTGTTCCCCGGCGGTATATCAATAGTCAAAAGAGTCACTTCCCCAGCATATCAAACTTCCCCAGAGAATCCAATCCAGTTCCCCAGGAAAGTTAGAATTTATCTCCCCAAGCAATAAGCTTATCCCCAGTAGATTCTGGAAGCTTATCCCCTCACAGAGCACGAGTGCGTCGTCCGGCTTGATTGAAAGAGTTATTTCCTTAACAGGATATAACTGGGTTATCCTCAGCCAAAAGCCACGGAAAGAGCGTCGTCAACGAAGCCTTCTTATCCCCAGCAAACTATTATCAACACTCGGCAAGGCATCCCTCTTCCCACAGAGTATTGCTTCCCAGCATGGTCGCTAGAGTATCTTTTCTCCCCGCAGAATCTGCCATTCACCAGGTTTATTCCGCAATGGAGTCATCTTCTCCTACCGGTATTCTCGCAGTTATCATCCCCAGCGGAAGCAAAAGCTTATTCTCCAACATCAGCCCAGGATATGACTTCCCGACACCCGTCAAGGATTTACTTTCCTAGACGAAAAATACATTCATAAACATCACACTTCCATACATCATTATAGCATGCATAGACGCATCATATCTTACAAATCTCATTTATGTTGAGAACATCATTGCTTGATCCATATCATACATTGCATATGACTGACCCTTACCTTTCAGGAAAGGTGCAGTTAAATTCTCAAACATATTTCAAGACCTTCTCTAGTCCAGCTAAATCGACTCCCAACAGATTTTTCTGATAAAAACTCAGTAGAAGTTATCCCAGATGGTTCCCTCTCCGACGGCGAGTGAGGTGGTAATCCCTTTTTCAGATGTTTCCCTCTCCGACGGTGAGTGTGAGGTGATAGTCTACTATGGTTCCCTCTCCGACGGCGAGTGAGGTGGTAAGTCCTTTTCAGATGTTTCCCTCTCTGACGGTGAGTGTGAGGTGATAGTCTACTATGGTTCCCTCTCCGACGGCGAGTGAGGTGGTAAGTCCTTTTCAGATGTTTCCCTCTCCGACGGTGAGTGTGAGGTGATAGTCTACTATGGTTCCCTCTCCGACGACGAGTGAGGTGGTAAGTCCTTTTCAGATGTTTCCCTCTTCGACGGTGAGTGTGAGGTGATAGTCTCCTATGGTCCCCTCTCCGACGGTGAGCGAGGTGGTAATTCCTTTTCAGATGTTTCCCTCTCCGACGGTGAGTGTGAGGTGATAGTCTCCTACGGTCCCCTCTCCAACGGTGAGTGAGGTGGTAATTCCTTTTTCAGATGTTTCCCTCTCCGACGGTGAGTGTGAGGTAATAGTCTCCTACGGTTCCCTCTCCAACGGTGAGTGAGGTGGTAAGTCCTTTTCAGATGTTTCCCTCTCCGACGGTGAGTGAGGTGATAATCTCCTATAGTTCCCTCTCCGACGGTGAGTGAGGTGACAATTCCTTTTCTTATGATTCCCTCTCCGACGGCGAGTGAGGTGATTCCCTTTCAGATTATAATGGCCTATGGTTCTCGTCCCGATCCTGCGAAGATGGTATCTCCCACCAAGATTTTCTCAACGAGCGTTGTTGAAGTTAAAATCACCCAAGGTTCTTTTACCATTCATGCTAAGGTAGCAACCATCCCTGGTTCATTCATCATCTTTTGAAGCTCCAGACTCAGCTCCTGTAACCAGGCAGGACATATCTATGCCAAACATTTGAAAACCAGTTCTTGCAACGTGTCAGGTACTCCGTTTCCTTTTGCAGGTATGCAGGTTCTCGCTAAGGAATCTCTTACGCGATCAACATCCAGATGGCATCTATAAGCCCATCATCCTATCCAGCAACCTCTAAATGGCATCTATAAGCCCATTCCACCACACTGCTATTATGTGAGCGCAAATTTCTAGGCACTCTAGTGTTCAATCATCTTCTACCCTCAGATTACGAAAGGCACGCCCGCCAATCTGCATCCTCAGGTCTAAGAAGATTGAACAGGGGCAACTGTTGTACCCCAAAATTTGCCCTCCCATATTCTCCAAGAAATTGCCAAATCAAGTCTCAAGATTCCCCAAGGGTTGCACAGTCAAGAGCCTCCTATACAGTCAAAACTAGGGTTTGTGTTCTGATCAAAGAAATGAAGTTTTCAAAGGCCTTATCAAGTCTCACATGCCTATAAAGATGGTCAAGCATCCTCATATCAAGTTTCAAGACATTCAACACAAAATTGCACAGTCAAAACCCTAAATTGCACTACAGTCAACTGTAGGGGCAAAATGGTCATTTGACAGTCAAAAGTTCAAATTTTTGGTCAACATATCATTTTGAAGCCACAAACATCATTTGATCAATGCTTGATCATGATTCTCAAAATTTGGCTCAGAAATCATCAAGATGCAAAAGTTTCCTTATTTGGACAGTTGAAAAAGTCAACTGAAATTGACCAGGGCATAACTTTCACATGGATTATCAGAAAAATTCCATCCAAAGCTCATTTTGAAGAGAAAGACATTTCCTACAACTCATCTTCATACTTCAAGTCCAAGAAATGCTCTCACAAAAAGTTATCAATTTCAACATTATAGGTCATTTTCAAAAGTCAACAAAAAGGGACTTTAAGTCAAAGGCCATAACTTCAGATTGGTAAATCAAAATGACATGGGACCAAAGAAATTGGTTAGAGGACTCAAAGACCTTTCCAAAATGTCCAAGAACATGAGAAAAGCTTAAAAATTGAGCAAGTTATGCCTTGTTGAAGTTGGGAAATTTTTGGATATTTTGAAAAGTCAACATTGATTCAAATGACCTAAAATTGCTAATGGGCCCATTTTTCTTCCATGATTCATCATTCCAAGCATGTGCACGACCACTTGGCCCAAAGGGAAGTATTTTCTCATTTTTTATTTATTTACTTGAATTTTTATTTATATTAATTCATTTAAATCATTAAAATATATGAAAAATATTTAATTCACCCTAACCAATCTTTTTATACATGTTTTAGACTCAATATTTCGTGCATATGCAATTATAGAAAGATTTGGGTTGATTGGCTTGATTGAGAGCAAAGAACACATGAAAAAAGATATGAAAAGATCTTAAGAAATCAAATTTCCAAAACCATTAATTCAAGAGATTTTGATCAATATTTTTGACCTAATGCACTCACTACAAATGTTGGATCATAACCCTAATGCAAATAGACACAAAACTGCGCAAGAAAGCCATTGACAAACTTGGAAAAATTCTCTAAAAACTCAAATCTGAAAAACCCTTTTTAGGTGGATTCAAGGCACGAAATTTGTTTCAATAGCTTCCTCAAGGTCTACTGATCACATTCCAATCAAGCACAACCATCAAAACCTCAAGAATTGGTATATTGAACCTGAACTGTACAGAAAAAAACTCATAATCGTATATCAAATTCCATGCATTATTTGTGAAATTTATTCATTGATTCATGTTCATTATGATGTTTTGAAGCTAACCAATGCATTTAATTTGATTATTATGCTGTATATACGATTCCACCATGTTTGAATTTTAGGGTTTTGCAAGCTTCAGATTAGGGCTTTTGAAACGGGGAAAAATTAAGACTCCAAACCACCACCATTCAAACCAGCAAGCTTGGACGAAGAAGATACAACAGTCGCGCTTAATTTATATGGCCTTATGGCCTATTCGTTATTTTTTCTAATGGTACATTACAGAACGGTTCAAAAACCGTTGTCTATTGCTTTTGTATTTCAGGAAAATATAACACGATGAAGAAGATGAGTCCGTGGCATGAATTGGTTGGTTGATTTGAAATTCGCGCGTTTTATCCCACTAACGCGTAGTTTCATCTTTTGTTATTTGTTGTTTATTATATAACAAATAGTTGAAGTGGCTCAGCTGGCAAGTGTTGATTGTATTGACGTCCAAGACCTGGGTTCGAGTCCCAGGTCTGCATTATTTCAATATTATTTTTCCATAACAATTCCTATGCAGCGCTAACGTTCAAGGCGCACCATGCACCTCATCATCTATCCATCCACGTGCACGTTAGAACCAGATCAAAGGCGTGGATTCAAAGAACACGCTATGCCCAGGTCAACGTTGCTACACGCTAGTGGCAAAGGTCAAATGGATCAATGTCCTGTTGGGCTTGGATTTCTAAAGGAAACCTCCATATTGGGACTGATACCCCCCCTGGTTTGCAAATCTCTACATTTTCTTTATTTTATTTTCAATTATTGTTTTATTTGCTTTATTATTTTGATTTAATTAATTATTTTTACAAAATACAAAAAAATGCCTAAAAAAATCAGAAAAGATAAAAAACATGATAAATATTTTTATTTTAATATTTTCTTGTAAATAAATGCTTGGAAATTAATTAGTTTAAAATAGGTTGCAATTTTTCTTTTCACAATAAAAATAAAAAACATAGAATTAGGTTTAATTAATGTTTTTATTCTTTTTTTTTTTATTTTTCTTTCTCATAATAATATTTATTTATTTTATTTATTTTTATAATCAAATTTGCATGTAAATTAACTTAGGTTTAAATTAGGTTAAAATCCAATATCTTTCTTAATAAATTAAAATAAAGTAGAATTAGGGTTAGTAGTTAATTTTAAATTAATTCTTCCTTTTTCTATTAAATCTTAAAATAATAAAAATACCAAAAACATTTTCTTTTAATTGTAATTTTAATTCCTCATTAATTTTAATTTTTGCAAAAGGGTCTAACGCCCATGTTCTTAATCTTAATTCTCATTAATTCGCGTATTTATTTTTTAATAATTATGTACCTCTCCCGAAGCCCTGTAATTACTTTTCAATTCTTTATTTTCTTTGCTTTATTTATTTTCCGTCAAATCGGGTCCGGTTTAATTTTGGCGATGTGGACCCGCGCCTTTGTAATAGTTTAGGAACTTTAATTTCCGCAACTTTTTTAACTGTTAATAATTGCATGCAAGAATGAATGGCCTAAAATAAAAACAAACGCATAGATCACCTTGACATGAATAAGACAAAATAACTGAACATGACACACAAAATCACACACCACCCCTAGGGTACGCCTCACTGTTGCCTTGCCTCGAAAGGTGATCGTCGAGTAGAGGATGTCTTAGTAAGTCCTCATGATCCGGGAACCTGGCATGAGGGTAGCTTCTAAGGTGTCTTCCTATTGCTCTGGTGATCACCATGTCCCGAACCTCGAATTGACCCGAACACCTCCAACGGTGGTGCTACCTACCTCTCAATGGTGGGATGGCACTACTTTAAAGGACATTTACACAGACGAATTCCTTAGGGTAGGTAGACGACTCTAGATACTTGCTCTAAATTTCAAAACAAATCAAAAATACTTTTCACACCGACACCTTTTCAAAAGCTTTCGAAAGCAATTTTTCAAACACTCTTGAGGACCAATACAAGAGTCGAACTGGAATTTTCAAAGAAACTTTTTAAAACCCACAGTTGAAAAGCAAACAAACCATTTTTGAAAACACAAATGAGCAAGTATCTAAGAGCCCATGGATAACCATGGATAGAAAGGGTGCTAACACCTTCCCTTTCTATAACCTACCTCCCGAACCGAGAGCAATCTCTTTAAGGAATTTTTCTGTGCTTTTGTCCTTTCCATTTGGAGAAAATAAAAGACGGTGGCGACTCTTGCTTCCGCGACATTTCGCGAACCAGCGTTAAACAGTCAGTTCCAGATCCACCGATCACACCTCCCAACATGGATGTTAATCTATCGCTTATTTAGATTCAACTTTTGAAAACAGTTTACGGATGCTTCCCAACATGGATGTTAATCTATTGCTTGTTCAACCCCAGAATCATGAAAATAGTTCACGGATGCTTCCCAACATGGATGTTAATCTATCGCTTGTTCAGATTCAACTTTTGAAAATAGTTTATGGATGCTTCCCAACATGGATGTTAATCTATTGCTTGTTCAACCCCAGAATCATGAAAATAGTTTACAGATGCTTCCCAACATGGATGTTAATCTATCGCTTGTTCAGATTCAACTTTTGAAAATAGTTTACAGATGCTTCCCAACATGGATGTTAATCTATTGCTTGTTCAACCCCAGAATCATGAAAATAGTTCACGGATGCTTCCCAACATGGATGTTAATCTATCGCTTGTTCAGATTCAACTTTTGAAGAGAGTTTACGGATGCTTCCCAACATGGATGTTAATCTATTGCTTGTTCAACCTCAGAATCATGAAAATAGTTTACGGATGCTTCCCAACATGGATGTTAATCTATCGCTTGTTCAGATTCAACTTTTGAAAACAATTTATGGATGCTTCCAAACATGGATGTTAATCTACCGCTTGTTCAGATTCAACTTTTGAAAACAGTTTACGGTTGCTTCCAAACACGGAAGCTAATCTATTGCTTATTCAGACCCCCAACTCAGAGATGTTCCAGACTTGGATACCTTTCTGATACTCATTCTTTCGCCTACAACATACAGTTCAATAAATATTATTGGATGGCATCTTTAAGCCCATCTCCAACAAGATTCTGTCACATCTCCAAATGGCATCTTTAAGCCCATTCCCTCAACTACGCTTTGATGAGTGCAAATTTATGGGCACTCTAGTGTCCAATCATCTTTTACCTTCGAGTCGCGAACGGCAAAATTGCCAATCTAACTCTTCAGATTCAAGAAGATTGAACAGGGGAAGCTGTTGTACCCCAAAATTTGCCCTCCCTTTTTCACAAGAAATCACAACCCTAGGGTTTTCTCTGATTTTTAAGATTGACTCAAGAATCGATCAAACAAACTTTTCTTTAGCAGTAAATCTAGAACTAGGGTTTTCTCTCGCATTTCTCAGAAGAAATTGAATCCACAGAAATTCAGTTTACCGTTACATTGGTTTCTCACTTTTTCAAGTTTGCTGAAAGGTCAATTGATTGTTCTCAAGGCCTGATTATCTGGGATAAGAAATAGGAGCCGAGACTGTTATTTGTAATATCAAGACATCTGCTTGTTAATGGAGTGAAAAGTTTGCCGGTTAATGGAATGCTTGCTTGTTTATCATACAATGCATATTGTGATTGGAATACTGATGCAAGGTTACGAGACTGCAAAGTTTTTAATTATTTGGAATTTAAGTTATCTGGATTAGAATTGTTGAAACGCAGTTTCATTTATTTTGATTTGAGAGTCTTAAATAATTAAGTGAACATGCAAGGAAGAAGGGCAAGATATTTGACAGTAGAAATGTTTCTTTTGGATAAAGACTCTTTTTATTCATTTTCAAATATTGTTACAAAAAAATAATTTATTATTTTTGAATATTGTAAGTTTTTACAACTTATAGTATTTTAAAAAGAAATAAATGTTTACAATAAATGAAAAAAAAGTCTATCTAATCTAAGCCTAAGTCTCCTAAGCTCTGGTGCTCCCATGCTCAAGGTCTCCGGCTTCTACTGCTTCCTCTATCATCCAATTGGTGCTCACCTGCAAAAGACAAAGGAAAAGAAAATTAGTACAAATAATTGAAAAGAATTTTCAAATGAAAAAAGAAAGAAAAAAGTCATCATTAAAATTGGCCGTCTGGAATCAGAATGCTTATTTTTCATCACGCTTTATTTTTCTCTCTGCAAATCACAAGAAGATTGCTCTTCTTGGTTCACAAAGAGAAAATTAAAAATACAAATTGAAAAAAATGCAAGCATACTGAGTTACAAAGCTAGCATACAAGGCAAACCAAGGCACCAAAATTCAAACATGATAGGCGCCCATTGTACTGCATTGCAAACCAAACTGTAAAACTAAGCAAACTAAACATGGTAGCAAACCAAACTGAGTTACAAAATTACAAAGGGCAAACAGGCGCCAAACTGTCAAAGCATAAACAAATATACAATGCAGCACAATCAAGGAACCTGCTGTAACAAACAACAAGCAAAGTCCAAAATGGAGCTACAAAACAAATTGCCCAAACTGAGTTATAAAACAAATGGGATACAAACTGTGCAAATATGGCAAGCAGCATTAAAGCAGAAAAAATACAGTAGGCAAAAGTAAAACAGCAGGAGGTAACCCACTTGACAAGTCAAAGCTTGTCAAAAGCTGCCATCATTTTCCAGAGGCAATTTTTCAGAAATAATAATAAACAAAGCAAAAATGCTTGTTTTCATGGAGAGAGAAAGAGAAAAAGATATCACCTTGGGTGAGGTTTGACAGTTTGGCTAAAAGAGCAGGCTGTCACAAGTCAAATAGCAAGAGGATATAAAACAAAACAAACTGCATAGCAGAAAGAAGAGGAAGAAAAAACACTTTGTAAAAAAGCCACAAAACTCTCCCAACCAAAAAAACCTGCAAGTTACAAAACACCATAAACCTGCATAACAAAACTCACAAGTTTACCACAACCAAAAAGCTTGCTCAAACCAAAAGGCTTGCTCAAACCACAAAGCCCAAACAGATCCTCAAACCTGCATAGCCAAAACTACAAACTACAAACTCAAAAAACCTTTAAAGTTTCAAACAGGAACAAACAACCACAAACTGCAGCTTCAAACTGCACAGTCTTGTGCAAGTTTGGCCAAACTGTGAACAATCAAGCCTGCCAAACACAAATTGCCAGGCCAAACAAGCTAGACACAAAGCAAACAAAGCTAACCAAAAAAACTTCAAACCAAAACCTGTGACAGTATCCAAACCCAATATCCAAAAACAATACAACCTGTCATCAAACCTGCCCAAGTTAACAACAAGCAAATAAACTGCAAAACTGTTAACAGTTTCAAGACCACAAACTGCTATCAACCCATGTCTGCTAGAAACAAACTGTAAATCTGTTTGGCCCAAACTAACATCAACCAAAGCCTACCAAGTTGCAAAAACCACAACTTGCATTACAGTTCAAATTAGAAGAGAAGCTACCAACAAAGGTTTCAAATCAAAGTTTTAGATGCAAAGATTTCAGAATAACCATCATCATCAATATTCAATATCCAAAGGAGAGGAAAGAGTTTTGGAAGCAAAAAGAAAAGTTTTCAGAACATTTCATCATCAAACATCATATTCAAAAACAATAATATCAAAAGTTTCAGAATCACTCATCATCAACACTCAAGGAGAGAGAAAGAAAGAGTTTCAGAAGCAAAGGCAAAGAGTTTCAGAAACCTTCATCATCAACAATCAACAAAAACACAGTTTTCAAAACCGATTTCATCATCAAACATCAATAAATCAAGAGAAAGACAAAGATACTTGAAAAAGCGTGCCCATCATTTCTTTTCCCTCCCGCCTCCGGCCACCAGGAACGCCGCCACCAACTCCATCTCACCTTTCCTCTCCATTTTTTCCCAAGGTACGTTTTTTCAAACCCTTACTGCATCTCAAAACATGTAAAGACCATAGGTTAATCAAACTAGGACATGAACAAAGCTTAAACAAACAAACTGTAAAAATCAAGCGAATCAAACCATGAAACTGTAAAACCCTAAAAATAAGAAACGAACCATACCGTTCGAACAGGGCCTTGGATCGTCGTGAAGAGGGGAGAGAGTGAGGTAGCGCACCGGAGGCTAGGGCTCATGGAGGTAGAATCAGCGCGCTTTGTTTGAGAGAGACGAAGAGGATGAACGAAGCAAGCGGCGCCGCTGTGTACCAAGCACGGACCCTAATCAAAACAACAACCCCTAAAATTGTACAAAGATCCTGCCTTGGGCCTTTGCCCCACCAAATCCCTAGGCCCACTATATTTTTGGCCAACGCACCCCCCTCCCTTTGCATTCTGTCCACTTGTTTTATTGTTTTGGGCCTAGCAACTACAAACAACCTAAGCCCATTCCTTTTTTAAAACAAATGTTTTTTTATTATTTTTATTGATTAATTTAAAAGTAATTTGCTTTCTTTTCTTTTATTAACATTAATAATACTTAAAATAATATTTAAAATAATTTGATTTTTCTTAATTGTTTTGAATCATTTTCTTTTTATTATCACATAATAAAAATATCAAAAAAAGGCTTTTAATTTGAGTTAATTAATTTTGTTTTCTTTAAACTCTTTTTATTAATTAATAAGACATATACAAATAATAATATAATTTTTAATCTTTCTTTCTTGTAGAATAGATTTTTATTTGTAAATAAATACATGCATCTCATAATATTATTGATCTCTTCATTTGTTATAATTTTACATTGAATTGCGACAATTCGATTTGGTTGTAACACTTGATATTTGGAATTTATTATTCTTGAGAGACTCATCCCCACTTGTAAATAATTGTACCCCCATCCCCGGATACTTTTGTAATAGCTTAGAATTTAATTCTCGCACCTTATGCTTTTAAAATATGCCATGACTAGAGATTAGGGTTTGTATACGAAAATCTAAAATCAATCGCTAGATCACCTAATACAAGACCCAAATGCATGAAACTGACAAACACAATACACACGTGCACCTATAGGGTAACCTTGCTTGTTGCCTCGAAAATACAATCATGTCCCTCGAATATGAGACACTATAGCAAATGCCCCTTCGATAAATAAAGATCGTAGTCCCTCGATGACCCTCGATGTTGCCTTCGATAAAAGGATCTCGTCCCTTACAAAATTGCTAGAGCGTCTCACAAGTTGCTTTCAATGATTGTATGCGATGACCCGCGCCTGTCCCGTTTAACATCCTAACACGAGGTTGTTCACCAAATGCAATGGTGAAATAACACTGTCAAAAGGGTTAAAAACATAAGAAAGATCTTTGAGTAAAATAGGGTAGACAACTCTTAGTTACTTGATCAAAAGCTTGCAAAAACATCCTTGCTATTTTCAAACACACCTCACAACACAATTTCAAAATAAACTTTCAAAACATTGAAATATCTTTTCAAAAAGACAAACACCTCTGTAAAACATTCAAACAAGAATTGTTACAAAGGTTGCCTAAACATAGGCCTCTTTTCAAAACATTTTCAAAACCACACACACAAAGCACCATTTCAAACAATTGAAAAGCAAAAGCAAGTGATCTAAAACAAGTAACTAAGAGCCCATGGAAAACCATGGATGAAAAGGGTTCTTGCACCTTCCCTTTTCATAACCTACCCCCCGAACCCAAGAAAACATCTCAAAGGTCTTTCCTGTGCTTTTTGACCTTTCCTTTGGATAAAATAAAAAGTCGGTGGCGACTCTTGCTAAACCGAATAATTGCGAAACGCAAAACCTCAAGTCAGTTCTCCCATCGTATCATAGTATGCTACACTCATTGAGACCAAACTCTCGCGATGATTCCGGCCGCAAGAAAAGGTTGCTAAACTGGAATTATGACCGATCGAGGGTGGTCAGTGATTTAAGGGCTATTGTGTGACTTGTATGCTTTCAAACTTGAACTACTTGCACATTCTTGTTATCTGACAACATGAGTTCCTTGTAGGTTTAGTTTATAGTCCTCATCCAATAATCTGGATTTATTGCAGGGTTCACTTACATCACCTTGCACTTTTGCTTAAACGCATTGTTGTACCCCAAAATTTTCCCTCCCATATTCTTCAAAGTTTGCCCAGGAATCATCTTCAGTTGGTTCAAGGCCACTCAAGGATTGCACAGTCCAAACATCCTCCTAAGCCAGTCAAAATTAGGGTTTTGGTTCCTTCAAAGAATCTGAGGTTTTCAATGGCTCAATCAAGTTCCATAGGCCTATATACATTTTCAAGCATCTACATGCCAAGTTTCAAGGTTCACAATGCGAGTTTGCACAGTCAAAAGCCCTATTTGCTCCACAATCAACTGCAGGGGCAAAATGGTCATTTGGCAGTCAAAAGTCAAATTTTTTGGTCAACATCTTATTTTGAGCACACAATCATCATTTGATCAAGTCTTGATCATGATTCATCAAGAATGGCTCAAAAATCATCAAAGATGCAAAAGTTGCTATTTTTGGACAGTTGAAAAGTCAACTGTAACTTGACCAAGGCATAACTTTTTCATGGTTCATAATAAAAATCCCATCCAATTCTCATTTTGAAGGGGATGACATTTCCTACAACTCATCTTCACATTCCAAGTCCAAGAAATGCTCTCACAAAAAGTTATCAATTTCTACATTATAGGTCATTTTCAAAAGTCAACAAAAAGGCATTTTAAGTCAAAAACCATAACTTTAGATTGGTAAATCAAAATGACATGGGACCAAAGGAATTGGTTAGAGGACTTCAAGACCTTTCCAAAATGTCCAAGAACATGTTCATATGATCAAAATTGAGCAAGATATGCATTGGAGAAGTTGGGAAATTTTTATGAATTTGCAAAAGTCAACTATCCTTAAAACTTCCATTTTTGACAAAAGGGCCCACTTTCTTCCACTTGATTCAGCCTTGTCATGCCACACACGTGTCCCATGATTAATTTCAAGATCAAACATTTATTTTTCTATTTTATTTAATTTTTATTGATTTAATTCACTTTAAATCTATAATAATTCAAATAAAATCTAAAAATCAATGGAATAGTATCTTATGATTTGAAACGACTTTCATATGTCATGTGCCAACTCACAAATTCGTGCTAGGGCTATTTTGTGCATGAAATCTTAGATTTGCCTCAAATATGGAAAGTTTGTCAATGGTGGAAAGTGTAAACCTAATTCTCCCATTCCATGGATCCTTGGCCCAAACTTTGACCTAATTCCCTTCCATTACATATGCTGAACCTAACCCTAATGCCATTCACGTGAGAACTGCTGCACAAAAGCCATAAGAACATTGAAAAATATCAAAGAAAACTCAAAACTGAATTCCACTTTCCAACGAGATTCAAAGCCTTTTTTTGTTTCTAACACCTTGCAGGAACTCTCAGGAATCTTTTGGAATCAAAATCAAGGGCTGAAGCGTGAGAAATCACACCAAACAGAATCACAGTTTATCAATATTTTTCAGAATTGAAACTCACGATTCATGAGCATTTGATGTAATTTATGGTTTGTTTTGTATTGCTTGCATCCATACAAAGCTATCGGTATTGATTAATTGGATTATCATGCACAGAATTATGAATTGCCATTAACGATTTTTAGGTTTTTTGAGTTCTCAGATTAGGGCTTTTCAGCACAGGAAAAATCAAGCCTCATGATGCCCATGGTTGTAATCGTTGCAACCAGACGAAGCTAAAACCATATTCGCGAAATATTTATCTTGCATACAGACCTAATCCCTATTTCTGGTCATGCTAAATTGTGGGGGTTAAAAACTCCGCTATTTGTTTATGTTTTACAGGAACGCAGGATGAAGATGAAGGCACGTGCGTGATTGGAACGTTTGAAATAAGCGCGTGTTTTCTCTTTATGCAGCGTGCTGTTTGACTTTCTAATATAATGATTCTTTTGTATTATATTATCAGATGTAATGCAATGGCGTAGTGGAAAAGTGACGTGGTTGGTAACCATTGGGACCTGGGTTTGATTCCCAGGTCCCCCAAACGCTTGTTCATATTTTTTCTAACATGCTCCTGTGCAGGCATCCTCAAAGCGTCCATCATACGCTTCAAGCAATCAGCGTGCCATGTGTCCTCATGCACCAATCCAAGGGTCAGGATGGAAGCACACCATATTCTCCAGTCAACCAACAGGCACTTGATCCAGAAAGTCAACGTAGGCTTGATGTTCTTGGGCCTCAGATTGCTAGCATAACACCTCATATTGGGCCCAGCACCCCTTGGTTTTGTTACTCTTTTTATTTTCTTTTCTTTTATAATTTCCTTTTTACTAATTATTAGTTTTATTAATTATTTAATTAACAGATTAATATTTTTCATAATAAATTCAGATAATAAAAAATTTGTAAATATTTTTATTATTTATTAAATTCACTATTGATTATTTTTGTAAATAAGATGTAAATTAATTAATTTAGTCTTTTTGTTAATTAGGTTTAATTTTAATCTTTTCACAATAAATAAATTAAATCTGGAATTAGGGTTTTCTTGACTTTTAATTTCTTTTTTTTTCATTAAAACATAAAAAACACAAAAAAAACTTTTTCTTTTAATTAAATAATTAATTAGTTATTAGGTTTAATATTTAATTTAATTGCAAAAAAGGATAAATTTCAATTCTTTTCTCAAAAAGGGTCAAAACCCTAGGACGTTCCCGATTTAATTCTTTTCGCGCTTTAATTCTTTTTCATTATATTTATGTATCTGTTTCCGAGGATGTAATAGTTAATTAGGCCTTTATCGCTTTCTTTTACTTTCTCGCATTTATTTTCCAAACGGGTTTTGTTTTTGGCGATGTATAGACCCGCGCCTTGTAATAGTGTAGATTTACCTTTCCACAATTTATTTTCCGCACTCTTAACTGTTAATATGCATGAAAGACTTGTATGACAAATAAAATCAATCCGTAGCTCACAAATGCATGTACAAGATAATCTTAACTGAAACAACACACGTGCACATGCCACTCCTAGGGTACGCCTCACTGGTTGCCTCGACGTGGTCGTCAAGTATAGGGGGTTTTAGAGGTCGCCCTCCTGTCTAAAGATCCAGTTGCCTCGAAACGGTTGCCTCGGATAAAAAAGGATCTAGGACATTAGGGTTACCGCTAAGGTGTCCTACTATTGCTTTGATGACCACACATGTCCCTATCATCGAATTGACCCGAATACCTCCAATGGCGGTGCTACCTACTTCTCAATAGTGGGATAGTACTGTCTAAAGGACTCTTACACAACCTAATTCCTTAGAGTAGGTAGATTTCTCCTGGGTACTTGCTCTCTTAAACAAACAAAAACATCTTTTCGCACCTACACTTTCAAAAGGTTTTCAAACAAATATTTCATACACTCTTGAGGACAGATACAAGAGTTACTTAGAAATTTTTCAAATGAAACTTTTTTCAAAACCCACACACACTTGAAAAGCAAACAATTTTTGAAAACATAGAGCAAGTACCTAAGAGCCCATGGATAACCATGGATAGAAAGGGTGCTAACACCTTCCCTTTCTATAAATCTACCTCCCGAACCGAGAAACATTCTCAAAAAAGGAATTTTGTTGTGCTTTTGTCCTTTCCATGTTGGAGAACATAAAAGACGGTGGTGACTCTTGCTTACCGCGACATTTCGCGAACCAGCATTCCAAAACAGTCAGTTCTATTTCCACCGATCACAGAACTGGCGACTCTGCTGGGGATTATCTTAACAAGTGAGGTGTACCTTAGGATTAGACCACTCTTATGTTTTCAATTGTATGTCTTGATTGCTTTTATATTTGTGGGCTTGCATCGGAGTTCCATAGATCCTAACCCGGATCTGGGGAATACCCTTTTAGGTAGCATAAGCTGTGAGGGACCTGTCTGGCGTAGACCGACACAGGTGAAGCAGTGGCTACGTTGGTGTGGCACCTTGGTCTGTACCGATATCCCTTGTGTTGGAACGAGGAGAATATGGGTCTTCTGAGGAGTCATTAAGCACCAACCGACCTTAGAACCCTAAATTGACCCAACTTGGCCATAGAACAGTAGCAGTATGCTACACTCATTGAGGCTAAACTCTCGAGATGGTTCTGGCTGCAAGAAAAGATTGCGATGCTGGAGTTATGACCGATTGAGGGTAGTCAATGATATTGAGATCCTCTATAACCCAATTACTTTTGATAGGACAGGTTTTGAGCCCACCAACTTAAAGAGGGTAGTACCTAAACTTCATGCTGGCCTGAAATCTAAGGGCTCTCTGTGTGACTTGTGTGCCTTCAAACTTGAACTACTTGCATCCTTGTTATCTGACACATGAGTTTCTTGCAGGGTTTGTTTACAGTCCTTAATCTGGGCTCATAACAGGGTTTACTTACATCACTCCACGCATAACATAACATCATACGATCATACCATTGCATACATCCTGCATAAAGACTAACCCATTTCAAGGATCTCAAAGGTTTGTGATGCAGGTCATGATGAACCAACTGTCTAGCAAGGGGCAAAGGGGATTTATTTTCCTCTAGCTAAGGTTAATAACTTGAGTCAGGGGCTATGACCCACTCGATATGGTGAGCTTGACTCTTGAAGAAGGACTCTCAACAACATGAAGTTCCTTCAATCAAGCTACCAAATTCAAATTCTGACAATTTTCTTGTTTACCCTGCGAGATCCTTGAAAACATCGCATGCATATCATACATATCATTGCGTTACAGGTACCCTTTTGACAGGCCACTTACCTTCTTTGCTGTTTATTTCAGCAATCATCATGAATCCTGAATCATCCAATGAACAAACTATCAAGGCCCTCCAGGCCCAGAATGCCCAGTTCCAGGAGTTGATTTTGAGCCTAGCCCAGGGTCAACAGAAGTTGAATACCTTGCTTTCGAAGAAGAAGAAGAAGAGGACTGTTTTGTTCAACCCTAGACGCAGATCTGGGAATGGATTACAAAATGAGGCTGAGCTGACTACCTCATATGTGGGCAAAGACAGTCCCCAAGAGAGAAGGGTTCCTAGTCCCGTGGTCTCCGACAACGAGACGAATTTCAATGATGAACAATACCCTCCAGCTGAGGACAAGTACAAACAGTTGGAAGACCGTTTGAGCGCCATGGAAATACAGAAAGTGCTCGGCCTGGACTTCGAAGATCTAGGTCTATCCTCTGGGGTGGTGATCCCACATAAGTTCAAAGCACCTGCCTTTGCAAAGTACGACGGAGCTTCCTGTCCTAAGCTGCACCTCCGTTCATACGTAAGGAAGATCCAGCCCTACACGGATGACAAGAATTTGTGGATCCATTTCTTCCAGGAAAGTCTTTCAGGGACTCAACTCGAATGGTTCTATCAGCTGGATGGAACCAGTATTCGTAACTGGGAGGACTTGGCTACTGCATTTTATAGGCAGTATCAGTACAATTCCGACCTCACTCCTACGCGTACCCAACTCCAGGGTATGTCTCTAGGGACGAGAGAAGGTTTTAAGGAGTATGCGCACAAGTGGAGGGACCTGGCTGGAAGGGTACAGCCACCTTTGACAGACCGTGAGCTTGTTGACATGTTCTTGGGGACTCTGTCCGGTCCGTTCTTCAACCATCTGATTGGGAATTCTTCTGCTGGGTTTACAGATCTGATCTTGACTGGTGAGAGGATAGAAGTCGGTATCAAGTCTGGGAAGATACAAAAGGGTGACTCCTCGAACACTGAGAAGAAACCATCCAAGAAAGAATCTAGTGCTGTCAACGTGGTAGTTATTTCAAAACCGGCCAGTGCTCCTAAACATCGCAACCAACAAAGGGAAGAGAGACCTAAAAGGCAATTTACTCCCCTCGACATGACCTTGTCCCAGATATTGCCACAGTTGCTGGAGACCAAGTTGGTAACTCTAAGGGACCCTCCTAAGAATCCCAACAGGACACCTTCAAGGTATAACCCCAACGCCCGCTGCGCTTATCACTCTGACAGCCTGGGGCATGCTACAGATGATTGTTGGACTTTGAGGAACAAGGTTCAGGACCTAATCGATGCAAAGGAGGTCGAGTTCGAAGCTCCTGAGGCTCCCAATGTGATCACTGCTCCCTTACCAAAACATGGCTAGGATTGAAAAAAACTTTTGTTCATTCGAATGTTCAAGATGTATTTTTCTTTAATTGTTCAAACATTTATTCATGTCAAACGTTGTTATTTCATTAATGCATTACACATGTCTGTTTTGAAGTAATTATTTCGTATTCACTATGCCTAAAACTGCTTTCATTTTTTGATGCTCAGCGCTCGATTAATAATTCTAAGCCTCTTGAGGGAGGATGACGAAAACGATACCATAATTTACAGTATGCTTTTGAACAGACCCCGCTGATGAGGCACAAGCATTGTTTCAAATCCTAAACAGTGGAGTTATAAGGAAGATAATCCGTCGTCAACCCCTTTGAGCCAAAGAAGTTGGAGTTTTTCTTTTCGAAAATTAAAACCCTTAATCATAACCTGGGGCAGGGTAGTTCTCTCAGTTGATCCAGGTGCACAATGAATGGCATCAAAGGAATCCTTCTAAAGCAAAGGACAGTGATGGTTCCTATAATCATAAAGACAGGCAGTCGTCATCTTTCAAAATAAAAACCCAATAAGTCAAAACCTATGAAGGAGACTTACAAAAACTAGGGCATCCCGCTGACTGTAAACACAAAAGAAACAGTTCAGGCAAAAAACAGGGATAATAATAATAAAAAAGAAAGAGGTCCTACAAACCCTCAACAAAAGATGACTGCCTATTCAAAATAAATTGTCAACATCCGAACCATCACCGGAATATCAGAGCAAAGACTCCAACAAGGTCTAACGCACGATCAGCTGAGTTTAGGTTTGAAGAACATCACGAAGAGAGGGTGGGTACAAATAAAATTTGAGCCTTTATCCTTTGTTTCTTAAACCGTGAACCAGGCCACGTTATAACCCTTAAAAGTCCTAGCTGAAGCATGGGTTAGTTCAAAAGCATACTGTTACGAAAGGTATCCCAACTCCTATAGGGTTTGCTGTAAAATCTTGAGTTGACATCACATTTTACAAAATTCACTTGTTTTATTAAAAAATGCATTTTCAAAAACTTCAAGACAGACATAAGCTTTGCATTTTTGAAATAACATTGTTTGCATATGAGTATTTGTTCAAACAGCAGAGAAATTCGCACGACGAACAAAGACACTCCCAACCAAGGGGCACGGCATGATCATGGTCTGTCATTTGGGGCAGTTAAGTCACGATTCAGGGAATCTCTCAAAATGCCAGGGGCAAATCTCCACCTGAGTCACTCGGGGCATTGAACAGGAATTCCAGTAACGCATCTTGCATGATCGAACGAAGATCTTCTGGCAATACAATAACATGGGCACCTCCTTACATCTTGAGAGCGTGGACATAGTCGAAAAAATACTACGCATAATCAAAGACCCGCTAGGTTGACACACCTAGGCAAAAATAAGGGCTTCCCAGCTGTGATCGGTGGATCTGGAACTGACTGTTTAACGCTGGTTCGCGAAATGTCGCGGAAGCAAGAGTCGCCACCGTCTTTTATTTTCTCCAAATGGAAAGGACAAAAGCACAGAAAAATTCCTTAAAGAGATTGCTCTCGGTTCGGGAGGTAGGTTATAGAAAGGGAAGGTGTTAGCACCCTTTCTATCCATGGTTATCCATGGGCTCTTAGATACTTGCTCATTGTGTTTTCAAAATGTTTGTTTGCTTTTCAAAGTGTGAGTGGGTTTGAAAAAGTTTCGTTTGAAAAATTTCTAAGTAACTCTTGTATCTGTCCTCAAGAGTGTATGAAAAATTTGTTTGAAAACTTTTAGAAAGTGTAGGTGTGAAAAGTATTTTGTTTGTTTTTGAAAAGAGCAAATATCTATGAGAATCTACCTACCCTAAGGAATTCGTCTGTGTAAATGTCCTTAAAGTAGCACCATCCCACCATTGAGAGGTAGGTAGCACCACCGTTGGAGGTGTTCGGGTCAATTCGAGGTTCGGGACATGGTGATCACCGGAGCAATAGGAAGACACCTTAGAAGCTACCCTCATGCCAGGTTCCCGGATCATGAGGACTTACTAAGACATCCTCTACTCGACGATCACCTTTCGAGGCAAGGCAACAGTGAGGCGTACCCTAGGGGTGGTGTGTGAATTGTGTGTCATTTTCAGTTTATTGTTTATCTTGTCATGTATTGGTGATCTACGCTTTGATTTTATTTTTGGGCATTCATTCTTTCATGTTATTGTTTAACAGTTAAAAGATGCGGGAATTTAAAGTGCGGAAAAGATAAAAGGTCCTACACTATTACAAAGGCGCGGGTCCACAACGCCAAATTAATCCAGACCCGATTTAAAATAAAGTGCAGAAAATAAATGTCTAATTGACTATTACAGGGCTTTGGAGCAAATACATTATATTCACAAAAAGAAATAAATAAAACGCGCGAAACAAAAAATGTAATCGAATGCGAGGGCGTTGGACCCTTTAAAGGAATTAAAATAAAAATAATTACAATAATTAAGTTAAATAAAAAGAAAGAACTTATTTTTTATGTTTTTTTTTGTATTTATGACATTAAAGAAAAAATTAAATTGGAATTAAAAGTCAAATAATTCTAGTTCTAACTATTTTTTAATTTATTAAAGAAAATGCATTAAAGTTAAAACCTAGAATTAAAACTAATTAATTATAAAATTTATTTACAAAATTAATGGTTAATGATACTTATAATAAAAATATTTAATTAATTAAAAAAAGGGTAAAAAGTGCTAAAGGTCTATTTTATTATTTTTGGTTATTGAGAAAAAGAATTAAATTAACAACCTAAAATTAAAACTAAATTAATTATGGGATTTATTTACAAAACTACTAAAATAAAATATTTATTATTTTTTTATTTTATCTTTTCTGATTTTTTTTTGTGTTTTGTATTTTTATTATGAAAATAATTGAATTGATTTGAAATAATAAAAACTAAATAGAAGAAAAAGAAGAAAGAATGGAAAGAAAAGAAATAAAAATGCAAACTATGGGGGGGTGTATTTGATGAACTCTGGCCCAACAGAAGGAGCCCTTTTGCTGAATTTTTGGATCACATGTGGAGCGTTGCCTGGAGCATTCTATGGACCTCCCATTCTGACCTTCAGATGCTTCTTTCGAGACACTTGGCAAGACTTTGTATTGGGTGTATGGTGAACCCTTGGAATGTGCACTGCGTTGGAACAAGTTAAACAAAATAATAGAAGTGAAGTAGGGGGACTTGGGATTTGAACCCAGGTCCCAATGATTATTGCCTATACGCCTTAACCAATGGAGCTGCGTGCGTTAGTTGTATATAATATAAGAAATAAATAATATAAAATAAAATGGTCGTTAGTGTTATAAAATAAAAAAAAGCGCGCTGGATTCAAACCAGCCATTCACAGCGTGACACACAGTCGTCTTCCCCAATGTACCTGTAATGAAAATGAAATAGCGGGGGTTTTAAACCCCCCCAAAACTCAAGCTATTTGAAAATAGCGAATAGGCCATGCCTAAACATAAATTGAGCGCGACAACAAAAATGGAATCCTCATGTTGCCACGATTTCGTTCATGCTGGTGTTAAGGTCCAATTTTACCACATAACCAAAGCCCTAATTCTAAGTTTCATGATGTTGCACCCCAAAATTTGCCCTCCCATATTCTTCAAGAAAGTGCCAAGCGAAGTCACAAAATTCCCCAAGGGTTGTGCAGTGCAACTGGCTCCCATACAGTCAAAACTATGGTTTGTGTTCTGATCAAGGAAGTGAAGGTTTCAAAGGCTCAATCAAGTCTCATATGCTTACAAATGTGGCCAAGCATCCTCATATCAAGTTTCAAGGCATTCAGCTCAAAATTGCACAGTCAAAACCCTAAATTGCACTACAGTCAACTGTAGGGGCAAAATGGTCATTTGACAGTCAAAAGTTCAAATTTTTGGTCAACATATCATTTTGAAGCCACAAACATCATTTGATCAATGCTTGATCATGATTCTCAAAATTTGGCTCAGAAATCATCAAAGATGCAAAAGTTACTATATTTGGACAGCTGAAAAAGTCAACTGAAATTGACCAGGGCATAACTTTCACATGGATTATCAGAAAAATTCCATCCAAAGCTCATTTTGAAGAGAAAGACATTTCCTACAACTCATCTTCATATTCCAATTCCAAGAAATGCTCTCACAAAAAGTTATCAATTTCAACATTATAGGTCATTTTCAAAAGTCAACAAAAAGGGACTTTAAGTCAAAGGCCATAACTTGAGATTGGTAAATCAAAATGACATGGGACCAAAAGCATTGGTTAAAGGACTCAAAGACCTTTCCAAAATGTCCAATAACATGTGAAAAGCTTAAAAATTGAGCAAGTTATGCCTTGTGGAAGTTGGGAAATTTTTGGATATTTTGAAAAGTCAACAATGGTTCAAATGACCTAAATTTGCTAATGGGCCCATTTTTCTTCCATGATTCATCATTCCAAGCATATGCACGACCACTTGGCCCAAAGGGAAGTATTTTCTCATTTTTTATTTATTTATTTGGATTTTTATTTATATTAATTCAATTAAATTAATTAAATACATGAAAAATATCAAACTTGCCTTAACAAATCTTTTTATGCATGTTTGATACTCAAGATTTCGTGTACAACTAAATGGGGAAAGATTTGGAGCTGATTGGCATGATTGAGAGCAAAATACACATGAAAAGATATGGAAAAGATCCTTAAGAAATCAAATATTGAAAACCATTATGGCCATGGATTTTATTCAATTTTCTTGACCTAATAGCTTCAATACATAAGCATGATTCAAAACCTAATGCTAGAGGACCCTGAGCTGCACAGAGAATACCATTACAAAACTTGAAAATTCCTTGAAAACTCAAAAACTGAAATCAGGACTACAGGTCAATTCAAAGCATAAGAATTGTTCCAATAGCTTCCTTGGCAACCCCTGAACGTATTCCAATCAAAAGCATCAAAGATAGCCCCCTAAAACGCTGTACAGAAGTCCCTCTTTTGCCATTTTTTTCATTTATCGTGCTTTGCATTCTAGACATTTTCATAGCATTCTAATCATGTATTTGTATTCCTCATAATGTTCTAAAGCTAACCCATACCTTTAATTTGATTATTATGCGTTATAGGCAATTTCGCCATTGTTAGAATTTAGGGTTTGCAGAGCTTCTGAATAGGGGTTTTCAGACCAAGCAAAATCAGGCCACCTCAATACCATGGTTGGATTCAGTGCATAGAGACGAAGAAGATTCAACCCTCGCGCTCAATTTATGAGCGCTTGAGAGCTATTCGCTATTTTCCAATAGCCCACCTAATGAAACGGTTCAAAAAACGTTGCCTTTGTGTTTTATTTACAGGGATGGTGGAGAAGACAAGGTCGTGTCAAATGGTGATAGGTCCGTTCAAAATTGCGCGCGCGTTTCCAAGGCTATTAACCATTTTCTCTTATAATATTTAGTTATTATATTAATTCACGAATGAGTCAAGCGCTTCAGTGGCACAGGTGTTGAGCTTGCAACGTCCAAGACCTGGGTTCGAACCCCAGGTCTGTATAATTTCATTATTATTTTTCCATTGCAATTCCTATGCAGCGCTTCTGATGAGACGCACCATATTCCATCATCATCCCACCATACACGCGTCTAACAAAGCCAAATCAAAGGCTGGGATTGGAGAACACCATGAACGTGGATCAACCTTGCTATGCGCTGCGCCAAAAGTCAACGGATCCAAAGCTAAATGGGCCAGAATTGCATCATTGTACATCCATACTGGGGCCTGAACCCCCCCCTGGTTTGATCTTTTTTCTATTTTTTCTTTTTTTCTTATATTTTATTTTTGTTATTCTATTTACTTTATTGTATTAATTTTTCTCACAAAATATAAAATATAATAAAAAACAGAAAAGACAAAAATGTAATAAATATTTTTATTTTAAGTATTTTCATAAAATGAATTGTATATAATTGAATTTAGTATAATTAGGTTTTCTTGCAATTTTAATTCTTTTTAATAAATCTAAAAAAAAATAGAATTAGGTTTAATTGATAGTGTTTATTCCTTTTTAATTTTCCCTTTTTCACAATAATATTACTTATTTATTTATTTTATAATTAAATTGTACATAAAAATAATTAGGTTTAAATTAGGTAAAATTTCAATATTTTCTTAATAACTAAAAAATAATTAGAATTAGGGTTTGACATTTTATTTTAATTTTAATTAATCCTCTTTTTTCTATTAAATCCAAAAACACCAAAAAACATTCCTTTTTAATTTTTAATTCCTCATCAATTCTAATTAATTAAATTCATTAACCTTAATTTGTTGCAAAAGGGTCCAACGCCCATGTTCGTAATTTATTTAATTTCGCGCATTTATTTTATGTCGTTTATTATAATTATGTAATTCTCCCAAAGCGTTGCAACAATTTTACTTCTCGCACTTTTATTTTATTTGCTTTCTTTAATTTTCTGTCAAATCGGGTCCGGTTTAATTTTGGCGATGTGGACCCGCGCCATTTGTAATAGTTATAGATTTATTTTCCCGCAACTTTTAACTGTTAAATAAGCATGAAAGAATGTATGGACATAATAAAATCAAGCGTAGATCATAATGAACTTGACAAAAGACAAATGCAAATGAAAACGACACACGAATCGCACACACCACCCCTAGGGTACGCCTCACTGTTGCCTTTCGAAAGGTGATCGTCGAGTAGAGGATGTCTTAGTAAGTCCTCATGATCCGGGAACCTGGCATGAGGGTAGCTTCTGAGGTGTCTTCCCATTGCTCCGGTGATCACCATGCCCCTAAAACTCGAATTGACCCGAACACCTCCAACGGTGGTGCTACCTACCTCTCAATGGTGGGATGGCACTACTTTAAAGGACATTTACACAGACGAATTCCTTAGGGTAGGTAGACGACTCATGGATACTTGCTCTCTTCAAAAACAAACAAAAATCTTTTCACATCAACACTTTTCAAAAGCTTTCAAAGCAAATTTTTCAAACACTCTGACGTACGAGTCGAACTGAAATTTTTCAAAGAAACTTTTTAAAACCCACATTGAAAGGCAAGCAAACATTTTTGAAAACACATTGAGCAAGTATCTAAGAGCCCATGGATAACCATGGATAGAAAGGGTGCTAATACCTTCCCTTTCTATAACCTACCTCCCGGACCGAGAGCAATCTCTATAAGGAATTTTTCTGTGCTTTTGTCCTTTCCATTTGGAGAAAATAAAAGACGGTGGCGACTCTTGCTTCCGCGACATTTCGCGAACCAGCATTAAACAGTCAGTTCCAGATCCACCGATCACACATGAACCCTAGTTTTTGTTCATGGTAGAATCAGATTCAGACACCTATAATCCAATTGGATGACACCAAAAGCTTCAGAGGACAATTGTTAGTACAAATCAATCAATAAAAATCAATGGAAATGGATGATTCGTGCTATGCATTTCTGAAAAAATATACAAACCGTGTAGCTTTGTGGGACTGATTCCTTGCACGTTTGAGTGTGGTTTTGATCGCTGGAGCTTCCTTGGGAACTCAGGAATATGTTTTGATCAAAATGGAGGCTCAACAAATGCTCCAAGGCAGTTTTCAGTTTTCAAAAAAATGGCCAAAAATGTGAGTTTGATGGTTGGTCTCTTGCGTAGCTTAGGTCTCTCTTTCGTTCTGTCTCACTTGTATAGGCATTAGGTAATGTGAATCAAGAGGAATTATGGCCTCTTAATGCAAAGCAATCAATTTTCAAAATCTTCCATAAACCTCCATAACCAAACTTCCATTTTTGAACTATTTTTGAATTCTTGCCTTATTTGGCCCTTTGCACGAATTTGGTATTGGCTTAATGGTAGTTCAAGGTTAGTTAAGGCCAAATATTCCATTTAATTAAGCTTTTTGATTTTCTTTTGATTTTAAAAGATTTAAAATTAATTAAATCCAATAAAATCAATTAAAAATGGAAAAATTAATTTAAAAAATGAAATAAAAGGTGGGACACGTGGGAAGCATGGCCAAGTTAATTCAAGTGGAAAAAGTGGGCCCCTTTTGTCAAAAATGAAATTTCAAGGATAAATGATTTTGGCCATTTTACAAAAATTTCCCAACTTCTCCAATGCATATCTTGCTCAATTTTTAAGCTTTGCTCATGTTCTTGGACATTTTGGAAAGGTCTTTGAGTCCTCTAACCAATGTACTTGGTCCAATGTCATTTTGATTTACCAATCTCAAGTTATGGCCTTTGACTTAAAGTCTCTTTTTGTTGACTTTTGAAAATGACCTATAATGTTGAAATTGATAACTTCTTGTGAGAGCATTTCTTGGACTTGAAGTATGAAGAGGAGTTGTAGGAAATGTCTTTATCTTCAAAATTAGCATTGGATGGGATTTTTCTGATGAACCATGAAAAAGTTATGCCTTGGTCAAGTTACAGTTGACTTTTCAGCTGTCCAAAAATAGAAACTTTTGCATCTTGATGATTTTTGAGCCATACTTTTGAGAATCATGATCAAGCATTGATCAAATGATGTTTGTGGCTTTAAAATAAGATGTTGACCAAAAATTTGAACTTTTGACTGTCAAATGACCATTTTGCCCCTACAGTTGACTGTAGTGCAATTAGGGTTTTTGACTGTGCAATTTTGTGCTGAAAGTCTTGAAACTTTGTATGAGGATGCTTTACCATATTTGTAGGCATGTGAGACTTGATTGGACCCTTGGAAACTCCATTTTCTTGATCAGAACCAAAACCCTAATTTGACTGGCCTTAGGAGAGTGGTTGACTGTGTGGCCCTTGAGTAGACCTTGAAGCATTTGAAGAGGATGTTTGGAAAAACTTTGAAGATTATGGGAGGGCAAATTTTGGGGTACAATAGTTGCCCCTGTTCAATCTTCTTAGACCTGAAGATGCAGATTGGCTGACGTGCCTTTCGTAATCCGAAGGTGGAAGATGATTGAACACTAGAGTGCCCAGAAATTTGCGCTCACATGGTAGCAGTGTGATGGTGGAATGGGCTTATAGATGCCATTTGGAGATTGATGGATAGGATGATGGGCTTATAGATGCCATCTAGATGTTGATCGCGTAAGAGATTCCTTAGCGAAGACTTGTGTTCCTGCAAAAAGAAAAATGAGTACCTGACATGTTGCAGGAGCTGGTCTTCAGATGCTTTGTATAGATGTGTCCTTACTGGTTACAGGAGCTGGATCTGGAGCTTCAAACGGTGATGAATGAACCAGGGATGGTTACTACCTCAACAGGAACGGTGAGAGAACCTTGGGTGACTTTAACCTCAACAGCAAACATTGAGAGAATCTTGGGATTACCACCTCCGCAGTATCGGGGAGAGAACCATAGGCGATTACCACCTCAACAAAAAACATTGAGAGAACCTTGGATAACTTCAACTTCAACAGCAATCGTTGAGCGAAATCTGGGATTACCACCTCCGCAGCAAACATTGAGAGAACCTTGGATAACTTCACTTCAACAGCAATCATTGAGCGAAATCTTGGTGGGAATTACCATCTCCGCAGTATTGGGGAGAGAACCATAGGAAATTATAATCTCAATAACATTCATTGAGAAAAACCTGGAATGAAATTATCGTCTCCGCAGGATCGGGGAGAGAACCATAGGAAATTATAATCTCAAAAGCGGACGTTTGAGAAAAACCTGGAATGGAATTATCGTCTCCGCAGCAACGGGGAGAGAACCATAGGAAATTATAATCTCAAAAGCGGACGTTTGAGAAAAACCTGGAATGGAATCATCATCTCCACAGCACCGGGGAGAGAACCATAGGAAATTATAATCTCAAAAGCGGACGTTTGAGAAAAACCTGGAATGGAATTATCGTCTCCGCAGGATCGGGGAGAGAACCATAGGTGATTACAATCTCAATAGGAAACATTGAGAAAAACCTGGAATGGGATTATCGTCTCCGCAACATCGGGGAGAGAACCATAGGAAATTATAATCTCAATAGCAATCATTGAGAAAAAACCTTTGATAACTTCTACTGAGTCTTCATCAGAAAAATCTGTTTGGGGTCGATTTAACTGGACTAGAGAAGGCCTTGGGCTGGATAAGAAATCTTTGGAGTCGATTAACTGAACCGGTCTAGGTCTTGAAATATGATTGAGAATTTAACTGAATCTTTCCTGAAAGGTAAAGGTCAGTCATATGTAATGCGTGATATGGATCAAGCAATGATGTTCTCAACATAAATGAGACTTGTAAGATATGATGCGTCTATGCATGCTATAATGATGTATGTGATGTTTAGGAATGTATGCTTTCGTCTAGGAAAGTAAATCCTTGACGGGTGCCGGGAAGTCACTCCTGGGCTGAAGTTTGAAGAATAGATCTTGCTTCCGCTGGATGATAGTTGTAAGAATACCGGTAGGAGAAGATGACTCCGTTGGGGAATAAACTTGACGAATGGAATAACTCTGCGGGGAGGAAAATACTCTAACGATCTTGCTGGGAAGCAATACTCTGTGGGGAGAGAGATACTTTGCTGAGTGTTGATGATAACTTGCTGTGGATACCATCGTTATATTGGAAGTATTAATGGACTTCGCTGGGGATAAGAAGACTCCGTCGAGGACGCTCTTTCCGTGGCTTTTGGCTGAGGATAACCCAGTTATATCCTTTAAGGAAATAACTCTTTAAATAAAGCCGGACGACGCGTTCGTGTTCTGCGAGGATAAGCTTCCAGAATCTACTGGGGATAAGTTTACTGCTTGGGGAGATAAATTCCAACTGGATTGGACTCTCTTGGGGAAGTTTTGAACTGCGGGGGAAGTGATTCCTTTGAATGTTTGATATGCCGCCGGGGAACAATCTTTAGACCAAGATTGCCGGGGATGCTTGTTAAGAATATATGTATACATGCTGCTGGGGAATGTTGAGATCTACGGGAGTATACCCAACTTCCTTAAGACTGACTGTAACTTTGCTGGAGAAGAGTATGTGGACTCGCTGACGTACTCTCTGGGGAATTAAAATATGCAGGTTGTGTTCTTCAACCGAACCTACCTGGATACCTTAGAGGACAGAACAATTAGATTGCCTAGACAACTCTTTATTGTCCCTGTTTCTAGTGTTACCTGTAATTAACCCTTTGTTTTGTATGCAAATATTTATGAGTTAGCAAATTATTGTCAATGCACATATCACAAATTGAACCTTGGACGTTCTTCGCAAAACAAAACGGAAAAAGGAACAACAATTGGCAATTTTAACTGAACAGTGTATTTGTATTGATTTTGAATTGCCTGTAAAATAGGCGTTTTGTGTACAAGAGGCTGACGTCCTAGTAAGAGAACGCCGCCGAATAACATAGAGTTTATACAAATTTTGTACAAAAGAAAATAAAACAGTTGTGTGAAATGAATGATCCCACTGGGTTTCCACTCTGCTATTGCCGTTATATCTCCGAGCGTCTCATCACTTGATGACCTAAACGAAGATGAAGCTGACTGATCGATGCCGTCTGATCTTGATGTAGATACCGGATTCTGGATGCAAAGTGATCAATGAGACATAGTATTACGCTTTTATCCCTAATTTTTGCCTGGACCGCCCTTTCGGGTTTTCAGTCCACCGGGATACCCATTTTTGCCCAAGCCGCCTTTTCAGGTTTTCGACTTGCCGGGTGTACAGATTTTTTCTATTTCATCCCTTCATTTTGCCCGAACCCTTTTGGTTCGCCGGGAAGCCCTAATTTTTGCCTAGGCATGTCAGCCTAGCGGGTCTTTTTCACGCGTAGTATCTTTTTACTATGTCTGCATTGGCGGGGTGAGGAAGGTCGTCACCATCCATGTTGGTTAGAATCATGGCTCCTCCTGAGAACACATGTTTAACCACAAATGGCCCTTCGTACGTAGGGGTCCATTTGCCCCTTGGATCACTCTGAGGAAGGATGATTCGCTTGATTACCAGATCCCCAACTTGATATTCCTGTGGTCTGACCTTTTTGTTAAATGCCCTGATCATCCGTTTTTGATACGTCTGACCATGGCAGATAGCAGCAAGTCTCTTTTCATCAATAAGGTTGAGCTGATCAAGTCGTGTCTGGATCCAATCATCTTCGTTCAGATTTGCATCCTTCATTATCCGGAGAGAGGGTATTTGCACTTCGATCGGTAAGACTGCCTCCATACCATAAACCAGAGAGAAAGGAGTTGCCCCAGTTGACGTCCTGGCTGAGGTACAATACCCATGTAGAGCAAACAGTAACATCTCGTGCCAATCTTTATAAGTCACTGTCATCTTCTGCACGATTTTCTTGATATTCTTATTTGCTGCTTCTACAACCCCATTCATCTTCGGTCTATAAGGAGAAGAATTGTGGTGCTGTATTTTGAACTGCTCGCAGAGCTCAGTGATCATCTTGTTATTCAGATTGGTACCGTTGTCTGTAATAATTCTTTCAGGGACGCCGTACCGACAGATCAGATTATGCCGAATGAACCGTGCCACGACATTCTTGGTTACTGTAGCGTAGGAAGCTGCTTCAACCCACTTTGTAAAGTAATCAATCGCTACAAGGATGAAGCGATGCCCGTTAGATGCCGTAGGTCTGATCTCACCGATCATATCAATGGCCCACATTGCAAAAGTCCAAGGTGCAGTCAGGACATTCAGAGGAACTGGAGGAATATGCACCTTGTCTGCATAAACCTGGCACTTGTGACACGTCCGAGAATATTGGTAACAATCAGCTTCCATTGTGGACCAGAAATACCCTGCCCGAAGGATCTTCTTAGCCATAGTGTGTCCACTGGAATGTGTTCCGAAGGTACCCTCATGTAGCTCCGCCATAATCCTTTCTGCTTCAGTCTTATCCACACAATGCAGTAAGGTCGAATCATGGTTTCGCTTATACAAGACGTTGTTGCTGAGGAAGAACTTTGCTGCGAACCTTCTCAGAAACTTCTTATCGTTGACAGATGCACCTTCAGGGTATTCCTGAGCTTCCAAGTACCTCTTCACCTCATGGTACCAAGGCTTCTCAGTCACTAATTCAGTCTCAAGATCACAACAGTATGCCGGTTCGTCCAGTTTCCAGATGATGACCCGGGGAGCCTCATTGTCCCACTTGACTTTGAACATAGAAGACATCGTAGCTAACGCGTCCGCTAACTGATTCTCCTCTCTCGGGAAATGTTCAAAGGTTATCTCTATGAAGTGGGGGATCATTGTCAACACACATTCTTTGTAAGGAATAAGATTCGGATGTTTCGTATCCTACTCGCCTTTGATCTGGTTGATCACTAGAGCGGAATCTCCGAAGACACTCAGAAACTTGATCCTTAAGTCAATTGCAGCTTTGAGTCCCATGATGCACGCCTCATACTCCGCCATGTTGTTGGTGCAGTTGAAACATAGCCGGGCAGTGAGTGGAGTATGAGTGCCTTGAGGGGATATGATCACAGCGCCGATACCATTACCCAAAGCATTGGAGGCTCCGTCAAAGTGCATAGACCATCGGGATCCTTCCTCAGGTCCTTCATCCGGTCCAGGTACTTCACAATCAGTTACTATCATGATGCTTTCATCTGGAAACTCGAAGTTCATTGACTGATAGTCATCTACGACCTGATGTGCCAAGTAGTCTGCCAATACACTTCCCTTGATGGCTTTCTGGGTTGTGTACTGAATGTCGTATTCCGTCAAGATCATTTGCCATCTTGCAATTCTCCCAGACAAAGCAGGCTTTTCGAATATGTACTTTATAGGATCCATCTTTGAGATCAACAAGGTAGTGTGAGTCAGCATATACTGTCTCAGCCGGCGAGCAGCCCATACCAAAGCGCAGCAAGTTTTCTCAAGCAGTGAGTATCGGGTCTCACAGTCGGTAAACTTTTTGCTAAGGTAATAAATGGCATGCTCTTTTCGGCCAGACTCGTCATGCTGCCCCAGCACACACCCCATTAAGTTATCAAGTACTGTCAGGTAAAGTATCAGAGGTCTCCCTTCAACCGGTGGCATAAGGATGGGTGGTTCTTGGAGATACTCCTTGATTCTGTCAAAAGCAGCCTGACATTCATCATTCCAACGTACTACCTGATCTTTCTTCAGCAGCTTGAAGATTGGCTCACAGGTAGCAGTCAGATGCGAGATGAACCGAGCAATGTAATTCAGGCGTCCTAAAAAGCCTCTGACCTCCTTCTCTGTCCTAGGAACTGGCATCTCTTGAATAGCTTTAACTTTAGCAGGGTCCACTTGAATGCCCTTGTCGCTTACCACGAAGCCTAGCAACTTTCCAGATCTTACCCCGAAGGTGCACTTGTTTGGGTTCAACCTCAGCTTGTATAGTTTCAACCGGTCAAATAACTTCTGTAGATGATCTAGGTGTTCTTCCTCCGTCTGGGACCTTGCGATCATGTCGTCAACGTACACTTCTATCTCATGATGGATCATGTCATGAAATAAAGCAACCATGGCACGCTGGTAGGTTGCCCCAGCGTTCTTTAGTCCAAAAGGCATGACCTTGTAGCAGAAGGTGCCCCACTGAGTAACAGATGTAGTCTTTTCCATGTCTTCAGGTGCCATCTTGATCTGATTGTAACCTGAAAAGCCATCCATGAAAGAGAATACCTTGTGCTGAGCTGTATTATCAACAAGGACATCAATGTGAGGTAGAGGGAAGTCGTCCTTGGGGCTGGCCCTGTTCAGATCCCTATAGTCGACACACATTATGACCTTACCGTCCTTCTTAGGTACCGGTACCACATTAGCAACCCACTGAGGGTAAGAAGTCACTGCAAGGAAACCGACATCAAACTGCTTCATAACCTCGGCTTTAATCTTTTCAGACATCTCTGGACGCATCCGGCGGACCTTTTGCTTAACTGGAGGGCAGTCTTCCTTAGTAGGCAAGTGACGGACCACAATATCGGTATCCAACCCGGGCATGTCTTCATAGGACCAGGCAAAGATCTCCATATAATCATGCAGCATTTGAGTCAACCGTTGCTTCATGCTGGGCTCTAGGTTGGCACCAATCTTGACTTCCTTACGGTCGGTCTCAATACCCAGGTTTATTGTCTCCACTGGCTCTTCATGTGGTTGAATTGCCCTCTCTTCTTGGAGTAACAGTCTTGCAAGCTCGCCAGGCACTTCGCAATCGTCTTCACCTTCGTCTTCGGCTAAGTTGATCGGATTTTCGAAGTCATAACTGGCAGTAGCAGAGTCGTTATCAGTGGGATCCAGGGTGGGTTGAAACCTGTATGAGTGAGTGTGTGTAAATACAGCTGATTTGCAATATATAAAGAAAGGAAAGAAAAAGAGCGCAAGATTTGAAATGTGAAAAACGTCCAATGCTTTTATTTATGATATATGACAGTGACAAACAAAAGCCCTCATAAATAAGACCACGGTGTCCCGGGTAAGACACCGGGCCATACAGTTTCAAATTATTGTTTATTACAAATCCAAAACAAAGAAGTTCATTACTGGGGAACAAAAGTTATGGGTGTAAAGTCTTTAGCAGTCCAATTGGTCAATCCACCATCAGTCGTCGGGTAGATCCAGCTATCGAACTCTGACTCTTCCACTTCCTCTTCCTCTCCAATAGCATTCACTCCTGAGTAGGTGATGAGCACAGGAGGTCTTCCAATTCTCGCCTTGCGCACAGCCTTCTGAGCCTCCGTAGTGAAACCCAGCCCAAACTTGTTAGTCTTAGGAGTAAAATCAGGGAGCTTGCCCCAGTTTGCACATTCACCTCTTTCAATCACAGTCTGGGCGTCCTTTAAGGAGGCCATCTTCAAAGGAGAAACCTCTTCGACCACTGCTTCTGCTGCTGCCAACGTTTGCGGCACCTCCTCAAAATGTTGAAAGGGGGTCTCAATGAACTCCCCATCCATTTCCACGTACCTGAAGGAGTTGAGGTGGCTGACCATGTATTCCTCTTCCCCTTGCACTGTTACAATCTTCCCCCTGACCGGGTACTTGAGCTTCTGATGCAACGTGGAGGTCACAACTCCAGCCTTGTGGATCCACGGGCGACCCAACAAACAAGAATAGGATGGACGGATGTCCATCACATAGAATTTTGAATCAAATACCTGTGACCCAACCCTGATTGGGATGTCCACCTCACCATGTACCATTCTTTTGGACCCGTCAAAGGCCCGGACAACAATGTTACTTGGTTTGAGCTCTAGACCCTCACAGTCCAGCCTATCCAGAGCCTTCTTGGGCAGCACGTTTAATGAAGAACCAGTGTCAACCAGCACATGAGCAAGAGTAGTGCCCCTGCATTCAATAGAGACATGCAGGGCATCATTATGGTTCTTCCCTTTTGCTGTCAGATCGGCATCAGAGAAACCCAGGCCATTATCAGCGGTTAGGTTGGCCACACAGTCGGTGAACTGATCAGCAGACGTCTCTTGGGGTACGTGGGCCGTTTTTAAGAAAGCAATCAGGGCCTTGGCATGGGCCTCTGAACACAGCAGCAGTGATAGCATGGAGATTTTAGAGGGGGTGTGCCCCAGCTGTTCGACAACGTTGAAATCACTTTTCTTTATAATCTTGAGGATTTCTTCCATCTCCTGCCTGGAAGCCTCAATAATGGTCTTTGGTGCCTCCGTCTGGGCAGGCACATCAGCAGCAATCCCTTTGCCCCGAGCATCAGATGACTCGGCAGCAGGGGTGGAAACTTGGTCAGGGGAAGAGACAGACACACTGGCAGGTGTGATGATCAAAGGCCTCTGAATTACCGGAGGAGCAATGTCTGGTGAGAACAGTCTTCCACTACGAGTGACTTTAGCAGGCCCGGTGATGTTGGTGACACCAGTATCAGTGTCGAACTCTTGTTTCACACCCAGAACATAAACATCTGCCCCATAGTGCCATGGGACAGCCTTATCAGATTTGTAGGGGATGGGTCCCGGAACAGTAATGGTGATGGGAGCAATCTTGTGGACAGGCACAATTTGGACAGGCTTCCTTGAAGGAGCCTTGGCAGGGTTGTTGAAGATGGTAATAATTGAGACTTCTTCAACAGGAGCAGCAGGAACAACAATCTTTCTGAACAAAATCTCTTTACTATCCATCAGGTTTTGGACGCTTGATTTCAGCAAAGAACAACCAGTAGGGGAAGCAACACATAGAGGGCAACCTTTGCTACATCCCGGAAATAAACCGGCTAGCAACAGGTTCCTCTTGACCGTCAGCAGCGGAGTAGCAACATCATCCACCGAAGCTACATACAAATCCTCCTCAACAGCATTCACTCCATGCTGGGGCATGGGAGCGGTTACAACATTTGGCCTTTCGGGCGCCTCAAACTGTATCTCCTTTGCATCGATAAGGTCCTGAACCTTATTCTTTAGGGCCCAACAGTCATCTGTGTTATGCCCCGGGCTATCAGAGTGATAAGCGCAACGGGCGTTGGGGTTGAACCTGGGGGATGTAGTATTCACACCCTTCGGAGCCTCTCTGATAGTCACTAAATTGGTGGATAGCAACTGTGGCAGGATCTGTGATAAGGTCATGCTCAACCGGGTAAACTCTCTCCGGGGTCTTTCAGCCCTTTGAGGATTGGTCGGCCGAGGAGCGGCAGCAGGCTTGGCAATCATTACCGCACTGACAGATTGGCGGCGCTCAGATCTCTCTGGTCTCCGGGAGCTATATACAACACTAGCCTCCTTTTTGAAGGGTTTCTTTTCAGCATTGGAGGAGGCAACCTTCTGTATCTTCCCCGATTTTATACCGGCCTCGATCCTTTCACCAGTCAGGATCAGATCAGTAAACCCAGCAGAGGAATTACCAATGAGATGATTGAAAAATGGACCAGATAGGGTCCCCAAAAACATATCCACCAGCTCCCGGTCCGTCAATGGTGGCTACACCCTGCCAGCCAGATCTCTCCATTTTTGTGCGTACTCCTTAAAACCTTCACCCGACCCTAGCGACATACCCTGGAGTTGGGTACGCGTAGGAGCAAGGTCGGAATTATATTGATACTGCTTGTAAAAAGCAGTGGCCAGATCCTCCCAGTTACGAATGTTGGTTCCATCCAACTGATAGAACCATTCGAGGTGAGTCCCTGAAAGACTCTCCTGGAAGAAGTGGATCCATAAGTTCCTGTCTGCTGTGTAAGGCTGGATCTTCCTTACATAAGAACGGAGGTGCATCTTGGGACAGGAAGCCCCGTCATACTTCACAAAGGCAGGTGCCTTGAACTTGTGTGGAATCACCACCCCAGTAGATAACCCCAAGTCTCCGAAATCCAGTCCAGGCACACGCTGAATTTCCATAGCTTTTAATCTGTCCTCCAGATGCTTGTACCGGTCTTCAGCAGGAGGGTACTGTTCGTCATTGAAGTCTGTTTCAGTATCAGAGACCACAGGAGTAGGGACCTCCCTCTCTTGGTGACTACCCTCCCCCACAGATGGAGTAGTCCTCTCAGCCTCATTTTGCAAGGTGTTCCCGAGTCTGCGCCCAGTGTTAAATAGCATAGTCCTCTTCTTCTTCTTATTCTTCTTCAGAAGCATAGCCTTCAGCTCTTTTTGATCTTGAGCCAGACCCATGATCAGCTCCTGAAATTGGGCGTTTTGCGCCTGAAGGGCCTTGATAGATGTCTCGGTTGATGATTCAGGGTTCATGATGCTGAAATAAACAGCGAAGAACAGTCAGCAGCCTGAAAAGAAGAGTACCTGTGATGCATATGATGAATGGAATGCGTATGATTTATGTTTTCAAAGACAATCGGGAATCAACTTTGTAAACAAAAAGGAACACACTTCATTAGATTTAACTTTGAAACTGAAATTATTCAACAGGTTGCCCTTAGGCGTTACATGAAAGGAAATACTGAAAAGGGAAGTAAAACTGTAAAAAAGAACATCCAGAGCTCCTTATTGATCCCATGGTCTCCTCTTCTCAGTACGGATGTAGGCATTCAGAGCTCGCTCATTCTCCAACTGCTTTGTCAGCTTCTGGATCTTTAATTCCTGCTCGTTGAACTTTTCCCGGTAAGAATCCCGTTCTTCTCGCAGTTGCGACCAAGACCTCTTTAATGTCTCATAATCAATAGGTATCTGAGGAGGAAGGACAGTTGGAGGAATACCATCCTTGTCAGGACACTCAAGAATGATAGGTCTGACAGCTTCATATGGCATACCTAACTTCTGAGCACGAATGCGAACCCATTTGTAGTAGGCTTCCATAGGTAAAGAAGTCTTTGGCCCTAACTCCTGTGGGTCAGCTTTATGAACTTTGTCCCAAGCCTTGATGAACCTACGACGTAGCTCGTCACTATCCACCTGAAATTCAAAACTGATGTGAGGCACCAACATCTCATGGGGACCTGCTCTTCTTGCTCTTCCAAACTGACGGAGCGCTAGACATGGACTGTAAGAGATTCCTCCTTGGGTACCAATCAGAGGAACATTAGGGTATTCCCCGCATCGATCAATAATAGCTATCTCATCCAAACCTCTGCAAGTCCAAATGATGTCTTTATCGGTGAGAGACATTAACCTATGAGCCCAACCTCTTCCTTCTTGGTTCTTCAGTACGGACTTAGGGAGGTGCGAAATAAACCACCTCACCAACAAAGGGATACAACACCATAGGGTTCCTCGTCTTCGGGTAGTACGAGCATGAAGTTGTTGTAAGATGTCACCCAAGAGAGTGGGTACGGGATTCTGAGACATAAAGATTCTTATGGCAGTGATATTGATGAAGTTGTCAGGATTAGGAAACAAGACTAACCCATAGATTAGGAGAGCCATGGTATCTTCATATGCCCTAAAGTCCAGGTCATTCCAGAAACTGTTAGCCTTACCAATCAGAAATTTGGCCAAGAAACCCTTAACTCCGCTTCTAGTCACCCAGTTGTCCATTACCTCTTGATGTGTCAAGGGAAGAGCTGCAGCAACATCCTCAAGCCTGAGGGTCTTTTCCCAACCAGTAAAGGGGGTATGATCCAAGATAGGGATACCAAGTAAATCAGAGAACTCTTCCAGGGTAGGGACCAGCTGGAAGTCTTGAAAGGTGAAGCACTGGTACAGTGGGTCATAGAACTGGGTCAGAACACTCATCAACTGTTGATCCCGCTTTGCAGTGACCAAACTGAGAAGAGAACCATGCCTCTGAATGAAGGAAGTGGTATTTGGAATCCTGCTAACCAACTCTTCAAGCAACTCAGGTGAGTGAACAAAATTGAACCGGATAGTATTCCTTCGCACAGACATCATGGTGTCCTACAAAACAGAGCAAAGGTGAAACCCTCTTGTCTTTGAAATGGTCAGTCCTTATGCAGGATGCATGCAATACTCATGATGTTATGATGCTATGATAAAGCACACCACAAATAGATACAAAGGCAAACATGGTAAGGCACACAAGTCACACAAAGCAAACCCTTAAAGTTTTAGGCCAGCATGAGGTCTAGGTACTACCCTCTTTCAGTTTGTTGGTTCATACCTGTCCTATCAAAGTAACCGGGTTCTTAGAGGATCCCAATATCATTGACTACCCTCAATCGGTCATAACTCCAGCATCGCAATCTTTTCTTGCAGCCAGAACCATCACGAGAGTTTAGCCTCAATGGGCGTAGCATACTGCTACTGTTCTAATGGCCAAGTTGTGTCAATTAAGGTTCTAAGGTTGTTGGTGCTTAATGACTCCTCAGAAGACCCATATTCTCCTCGTTACAACACAAGGGATATCGGTACAGACCAAGGTGCCACACCAATGTAGCCACTGCTTCACCCGTGTCGGTCTATGCCGGACAGGTTCCTCACAGCTTATGCTACCTAAACAGGGTATCCCCAGATCCGGGTTAGGATCTATGTAACTCCCATGCAACCCACAAATTTAAAGCAAGCAAAGAAAGCAATTGAAAACACAGTTATGAACTAACCCTAAGGTACACCTCACTTTAAGTTTAAGTCCCCAGCAGAGTCGCCAGTTCTGTGATCGGTGGATCTGTAACTGACTGTTTAACGCTGGTTCGCGAAATGTCGCGGAAGCAAGAGTCGCCACCGTCTTTTATTTTCTCCAAATGGAAAGGACAAAAGCACAGAAAAATTCCTTATTGAGATTAGTTCTCGGTTCGGGAGGTAGGTTATAGAAAGGGAAGGTGTTAGCACCCTTTCTAGCCATGGTTATCCATGGGCTCTTAGATACTTGCTCATTGTGTTTTCAAAATGTTTGTTTGCTTTTCAAAGTGTGAGTGGGTTTGAAAAAGTTTTGTTTGAAAAATTTCTAAGTAACTCTTGTATCTGTCCTCAAGAGTGTATGAAAAATTTATTTGAAAACTTTTAGAAAGTGTAGGTGTGAAAAGTATTTTGTTTGTTTTTGAAAAGAGCAAATATCTATGAGAATCTACCTACCCTAAGGAATTCGTCTGTGTAAATGTCCTTAAAGTAGCGCCATCCCATCATTGAGAGGTAGGTAGCACCACCGTTGGAGGTGTTCGGGTCAATTCGAGGTTCGGGACATGGTGATCACCGGAGCAATAGGAAGACACCTTAGAAGCTACCCTCATGCCAGGTTCCCGGATCATGAGGACTTACTAAGACATCCTCTACTCGACGATCACCTTTCGAGGCAAGGCAACAGTGAGGCGTACCCTAGGGGTGGTGTGTGAATTGTGTGTCATTTTCAGTTTATTGTTTATCTTGTCATGTATTGGTGATCTACGCTTTGATTTTATTTTTGGGCATTCATTCTTTCATGTTATTGTTTAACAGTTAAAATATGCGGGAATTTAAAGTGCGGAAAAGATAAAAGGTCCTACACTATTACAAAGGCGCGGGTCCACAACGCCAAATTAATCCAGACCCGATTTAAAATAAAGTGCAGAAAATAAATGTCTAATTGACTATTACAGGGCTTTGGAGCAAATACATTATATTCACAAAAAGAAATAAATAAAACGCGCGAAACAAAAAATGTAATCGAATGCGAGGGCGTTGGACCCTTTAAAGGAATTAAAATAAAAATAATTACAATAATTAAGTTAAATAAAAAGAAAGAACTTATTTTTTATGTTTTTTTTTTTTGTATTTATGACATTAAAGAAAAAATTAAATTGGAATTAAAAGTCAAATAATTCTAGTTCTAACTATTTTTTAATTTATTAAAGAAAATGCATTAAAGTTAAAACCTAGAATTAAAACTAATTAATTATAAAATTTATTTACAAAATTAATGGTTAATGATACTTATAATAAAAAATTTTAATTAATTAAAAAAAGGGTAAAAAGTGCTAAAGGTCTATTTTATTATTTTTGGTTATTGAGAAAAAGAATTAAATTAACAACCTAAAATTAAAACTAAATTAATTATGGGATTTATTTACAAAACTACTAAAATAAAATATTTATTATTTTTTTATTTTATCTTTTCTGATTTTTTTTTTGTGTTTTGTATTTTTATTATGAAAATAATTGAATTGATTTGAAATAATAAAAACTAAATAGAAGAAAAAGAAGAAAGAATGGAAAGAAAAGAAATAAAAATGCAAACTATGGGGGGTGTATTTGATGAACTCTGGCCCAACAGAAGGAGCCCTTTTGCTGACTTTTTGGATCACATGTGGAGCGTTGCCTGGAGCATTCTATGGACCTCCCATTCTGACCTTCAGATGCTTCTTTCGAGACACTTGGCAAGACTTTGTATTGGGTGTATGGTGAACCCTTGGAATGTGCACCGCGTTGGAACAAGTTAAACAAAATAATAGAAGTGAAGTAGGGGGACCTGGGATTCAAACCCAGGTCCCAATGATCATTGCCTATACGCCTTAACCAATGGAGCTGCGTGCGTTAGTTGTATATAATATAAGAAATAAATAATATAAAATAAAATGGTCGTTAGTGTTATAAAATAAAAAAAAGCGCGCTGGATTCAAACCAGCCATTCACAGCGTGACACACAGTCGTCTTCCCCAATGTACCTGTAATAAAAATGAAATAGCGGGGGTTTTAAACCCCCCCAAAACTCAAGCTATTTGAAAATAGCGAATAGGCCATGCCTAAACATAAATTGAGCGCGACAACAAAAATGGAATCCTCATGTTGCCACGATTTCGTTCATGCTGGTGTTAAGGTCCAATTTTACCACATAACCAAAGCCCTAATTCTAAGTTTCATGAACCCTAGTTTTTGTTCATGGTAGAATCGGATTCAGACACCTATAATCCAATTGGATGACACCAAAAGCTTCAGAGGACAATTGTTAGTACAAATCAATCAATAAAAATCAATGGAAATGGATGATTCGTGCTATGCATTTCTGAAAAAATATACAAACCGTGTAGCTTTGTGGGACTGATTCCTTGCACGTTTGAGTGTGGTTTTGATCGCTGGAGCTTCCTTGGGAACTCAGGAATATGTTTTGATCAAAATGGAGGCTCAACAAATGCTCCAAGGCAGTTTTCAGTTTTCAAAAAAATGGCCAAAAATGTGAGTTTGATGGTTGGTCTCTTGCGTAGCTTAGGTCTCTCTTTCGTTCTGTCTCACTTGTATAGGCATTAGGTAATGTGAATCAAGAGGAATTATGGCCTCTTAATGCAAAGCAATCAATTTTCAAAATCTTCCATAAACCTCCATAACCAAACTTCCATTTTTGAACTATTTTTGAATTCTTGCCTTATTTGGCCCTTTGCACGAATTTGGTATTGGCTTAATGGTAGTTCAAGGTTAGTTAAGGCCAAATATTCCATTTAATTAAGCTTTTTGATTTTCTTTTGATTTTAAAAGATTTAAAATTAATTAAATCCAATAAAATCAATTAAAAATGGAAAAATTAATTAAAAAAAATGAAATAAAAGGTGGGACACGTGGGAAGCATGGCCAAGTTAATTCAAGTGGAAAAAGTGGGCCCCTTTTGTCAAAAATGAAATTTCAAGGATAAATGATTTTGGCCATTTCACAAAAATTTTCCAACTTCTCCAATGCATATCTTGCTCAATTTTTAAGCTTTTCTCATGTTCTTGGACATTTTGGAAAGGTCTTTGAGTCCTCTAACCAATGTCCTTGGTCCCATGTCATTTTGATTTACCAATCTCAAGTTACGGCCTTTGACTTAAAGTCCCTTTTTGTTGACTTTTGAAAATGACCTATAATGTTGAAATTGATAACTTCTTGTGAGAGCATTTCTTGGACTTGAAGTATGAAGAGGAGTTGTAGGAAATGTCTTTATCTTCAAAATGAGCATTGGATGGGATTTTTCTGATGAACCATGAAAAAGTTATGCCTTGGTCAAGTTACAGTTGACTTTTCAGCTGTCCAAAAATAGAAACTTTTGCATCTTGATGATTTTTGAGCCATACTTTTGAGAATCATGATCAAGCATTGATCAAATGATGTTTGTGGCTTCAAAATAAGACGTTGACCAAAAATTTGAACTTTTGACTGTCAAATGACCATTTTGCCCCTACAGTTGACTGTAGTGCAATTAGGGTTTTTGACTGTGCAATTTTGTGCTGAAAGTCTTGAAACTTTGTATGAGGATGCTTGACCATATTTGTAGGCATGTGAGACTTGATTGGACCCTTGTAAACTCCATTTTCTTGATCAGAACCAAAACCCTAATTTGACTGGCCTTAGGAGAGTGGTTAACTGTGTGGCCCTTGAGTAGACCTTGAAGCATTTGAAGAGGATGTTTGGCAAAACTTTGAAGATTATGGGAGGGCAAATTTTGGGGTACAACACCAGCGAACCAAAAGGGTTCGGGCAAAAATAAGGGATGAAAATGAAAAATCTGTACACCCGACAAGTCGAAAACCTAAAAAGGCGGCTTGGGCAAAAATGGGTATCCCGGTGGACTGAAAACCCGAAAGGGCGGTCCAGGCAAAAATTAGGGATCAAAAGCGTACGACTATGTCCCGTCATCTCGTCACTTGCATACCAGAAGAAGATTGGTCAATCCCCTCATAGGCTTCCTTCTCCCACTGAAGCTGGGGCAATAAGAAGTGTCTGAACTGTACAAACTGCTCTGTCCGCCAAGGTACTGAAGTATATATTCAGCTGAAGAATATGACCAAGTTACCTTCACTCCCCGTAGAGTAAGAAAAGAATCAACAATACTCCCCCCCCCCCCCCCCCCCCCCCCGAGCAGAGTTGGCCTCCCGTCAGCCCTAGACAGGCACAATATCTCCAGCAAGTCAGCAACACTCTCCCCAAGCAGAGTTAGCCTACAGTCAGCCTTAAGGAAGTTGGGTACCCCCAAAAGATCTCAATATTCCCCAGCGGAGTATACAGATGTTCCTAAGCAAGCATCCCCGGCAGTCTTAATATAAGATTGTTCCCCGACAGAATACAGACACCCCAGTGGAACCATTCCCCAGTACAGTTCAAAAGTTTCCCCAGGAGAGTTGAATTGTCCTCCCCAGTAGATTCTGGAAGCTTATCCCTAGTAGATTCTGGAAGCTTATCCCCAGTAGAATCTGGAAGTTGGTCCCCTGCAGAGTACATGTATCTCTCCCCGACCATGTTCAAAGGTTATTCCCCACCAGGGTCTAACTGGGTTATCCTCAGCTAATTGCCACAGAAAGATCATCCTTAGCGAAGTTCGTCCTATCCCCAACAGAGTTCATCAAATTCCCCAACATAACTTATCAATGGAATCCCCAACGGAGATATCATTAAAACCTCAGCGAAGTATCTCTTCCCACATAGTAATTCCCCGCAGAGTAAGCCCTTCGCCAAGTTTATTCCCCAACGGAGTCATCTTCTCCTACCGGTTTATTCTTGCAATTATCATCCCCAGCGGAAATGAAGAACTCTACTCTTCAACATCAGCCCAGGAGTTAACTTCCCGGCATCCGTCAAGGATTTATTTTCCAAGACGAGGATTTATTCATAAACATCATATTGTCATACATCATGACACATGCATATACGCATCGTATCACCCAATCTCATTTATTTTTGGGAGCATCATGCATTTCATATATCATGACATTGCATGCAACTAATGTTTCACCTTTTCAGGAAAAAGTTCAGTCAAAGAAGACAAATCCAGTCAAATAAGACAAATCCAGTCGAATAAGACAAATCCGGTCGAAGAAGACAAATCCAGTTAAATCAATTCTTAAAAGGTTTTATGATGCAAACCTGTCATTATAGACACCCGTCATTATAGACACCCTTCGTTATAGACACCCGTCGTTATAGACACCCGTTGTTATAGACACCCGTCATTATAGACACCCGTCATTATAGACACCCATCATTATAGACACCCGTCATTATAGACACCCGTCATTATAGACACCCGTCGTTATAGACACCCGTCGTTATAGACACCCATCGTTATAGACACCCATCATTATAGACACCCGTCATTATAGACACACGTCGTTATAGACACCCGTCATTATAGACACCCGTCATTATAGACACCCGTCATTATATACACCCGTCGTTATAGACACCCGTCGTTATAGACACCCGTCGTTATAGACAACCTGTCAGTAGAGACAACCCGTCAACCTTTTGAAGTTGTAGATTCGATACATGTATCCAGCCCGGGCATATCTGCATGAAGAGTTTAGAGATTCGATACCTGTATCCAGCCAGGGCATATCTGTAGACGACCAGTTCCGGATTCGATACCTGTATCTAGCCAGGGCATATCTGCATGAAGAGTTTGAAGATCAACCCCTGTAACAGGCCAGGAAATTATCTTTCTTTCTCAAGTACGCAAGTTCTCGCTAAGGAATCTCTTACGCGATCGACATCTCCGGATGGCATCTTTATGCCCATCTCCACAACTACCCATTACACTCCCAAATGGCATCTATAAGCCCATTCCCGACAAGGTTCTGTCACATCTTCAGATGGCATCTATAAGCCCATCCTCCCATCTACCATCTCTCCAAATGGAATCTGTAAGCCCATTCCCGACATCACATTGCTGATATTCTACTATGTGAGTGCAAATTTCTGGGCACTCTAGTGTTCAATCATCTTCCACCTTTGGATCACGAAAGGCACGCAAGCCAATCTACATCCTCAGGTCTAAGAAGATTTAACAGGGGCAACTGTTGTACCCCAAAATTTGCCCTCTCATATTCTTCAAAGCTTGCCCAGGAATCATCTTCAGTTGGTTCAAGGCCACTCAAGGATTGCACAGTCCAAACATCCTCCTAAGCCAGTCAAAATTAGGGTTTTGGTTCCTTCAAAGAATCTGAGGTTTTCAATGGCTCAATCAAGTCCCATAGGCCTATATACATTGTCAAGCATCTACATGCCAAGTTTCAAGGTTCACAATGCCAGTTTGCACAGTCAAAAGCCCTATTTGCTCCATAATCAACTGCAGGGGCAAAATGGTCATTTGGCAGTCAAAAGTCAAACTTTTTGGTCAACATATTATTTTGAGCACACAATCATCATTTGATCAAGTCTTGATCATGATTCATCAAGAATGGCTCAAAAATCATCAAAGATGCAAAAGTTGCTATTTTTGGACAGTTGAAAAGTCAACTGTAACTTGACCAAGGCATAACTTTTTCATGGTTCATCAGAAAAATCCCATCCAATGCTCATTTTGAAGGGGATGACATTTCCTACAACTCATCTTCACATTCCAAGTCCAAGAAATGCTCTCACAAAAAGTTATCAATTTCTACATTATAGGTCATTTTCAAAAGTCAACAAAAAGGCATTTTAAGTCAAAAACCATAACTTGAGATTGGTAAATCAAAATGACATGGGATTAAAGGCATTGGTTATAGGACTTCAAGACCTTTCCAAAATGTCCAAGAACATGTTCATATGATCAAAATTGAGCAAGATATGCATTGGAGAAGTTGGGAAATTTTTATGAATTTGCAAAAGTCAACTATCCTTAAAACTTCCATTTTTGACAAAAGGGCCCACTTTCTTCCACTTGATTCAGCCTTGTCATGCCACACACGTGTCCCATGATTAATTTCAAGATCAAACATTTATTTTTCTATTTTATTTAATTTTTATTGATTTAATTCATTTTAAATCTATAATAATTCAAATAAAATCTAAAAATCAATGGAATAGTATCTTATGATTTGAAACAGCTTTCATATGTCATGTGCCAACTCACAAATTCGTGCTAGGGCTATTTTGTGCATGAAATCTTAGATTTTCCTCAAATATGGAAAGTTTGTCAATGGTGGAAAGTGTAAACCTAATTCTCCCATTCCATGGATCCTTGGCCCAAACTTTGACCTAATTCCCTTCCATTACATATGCTGAACCTAACCCTAATGCCATTCACGTGAGAACTGCTGCACAAAAGCCATAAGAACATTGAAAAATATCAAAGAAAACTCAAAACTGAATTCCACTTTCCAACGTGATTCAAAGCCTTTTTTTGTTTCTAACACCTTGCAGGAACTCTCAGGAATCTTTTGGAATCAAAATCAAGGGCTGAAGCGTGAGAAATCACACCAAACATAATCACGGTTTGTCAATATTTTTCAGAATTGAAACTCACGATTCATGAGCATTTGATGTAATTTATGGTTTGTTTTGTATTGCTTGCATCCATACAAAGCTATTGGTATTGATTAATTGGATTATCATGCACAGAATTATGAATTGCCATTAACGATTTTTAGGTTTTTTGAGTTCTCAGATTAGGGCTTTTCAGCACAGGAAAAATCAAGCCTCATGATGCCCATGGTTGTAATCGTTGCAACCAGACGAAGCTAAAACCATATTCGCGAAATATTTATCTTGCATACAGACCTAATCGCTATTTCTGGTCATGCTAAATTGTGGGGGTTAAAAACCCCCGCTATTTGTTTATGTTTTACAGGAACGCATGATGGAGATGAAGACGTGTACGTGCGTGATTAGAACGTTTGAAATAAGCGCGCGTTTTCTCTTTATGCAGGGTGTTGTTTAACTTTCTAATATAATGATTCTTTTGCATTATATTATCAGATGCAATGCAATGGCGTAGTGGAAAGTGACGTGGTTGGTAACCATTGGGACCTGGGTTCGATTCCCAGGTCCCCCGAATGCTTGTTCATATTTTTTCTAACATGCTCCTGTGCAGGCATCCTCAAAGCGTCCATCATGCGCTTCAAGCAATCAGCGTGCCATGTGTCCTCATGCACCAATCCAAGGGTCAGGATGGAAGCACACCATATTCTCCAGTCAACCAACAGGCACTTGATCCAGAAAGTCAACGTAGGCTTAATGTTCTTGGGCCTCAGATTGCTAGCATAACACCTTATATTGGGCCCAGCACCCCCTGGTTTTGTTACTCTTTTTATTTTATTTTCTTTTATAATTTCCTTTTTACTAATTATTAGTTTTATTAATTATTTAATTAACAGATTAATATTTTTCATAATAAATTCAGATAATAAAAAATTTGTAAATATTTTTATTATTTATTAAATTCACTATTGATTATTTTTGTAAATAAGATGTAAATTAATTAATTTAGTCTTTTTGTTAATTAGGTTTAATTTTAATCTTTTCACAATAAATAAATTAAATCTGGAATTAGGGTTTTCTTGACTTTTAATTTCTTTTTTTTTCATTAAAACATAAAAAACACAAAAAAAAAACTTTTTCTTTTAATTAAATAATTAATTAGTTATTAGGTTTAATATTTAATTTAATTGCAAAAAAGGACAAATTTCAATTCTTTTCTCAAAAAGGGTCAAAACCCTAGGACGTTCCCGATTTAATTCTTTTCGCGCTTTAATTCTTTTTCATTATATTTATGTATCTGTTTCCGAGAATGTAATAGTTAATTAGGCCTTTATCGCTTTCTTTTACTTTCTCGCATTTATTTTCCAAACGGGTTTTGTTTTTGGCGATGTATAGACCCGCGCCTTGTAATAGCGTAGATTTACCTTTCCGCAATTTATTTTCCGCACTCTTAACTGTTAATATGCATGAAAGACTTGTATGACAAATAAAATCAATCCGTAGCTCACAAATGCATGTACAAGATAATCTTAACTGAAACAACACACGTGCACATGCCACTCCTAGGGTATGCCTCACTGGTTGCCTCGACGTGGTCGTCAAGTATAGGGGGTTTTATAGGTCGCCCTCCTGTCTAAAGATCCAGTTGCCTCGAAACGGTTGCCTCGGATAAAAAAGGATCTAGGACATTAGGGTTACCGCTAAGGTGTCCTACTATTACTTTGGTGACCACACATGTCCCTATCATCGAATTGACCCGAATACCTCCAACGATGGTGCTACCTACTTCTCAATAGTGGGATAGTACTGTCTAAAGGACTCTTACACAGCCTAATTCCTTAGAGTAGGTAGATTTCTCCTGGGTACTTGCTCTCTCAAACAAACAAAAACATCTTTTCGCACCTACACTTTCAAAAGGTTTTCAAACAAATATTTCATACACTCTTGAGGACAGATACAAGAGTTACTTAGAAATTTTTCAAACGAAACTTTTTTCAAAACCCACACACACTTGAAAAGCAAACAATTTTTGAAAACATAGAGCAAGTACCTAAGAGCCCATGGATAACCATGGATAGAAAGGGTGCTAACACCTTTCCTTTCTATAAAGCTACCTCCCGAACCGAGAAACATTCTCAAAAAAGGAATTTTGCTGTGCTTTTGTCCTTTCCATGTTGGAGAACATAAAAGACGGTGGCGACTCTTGCTTACCACGACATTTCGCGAACCAGCATTCCAAAACAGTCAGTTCTATTTCCACCGATCACACGCATAGCATACACATCATAACATCACACCTTAACATTTCCTTAACCATTTCAAGGATCTCAAGGGTTCGTGATGCAGGTTTTGGCAAATCAAATGTCTAGCAAGGGGAAAAGGGGATTTATTTTCCTCTAACCAATATCGTCTAGAGATCAAAACACGATGATTTGAGTCGGTGGCTATGACCCACTCGATATGGTGAGCTTGACTCTTGAAGGAAGATTCTCAACGACACGAAGTTCTTCAATCAAGTTGCAAAATTCAAATTCTAACAAGTTTCTTGTTTACCCCGCGAGATCCTTGAAAACATTGCATTGCATAACAGGTCTCCCAGTACAGGTCTCTCATGTTCTCGCTGTTTATTTCAGCAATGGCTTTCCAACCAGACAACCAAGATCTTCAAACTCAAGTAACTCAGTTCATGGATATGTTCCTAAACCTATCTAAGGGGAAGGAAGAGTTGAAAACACTCCTCGTCGGGAACTTGGTCAAGAAAAGTCCTGAAGACAATAAGGAAGAACGGCTGGAACAACTACAAGCTGAGTTAGGTGCCATGAAAACCCAAATGCTGGGGTAGATGGCTCTTATCCAAGGCTTAGCTCGGGAATAAGAAGAGCTGAGAACCATTATCAACCAACTTCATCAAGACAGATATAACAATATGAAGCAAATAGTCGAGGCCGGGGACCAAATCATTAATCAGCCTCCAAGAAGACAAGAGTTTGGTATGGTGAAGAATAGACCTCTCCAAGTTGCTACTACCTCACGGGTCCAACAACAACCTTGCCATAAACAACGGGTTAATCAGAGGCCGTTTACCAAGCTTAACATGCCGCTGTCCCAAGCTTTGCAACACCTGTTGAGATTGAATCTGGTGACGTTGGTAGGACCTCATTCGAATCCTAAGACTTCTTCACCCAACTACAATCCTGATGCAAGGTGTGCATACCATTCTAACAGCCCGGGGCATGACACTGACGACTGTTGGAAGTTGAATTACAAAATTCAAAACCTAATTGATGAAGGAGCATTGGAATTCACGCAAGATGGTCAGGCTGAGTTCTTCTACCATCCCTCCAAGGCTCGCCATTTGAAGTGACAAGTCCCGAGACAAGAAGACTTTTTGTTCATTAGAATTTTCAATTTGTAATTTTATTTTGATTGTTCAGACATTTATTCATGTCAAACTTTGTTACTTCATCAATGCATTGCATATGTCTGTTTTGAATCAATCCATTCGTATTCACTATATTCAAATTGCTTTCATTTTTGTGATGTTCAACTCTCGATTAAAAAAATTCTAAGCCTTTAGAGGGAGGATGACGAAAATGATATCAAAATCTCTACAATATGCTTTTGAACAGACTCTGCTGACGAGGTACAGTCATTGTTTCAAATCCTAAACAGTGGAGTTATAAGGAAGGTAATCCCTAGTCAACCCCTTTGAGCCAAAGAAGTTGGAGTTTTTCTTTTCACAAATTAAAACCCTTAATTATAACCTGGGACAGGGTAGTTTTCTCAGTTAATCCAGGTGCACAATGAATGGCTTCAAAAACGTCCTTCCAAAACAAAAGACGGTGATGGTTCCCTATAATCGTCAAGACAGGCAGTCATTATCTCTCAAAAATAAAATCCCAATAAGTCAAAACCTATGAAGAAGACTTAAGATAAAAATGGGGCATCCCGCTGACTGTAATCACAAAAAGAAACAATTCAGGAAAAAGACAGGGATAATAAAAAAAAGAGAGAAAGAGGTCCTACAAACTCTCAACAAAAAATGACTGCCTATTCAAAATAAACTGTCAGTATCCGAACCATCACTGGAATATCAGAGCAAAGACTCAAACGGGATCTAAATGCACAATTAGCTGAGTTTAGGACCGAAGAACATCACGAAGAACGGGTGGGTACAAATAAAATTTGAGCCTTTATCCTTTGTTTCTTAAACTGTGAACCAGGCCACGTTATAACCCTTAAAAGTCCTAGCTGAAGCATGGGTTAGTTCGAAAGCATACTGTTACAAAAGGTATCCTGACTCCCGTAGAGCTTGCTGTAAATCCTGAGTTGACGTCACACTTTACAAAATTTTCCTATCTTACTGAAAAAATGCATTTTCAAAAAACTTCAAGACAAACATAAGCTTTGCATTCTTAAAATAACATTGTTTGCATATGACTATTTGTTCAAACAGTATAGAAATTCGCACGACGGATATCTAGTAAACAAAAAACCTTCTCAATAAAAAAGATCACCTCAAGTGGAAAAACATTTCCAACCAAGGGGCACGGCATGATCATTGTCCATCATCTGGGGCAGTCAAGTCAAGATTCAGAGAATCTCTCAAAGATGCTGTGATCGGTGGATCTGGAACTGACTGTTTAAAGCTGGTTTCGCGAAATGTCGCGGAAGCAAGAGTCGCCACCGTCTTTTATTTTCTCCAACATGGAAAGGACAAAAGCACATAAAAATTCCTTATTGAGATTAGTTCTCGGTTCGGGAGGTAGATTATAGAAAGGGAAGGTGTTAGCACCCTTTCTATCCATGGTTATCCATGGGCTCTTAGATACTTGCTCATTGTGTTTTCAAAAATGGTTTGTTTGTCAATTGTGAGTGGGTTTTGAAAAAGTTTCGTTTGAAAAAATTTCTAAGTAACTCTTGTATCTGTCCTCAAGAGTGTATGAAAAATTTGTTTGAAAACTTTTAGAAAGTGTAGGTGTGAAAAGTATTTTGTTTGTTTTTGAAAAGAGCAAGTATCTATGAGAATCTACCGACCCTAAGGAATTCGTCTGTATAAATGTCCTTAAAGTAGTGCCATCCCACCATTGAGAGGTAGGTAGCACCACCGTCGGAGGTGTTCGGGTCAATTCGATTTTAGGGACATGGTGATCACCAGAGCAATGGGAAGACACCTTAGAAGCTACCCTTATGCCATTGATCTTTTTATTCCGAGGCAACTTGTTTCGAGGCAACCGGATTCGAGGCAACTAGATCAATGGAACATAAGGACTCACTAAGACGTCCTGTACTCAACGACCACGTTTCGAGGGGCAAGGCAACAGGGTGATCACTAGAGCAATGGGAAGATACCTTAGAAGCTACCCTTATGCCATTGATCTTTTTATTCCGAGGCAACCGTTCCGGGGCAACTTATTCGAGGCAACTAGATCAATGGAACATAAGGACTTACTAAGACGTCCTGTACTTGATGACCACCTTTCGAGGTAAGGCAACAGTGAGGCGTACCCTAGGGGTGGTGTGTGAATTGTGTGTCATTTTCAGTTTATTGTTTGTCTTGTCATGCATTGGTGATCTACGTTTCGATTTTATTTTTGGGCATTCATTCTTTCATGTTATTGTTTAACAGTTAAAGGTGCGGGAATTTAAAGTGCGGAAAATAAAAGTCTTACGCTATTACAAGGCGCGGGTCTACATCGCCAAATTAAATAAAGACCCGATTTGAATAAGTAAAATGTGGAAGGTAAATATCCTAATTATCTATTACAAGGCTTTGGGGCAAATACATTATATCTACAAAAGAAATAAAAATAAATGTGCGAAAAGAAATAAGAATCGAGTGCGAGGGCGTTGGACCCTTTAAGGAATTGAATTGAAATTATTAAATTAATTAATGATTAAAGAAAAGAAGTTATTTTATTTTTTATTTTTTTGATGTTTTTGTTTTTTTATGTTTTTTTATGAAATAAAATAGAAAAAGAAATTAAAATGTCAAAAGAAAAGCCTAAGTCTAAATTTATTTTAATTATTAAAAAGAATGTTAAAATGACCTAATTAAAAAAACTAATTCAATTATGGTTTATTTACAAAATAAAGATAATAATAATAAAAGTGTTAATTATATTCTTTTTTTTGGGTTTTTTATGAAAATGTTAGTTAAATTAATTTAATGATAGAGTAATTATTTTTTGGTGTTTTTTTGGATCAATTTTGATAACTAAAAGCAAATAAAAGTCAAATTAATGATTATCTAACAATTAATTAAATATGCATGCAAAAATATTATTTTTAATGTCAAAAATTAAATAAACATTTTTCTGATTAAAATGCAAAAAGGAAAATATTTTTTGTGAGTTTTTAAATGCATGAGAAAATTATTTGAATATAAATTAAATTAGGATTAAAAATATAAAAAAGGGTGAAAAACAAAGGAAACATGTTAATTATGGAAAAGGTGAAAAAAAATGCCTGAACCAGGACTCGAACTCGTGCCTTCTGGGAATATCCACTAATGCGTTGCCATCTGAGCCAGCTGTTTCAATTGACATAACAATAAACACTTAATATTATATTGATAAGCAAATAAATCCTGGGAATTAAAAAAAAAACGCGCGCGGAATTTTGAATGGTCTAATGCCCGGTTGCCACGCCATCGTCTTCTACCTTTTCTGCAAAATAACAAACATGTAGCGGGGGTTTTAAACCCCCCCAAAACACAAACCTGCAAATAAAAGCGATTAGCTCCTCGTTAGACATAAATTAGGCGCGAGGGGTCCATTGGATTCGTCTCATCTTCCTCAATTCAACCATGGCAGTTTGAGGTTCCAACTTTTGCGTATGTGAGAAACCCCAAATTGAAAGCTTCGGAAAACCTAGATGTCTCCCATGGTGATTTGCATTTTGTGGCCTTACAGTCAAATTAAAGCATACAGGAAGCTTGGTAATAACATCAGCAATGCATAGCAATATTTAAAATGAATTAAAAAGGCATGGAAATGGAGTTTTGATTTTCAAATTTTGGACAAACCGTGGGGTGTCGTGGGGATGCTTCTTTGCGCGTTTGGGCTTGATTTTGATTGCTGGAGATTCCTGGAAATGCAAGGAATGTGTTTTTGATTGGAATAGAGGCTTAAAACGTGCTGCAAGTAGGTTTACAGTTTTGCTTTTTTTTCTTGAAAAGTTCAAATGTGTTTTTTTTGTTTTTGGGGACTTTTTAGGTTGTGATTTTCTTGTGTTCTGGTGCAGCCTCCTCTCAATTTCGTTTTTGATCCCTTGTATAGGCATTAGGTAATGTCAATCAAAAGGAATTATGGTCTCTTAATGTATAGCATTCAAGTCCAAAATCCTCCATAAACCTCCATAACAAAACTTCCTTTTTTGACTCATTTTTGAATTCTTGCCTTGTTTACTCCCTTGCACGAATTTTGGTAGGCACATAATGATGTTTCAAGGCTAGTTAAGGCCAAATATTCCCTTTTAAATTAATTTTTGAATTTCTTTTGATTTTAAAAGATTTAAAATTAATTAAATCCAATAAAATCAATAAAAATGAAAAAATTAATAAAAAAATCTGAAATAAAAGGTGGGACACGTGGGAAGCATGGCCAAGTTAATTCAAGTGGAAAAAGTGGGGCCCTTTTGTCAAAAATGAGATTTCAAGGATAAATGATTTTGGCCATTTCACAAAAATTTCCCAACTTCTCCAATGCATAACTTGCTCAATTTTTAATCTTTGCTCATGTTCTTGGACATTTTAGAAAGGCCTTGAAGTCCTCTAAATAATGTCTTTGGTCCCATGTCATTTTGATTTACCAATCTCAAGTTATGGCCTTTGACTTAAAGTCCCTTTTTGTTGACTTTTGAAAATGACCTATAATGTTCAAATTGATAACTTTTTGTGAGAGCATTTCTTGGACTTGAAGTATGAAGATGAGTTGTAGGAAATGTCTTTCTCTTCAAAATGAGCTTTGGATGGAATTTTTCTGATAATCCATGTGAAAGTTATGCCCTGGTCAATTTCAGTTGACTTTTTCAGCTGTCCAAAAATAGAAATTTTTGCATCTTGATGATTTTTGAGCCAAGTTTTGAGAATCATGATCAAGCATTGATCAAATGATGTTTGTGGCTTCAAAATGATATGTTGACCAAAAATTTGAACTTTTGACTGTCAAATGACCATTTTGCCCCTACAGTTGACTGTAGTGCAATTAGGGTTTTTGACTGTGCAATTTTGTGCTGAAAGTCTTGAAACTTGATATGAGGATGCTTGACCATATTTGTAGGCTTGTGAGACTTGATTGGACCTTTGAAAACTTCATTTTCTTGACCAGAACACAAACCCTAATTTTGACTGTATAGGAGATCTTTGACTGTGCAACCCTTGGGGAATTTTGCACCTTGGCTTGATAATTTCTTGAAGAATATGGGAGGGCAAATTTTGGGGTACAACAGTTGCCCCTGTTCAATCTTCTTAGACCTGAGGATGTAGATTGGTTGACGTGCCTTTCGTAATCCGAGGGTAGAAGATGATTGAACACTAGAGTGCCCAGAAATTTGCGCTCTCATAGCAGCAGTGTGATGATGGAAATGGGCTTACAGATGGCATTTAGAGGTTGACGAATAGGATGATGGGCTTATAGATGCCATATGGATGTTGATCGCGTAAGAGATTCTTTAGCGAGAACCTGCATGCCTGCAAAAGAAAAAAATGAGTACCTGACACATTGCAGGAGCTGATTTTCAGATGCTTGGTATAGATGTGTCCTGACTGGTTACAGGAGTTGGATCTTTGAATTCTTCAAACGTGCCCTGGCGAGATACAGGAATCGAGTCTGGTACTATAGTCGTCAACAAATACTCCCTGGCAAGATTCAGGTATCAGATCCTCGAACTCTTCAGACGTGCCCTGTCTAGATACAGGAATCGAGTCTGGTACTGTAGTCGTCAACAGATACTCCCTGGAAAGATTCAGGAATCAGATCTTCGAACTCTTCAGACGTGCCCTGTCTAGTTACAGGAATCGAGTCTGGCATTGTAGTCGTCAACAGATACTCCCTAGCAAGATTCAGGAATCGGATCTTCGAACTCTTCAGACGTGCCCTGTCTAGATACAGGAATCGAGTCTGGTACTGTAGTCGTCAACAGATACTCCCTGGCAAGATTCAGGAATCGGATCTTCGAACTCTTCAGACGTGCCCTGTCTAGATACAGGAATCGAGTCTGGTACTGTAGTCGTCAACAGATACTCCCTGGCAAGATACAGGAATCGGATCTTCAAACTCTTCAGACGTGCCCTGTCTAGATACAGGAATCGAGTCTGGTACTATAGTCGTCAACAGATACTCCCTGGCAAGATACAGGAATCGGATCTTCGAACTCTTCAGACGTGCCCTGTCAAGATACAGGAATCGAGTCTGGTACTGTAGTCGTCAACAGATACTCCCTGGCAAGATACAGGAATCGGATCTTCGAACTCTTCAGACGTGCCCTGTCAAGATACAGGAATCGAGTCTGGTACTGTAGTCGTCAACAAATACTCCCTGGCAAGATACAGGAATCGGATCTTCGAACTCTTCAGACGTGCCCTGTCAAGATACAGGAATCGAGTCTGGTACTGTAGTCGTCAACAGATACTCCCTGGCAAGATACAGGAATCGGATCTTCGAACTCTTCAGACGTGCCCTGTCAAGATACAGGAATCGATTCTGGTACTGTAGTCGTCAACAGATACTCCCTGGCAATATACAGGAATCAGATCTTCGAACTCTTCAGACGTGCCCTGTCAAGATACAGGAATCGAGTCTGGTACTGTAGTCGTCAACAGATACTCCCTGGCAAGATACAGGAATCGGATCTTCGAACTCTTCAGACGTGCCCTGTCAAGATACAGGAATCGAGTCTGGTACTGTAGTCGTCAACAGATACTCCCTGGCAAGATACAGGAATCGGATCTTCGAACTCTTCAGACGTGCCCTGTCAAGATACAGGAATCGAGTCTGGTACTGTAGTCGTCAACAGATACTCCCTGGCAAGATACAGGAATCGGATCTTCGAACTCTTCAGACGTGTCCTGTCAAGATACAGGAATCGAGTCTGGTACTGTAGTCGTCAACAGATACTCCCTGGCAAGATACAGGAATCAGATCTACGAACTCTTCAGACGTGCCCTGTCAAGATACAGGAATCGAGTCTGGTACTGTAGTCGTCAACAGATACTCCCTGGCAAGATACAGGAATCGGATCTTCGAACTCTTCAGACGTGCCCTGTCAAGATACAGGAATCGAGTCTGGTACTGTAGTCGTCAACAGATACTCCCTGGCAAGATACAGGAATCGGATCTGGAATCACGACAGTTGATAGCAATTATCCTTGTATTAACTTTTGTCCTGAAAAGACAAAACGTTAGTTGTATGCGATGCCGTGATATATGACATGCGAGATGTTCTCAGAATGAATGAGATTGTACGTTCATGATGCGTATATGCATGCTATAATGTATGAAGATGTGTTGTTTATGAATGTATGTTTTTGTCTTAGGAAAATAAATCCTAGACGGATGCCGGGAAGTCAAATCCTGGGCTGATATGAATAGCATTCTTTGTTTCCACTGGAGAGTGATGGTTGCAAGAATAAACCAGTAGGAGAAGATGACTCCGTTGGGGGAATAAACTTGTTAGAGAGATTACTCTACGGGGAGAAAATTAATCTGGCGATCTGGCTGGGGAACAATACTCTGTGGGGAGAGAGGTACTATGTTGGGGAAGCAATTCCTTTGAATGTTGGTCCGCCGCCGGGGAACAATCTTTAGACCAAGACTGCCGGGGATGTTTGTCAAGAATGTGTGCTGCTGGGGAAGGTCGAGATCTGCGGGAGGATACCCAACTTCCTTAAGGTTGATAACTGCTTTGCTTGAGGAGAGTATACTTCTTGCTGGCTCACTCTCTGGGGAATTAAAATACCTGGTTGTGTTCTTCAGCTGAACCTACCTTGATACCTTGGAGGACAGAACCATTAGATTGCTTAGACAATCTATCATTGCCCCTGTTTCTGAGGCGGGAGGGGAAGACTTGTGGAGGTGCTTGAGGACTGCCGATTTGACCAATCTTCTTCTGGTAGGCAGGTGACAAGATGATAGGACATAGTCGTACGCTTTGATCCCTAACTTTTGCCTGGACCGCCCTTTCGGGTTTTCAGTCCACCGGGATACCCATTTTTGCCCAAGCCACCTTTTCAGGTTTTCGACTCGCCGGGTGTACATATTTTTTCATTTCATCCCTTATTTTTGCCCGAACCCTTTTGGTTCGCCGGGAAGCCCTAATTTTTGCCTAGGTATGTCAACCTAGCGGGTCTTTGATTATGCGTAGTATTCTTTCGACTATGTCCATGTTCTTAGAATGCAGGGAGGTGCCCCTGGCTGTTTATGTTGCCATGTTACCAGAAGATGTCTGATCGCGCAAGATTCGTTGTTGAAATGCCCCAAGTGACTTAGGCGGAGATTTGCCCCAGGCTATTTGGCCTTTGAGAGATTCTCCGAATCTTGATTGGACTGCCCCAGATGATTGGACCATGATCATGTTGTGCCCCTTGATTGGAGGTACTTCTGTTCATTAGGCATTCGTCGTGCGAACTTCTATGATGTTCAAACAAAAAGTCATATGCAAACAAAGTTATGTTAAAAATGCAAAGCTTATGTCTGTTTTGAAGATTTTGAAAATGCATTCTCTTTCATAAAACAAATGAATGTTTGTAAAACGTGATGTCAACTCCGTATTTACCGTAAGCTTTAAGGAGTCAGGATACCTTTCGTAACATTATGCTTTCGAACTAACCCATGCTTCAGCTAGGACTTTTAAGGGTCATAACGTGGCTTGGTTCACGGTTCAAGAAACAAAGGATAAAGGATCAAATTTATTTGTACCCACCCGCTCTTCGTGATGTTCTTCAAACCTAAACTCAGCTGATCGTGCGTTAGACCTTGTTTGAGTCTTTGCTTTGATATACCAATGATGGTTCAGATAATGATGATTTATTCTGAATGGGCAGTCATTTCTTTTTGTTGAGGGTTTGTGTGACCTCTTTTTTTTTATTTTATTATCCCTATTTTTTTTTGCCTGAACTGTTTCTTTTGTGATTACAGTCAGCGGGATGCCCCAGTTTTGTAAGTCTCCTTCATAGGTTTTGACTTAATGGGTTTTTATTTTTTTGAGATATAATGACTGCCTATTTGTATGATTGTTCGGAACCATCACTGTCTTTTGTTTTGTAAGGACCTCTTTGGTGCCATTCGTTATGCACTTGGATCAACTGAGAGACTACCCTACCCCAGGTTATGATTAAGGGTTTTAAATTTCGAAAAGAAAAACTCCTACTTCTTTGGCTCAGAGGGGTTGACGAGGGATTATCTTCCTTATAACTCCAGTGTTTAGGAATTGAAACAATGCCTGTACCTCATCAGCGGGGTCTATTCAAAAGCATACTGTAAAAATCGTGGTATCGTTTTCGTCATCCTCCCTCAAGAGGCTTAGAATTATTAACCGAGAATTGATCATCACAGAAAAATGAAAACAATTTGCATATAGTGAATACGAAATAATTACTTCAAAACAGACATGTGTAATGCATTAATGAAATAACAATGTTTAACATGAATAAGTGTTTGAACAATCAAAAGAAAATTACAACTTGAAAATTCTAATAAACACAAGTCTTCTAGTCTCAGGGCTTGTTACTTCAAATGGTGAACCTCGCAGGGATAGTAGAAGAACTCGACCTGACCATCTGGGGTGAATTCCACAGCTCCTTCATCAATCAGGCTTTGGATTTTGTACCTCAACTTCCAACAGTCATCAGTATCATGCCCCGGGCTGTTAGAATGGTATGCGCACCTGGCCCCAGGATTATAGTTGGGTGAAGAAGTCTTAGGATTAGGGTGAGGTCCTATCAACGTCACCAGATTCAACTTCAACAGGTGTTGCAAAGCTTGGGACAGCGACGTGTTGAGCTGGGTGAATTGCCTTCTGGGCTTGCTCTGATCAACCCGTTGCTCTGGGCGAGGTTGTGGTTGGAGCTGTGAAGTAGTAGCAGCTTGGAGAGGTCTATTCATTGAACCAAGCCTTTGACTTCTTGGAGGCTGATTACCAGTTTGGTCTCCATCCTTGGCTACTTGCTTCATACTGTCTTGCTGAAGCTGGTTGATCACAGTTCTCAACTCTTCTTGTTCCCGAGCTAAGCCTTGGATAAGGGCCATTTGCCCCAGCATCTGAGTCCTCATTATGTCTATCTCAGCTTGCATATGTTTCAGCCGTTCATCTTTACCGTCTTCTGGACTGTTCTTGACCAAATTCCCCATGAGGAGCGTTCTCAACTCTTCCCGCCCCTTGGATAGGCTTAGGAAGATCTCCCTGAACTGAGTCTCTTGAGTAGGGAACTTCTGGGTGTTTGATTGGAAAGCCATTGCTGAAATAAACAGCGAAGAGGGTAAGTAGCCTGTAACAAGGGTACCTGTTATGCAATGATGTGTATGATATGCATGCAATGTTTTCAAGGATCTCGCGGGATAAATAGGAAATTTTGTTAGCATTTGGATCCGGTAGCTTGATTGAAAGAGCTTCATGTTTGTTGGGAATCTTTCTTCCAAGGGTCAAAGGCTCACCATATCCAGTGGGTCATAGCCTCTGACAACCTTGGCTAGAGGAAAATAAATCCTCTTTGCCCCTTGCTAGATGTTTGATTCATCATGACCTGCATCACAGACCCTTGAGATCCTTGAAATGGGTTAGTCCTTATGCAGGATGTATGCAATGGTATGATGTCATGCTATGCATGGGGGTAATGTAAGTAACCCTGTTATGAGTCCCAATTAAGGACTGCAAACCAAAACCTGCAAGAAACTCAGTAAACTTTGTTATGAGTCCCAATTAAGGACTGTAAACAAAACCTGCAAGAAATTCAAGGGTCAGATAATAAGCACGCAAGTAGTTCAAGTACGAAGGCACACAAGTCACACAAGAGAAACCCTTAGAGTTTAGGCCAGCATGGGGTCTAGGTATTACCCTCTTGAAGTTGGTGGGCTCAAACCTGTCCTATCAAAGTAACCGGGTTCTAAGGATCTCAATATCATTGGATTGCTTTCATTGTTCATCGTTTCGATTTAGCCACTGACTGGCGATCAAAATATCCCAAGAAAACAACCCTCAATTGAGTGTAGTATCGAGTATCAACCGACTTCGGAGTACACCAAAGTAGTCATCTCACTACCCTAAAGAGGCCAAGATGGTTCAATTAAGGTTCCTAAGGTATGTTGATGCTTCACGACACCACGCGGAGGCCCCGTACTCTCCTTGATTGACTCAAGGGTTACCGGTACACACCAAAGTGCCACATCAACGTAGCAGACTGCTTCAACCATGTCGGTATACCCCGCACAGTTCCCTCACAGCCTTGTTGCTACTTTCTAAGAAGGTATCCCCAGATCCGGGTTAGGATCTATAGAACTCCCAAGCAACCCACAATTTAAAGCACACAAGGAAAACAATTGAAAACACAGTTATGAACTAGCCCTAAGGTACACCTCACTTTATAAGTATTCCCCAGCAGAGTCGCCAGTTCTGTGATCGGTGGATCTGGAACTGACTGTTTAAAGCTGGTTTCGCGAAATGTCGCGGAAGCAAGAGTCGCCACCGTCTTTTATTTTCTCCAACATGGAAAGGACAAAAGCACAGAAAAATTCCTTATTGAGATTAGTTCTCGGTTCGGGAGGTAGATTATAGAAAGGGAATGTGTTAGCACCCTTTCTATCCATGGTTATCCATGGGCTCTTAGATACTTGCTCATTGTGTTTTCAAAAATGGTTTGTTTGTCAATTGTGAGTGGGTTTTGAAAAAGTTTCGTTTGAAAAAATTTCTAAGTAACTCTTGTATCTGTCCTCAAGAGTGTATGAAAAATTTGTTTGAAAACTTTTAGAAAGTGTAGGTGTGAAAAGTATTTTGTTTGTTTTTGAAAAGAGCAAGTATCTATGAGAATCTACCTACCCTAAGGAATTCGTCTGTATAAATGTCCTTAAAGTAGTGCCATCCCACCATTGAGAGGTAGGTAGCACCACCGTCGGAGGTGTTCGGGTCAATTCGATTTTAGGGACATGGTGATCACCAGAGCAATGGGAAGACACCTTAGAAGCTACCCTTATGCCATTGATCTTTTTATTCCGAGGCAACTTGTTTCGAGGCAACCGGATTCGAGGCAACTAGATCAATGGAACATAAGGACTCACTAAGACGTCCTGTACTCAACGACCACGTTTCGAGGGGCAAGGCAACAGGGTGATCACTAGAGCAATGGGAAGATACCTTAGAAGCTACCCTTATGCCATTGATCTTTTTATTCCGAGGCAACCGTTCCGGGGCAACTTATTCGAGGCAACTAGATCAATGGAACATAAGGACTTACTAAGACGTCCTGTACTTGATGACCACCTTTCGAGGTAAGGCAACAGTGAGGCGTACCCTAGGGGTGGTGTGTGAATTGTGTGTCATTTTCAGTTTATTGTTTGTCTTGTCATGCATTGGTGATCTACGTTTCGATTTTATTTTTGGGCATTCATTCTTTCATGTTATTGTTTAACAGTTAAAGGTGCGGGAATTTAAAGTGCGGAAAATAAAAGTCCTACGCTATTACAAGGCGCGGGTCTACATCGCCAAATTAAATAAAGACCCGATTTGAATAAGTAAAATGCGGAAGGTAAATATCCTAATTATCTATTACAAGGCTTTGGGGCAAATACATTATATCTACAAAAGAAATAAAAATAAATGTGCGAAAAGAAATAAGAATCGAGTGCGAGGGCGTTGGACCCTTTAAGGAATTGAATTGAAATTATTAAATTAATTAATGATTAAAGAAAAGAAGTTATTTTATTTTTTATTTTTTTGATGTTTTTGTTTTTTTATGTTTTTTTATGAAATAAAATAGAAAAAGAAATTAAAATGTCAAAAGAAAAGCCTAAGTCTAAATTTATTTTAATTATTAAAAAGAATGTTAAAATGACCTAATTAAAAAAACTAATTCAATTATGGTTTATTTACAAAATAAAGATAATAATAATAAAAGTGTTAATTATATTCTTTTTTTTTGGGTTTTTTATGAAAATGTTAGTTAAATTAATTTAATGATAGAGTAATTATTTTTTGGTGTTTTTTTGGATCAATTTTGATAACTAAAAGCAAATAAAAGTCAAATTAATGATTATCTAACAATTAATTAAATATGCATGCAAAAATATTATTTTTAATGTCAAAAATTAAATAAACATTTTTCTGATTAAAATGCAAAAAGGAAAATATTTTTTGTGAGTTTTTAAATGCATGAGAAAATTATTTGAATATAAATTAAATTAGGATTAAAAATATAAAAAAGGGTGAAAAACAAAGGAAACATGTTAATTATGGAAAAGGTGAAAAAAAATGCCTGAACCAGGACTCGAACTCGTGCCTTCTGGGAATATCCACTAACGCGTTGCCATCTGAGCCAGCTGTTTCAATTGACATAACAATAAACACTTAATATTATATTGATAAGCAAATAAATCCTGGGAATTAAAAAAAAAACGCGCGCGGAATTTTGAATGGTCTAATGCCCGGTTGCCACGCCATCGTCTTCTACCTTTTCTGCAAAATAACAAACATGTAGCGGGGGTTTTAAACCCCCCCAAAACACAAACCTGCAAATAAAAGCGATTAGCTCCTCGTTAGACATAAATTAGGCGCGAGGGGTCCATTGGATTCGTCTCATCTTCCTCAATTCAACCATGGCAGTTTGAGGTTCCAACTTTTGCGTATGTGAGAAACCCCAAATTGAAAGCTTCGGAAAACCTAGATGTCTCCCATGGTGATTTGCATTTTGTGGCCTTACAGTCAAATTAAAGCATACAGGAAGCTTGGTAATAACATCAGCAATGCATAGCAATATTTAAAATGAATTAAAAAGGCATGGAAATGGAGTTTTGATTTTCAAATTTTGGACAAACCGTGGGGTGTCGTGGGGATGCTTCTTTGCGCGTTTGGGCTTGATTTTGATTGCTGGAGATTCCTGGAAATGCAAGGAATGTGTTTTTGATTGGAATAGAGGCTTAAAACGTGCTGCAAGTAGGTTTACAGTTTTGCTTTTTTTTCTTGAAAAGTTCAAATGTGTTTTTTTGTTTTTGGGGAATTTTTAGGTTGTGATTTTCTTGTGTTCTGGTGCAGCCTCCTCTCAATTTCGTTTTTGATCCCTTGTATAGGCATTAGGTAATGTCAATCAAAAGGAATTATGGTCTCTTAATGTATAGCATTCAAGTCCAAAATCCTCCATAAACCTCCATAACAAAACTTCCTTTTTTTACTCATTTTTGAATTCTTGCCTTGTTTACTCCCTTGCACGAATTTTGGTAGGCACATAATGATGTTTCAAGGCTAGTTAAGGCCAAATATTCCCTTTTAAATTAATTTTTGAATTTCTTTTGATTTTAAAAGATTTAAAATTAATTAAATCCAATAAAATCAATAAAAATGAAAAAATTAATAAAAAAATCTGAAATAAAAGGTGGGACACGTGGGAAGCATGGCCAAGTTAATTCAAGTGGAAAAAGTGGGCCCCTTTTGTCAAAAATGAGATTTCAAGGATAAATGATTTTGGCCATTTCACAAAAATTTCCCAACTTCTCCAATGCATAACTTGCTCAATTTTTAAGCTTTGCTCATGTTCTTGGACATTTTAGAAAGGCCTTGAAGTCCTCTAAACAATGTCTTTGGTCCCATGTCATTTTGATTTACCAATCTCAAGTTATGGCCTTTGACTTAAAGTCCCTTTTTGTTGACTTTTGAAAATGACCTATAATGTTGAAATTGATAACTTTTGGTGAGAGCATTTCTTGGACTTGAAGTATGAAGATGAGTTGTAGGAAATGTCTTTCTCTTCAAAATGAGCTTTGGATGGAATTTTTCTGATAATCCATGTGAAAGTTATGCCCTGGTCAATTTCAGTTGACTTTTTCAGCTGTCCAAAAATAGAAATTTTTGCATCTTGATGATTTTTGAGCCAAGTTTTGAGAATCATGATCAAGCATTGATCAAATGATGTTTGTGGCTTCAAAATGATATGTTGACCAAAAATTTGAACTTTTGACTGTCAAATGACCATTTTGCCCCTACAGTTGACTGTAGTGCAATTAGGGTTTTTGACTGTGCAATTTTATGCTGAAAGTCTTGAAACTTGATATGAGGATGCTTGACCATATTTGTAGGCTTGTGAGACTTGATTGGACCTTTGAAAACTTCATTTTCTTGACCAGAACACAAACCCTAATTTTGACTGTATAGGAGATCTTTGACTGTGCAACCCTTGGGGAATTTTGCAGCTTGGCTTGGCAATTTCTTGAAGAATATGGGAGGGCAAATTTTGGGGTACAACAGATGCCAAATAGCCAGGGGCAAATCTCTATCTGAGTCACTTGGGGCATTAGACATGGATTCCCGCAACGAATCTTGCATGATCAAACGAACATCTTCTGGTAGTACGGCAACACGACATTACTGACAGTGACAACTCCCTACGCTCTGAGAGCGTGGACATGGTCAGAAAATACTGCACATAAATAAAGACCCGCTAGGTTGACACACCTAGGCAAAAATAAGGGCATCCCGACGAACCAAAAGGGTTCGAGCAAAAATTAGGGATAAAAACAAAAAGGGATTTGTACACCCGACAAGTCGAAAACCTGAAAAGGCGGCTTTGGCAAGAAAGGGTATCCCGATGGACTGAAAATCTGAAAAGACAGTCCAGGAAAAAGTTAGGGATTAAAGCTTACGACTATGTCTCGTCATCTCGTCACTTGCCTACCAGAAGAAGATTTGTCATTTCAATCGGCAATTACCAAGCACCTTATAGGTTGGAATAATACTCGATCCACAAGGCCTCCGCAGGAACCTTCTCCCGCAGATACAGGGGAAGAAAAGTCTCGATGCAAAGCCATCATCATATCCTCAGCATACGTCTCAGTAACATTCACTCCCCGTAGAGTAAGAAAAGACAATAATGTTAGCTCTCCCCAGCCGAGACTCACAACTGTGAATGAATCGGTAATCTTCTCCCCAAGCAGAGTTTATCTACCATCGACACTAAAAGGTCTTAATATCCCCGGCAGAGTATAACATATCCCCAGTGGAGTTTGGAATTTTTCCCAACGCAGTCTAAAAAAGCTTCCATAGTGTAGTTTGGAGAATCATCCCCAGTATACTTTGGAAGATTGTCCCCAGCAGAGCTCAAAGGGTTATCCCCATTAGGGTCTAAAAGGTTATCCCCAGTGAAGTCGCAACTGAAAGATCATCCCCAGCGGAGTTCTTTCCTTTCACAAATAAGAAATTCAATCCCCAACAGGATTCAGTATCACCAGCGACGGTAATTCATCCCCAGCGGAATTTATCGGTGGAATCCTCAGTAGAGCATATCTTCCCCACAGAGTAATTTCCTCATCATTTTATTCCCCAATGGAGTTATCCTCCCCTGCAGGTTTATTCTCGCAATCATCTTCATTCGCCATCCCCAACGGAAACGAAGAATCCAACTTTTTCTCCAGCAGCTATCCGGGATTTATTTTCCCCAGTAAAAGCATTACATTGCCATACATCATGACACATGCATATATGCATCATACAACACAATCTCATTTATTTTGAGAACATCATTGCTTGATATATATCATGCATTGCATACGACTGACCTTTACCTTTCAGGAAAGATGTAGTTAAGTTCTCAGTTGTGTCGAACTACTGACCGGTTCTTAAATCTCAACTGAATTATTCTCGGTTGAATTAAAGATAAGGTTCTAAATCTCGACAATTTTCCTCCGTCAAAGTGTGGATGAGTTCTTAAATCTCAACAGAATTATTCTCCGTTGAAGTACAGACAGTCCTAGATCTTGATGAAGATGTTTCCCTCAGTCGAAGTACTGACTGATTCTTAAATCTCAACTGCATTATCCTCGGTTGAATTACAGATAAGGTTCTAAATCTCGGAAATTCTCCTCAGTCGAAGTATTGACCGGTTCTTAAATCTCAACTGAATTACTCTCGGTTGAATTACAGATAAGGTTCTAAATCTCGACAATTTTCCTCCGTCAAAGTGTGGATGAGTTCTTAAATCTCAACAGAATTATTCTCCGTTGAAGTACAGACAGTCATAGATCTTGATGAAGATGTTTCCCTCAGTCAAAGTATTGACCGATTCTTAAATCTCAACTGAATTAGTCTCGGTTGAATTACAGATAAGGTTCTAAATCTCGACAATTTTCCTCCGTTGAAGTGTGGACAAGTTCTTAAATCTCAACAGAATTATCCTCCGTTGAAGTACAGACAGTCCTAGATCTCGATGAAGATGTTTCCCTCAGTCGAAGTACTGACCGGTTCTTAAATCTCAACTGAATTAGTCTCGGTTGAATTACAGGTAAGGTTCTAAATCTCGAAAATTTTCCTCTGTTGAAGTGCTGACCAGTTCTTAAATCTCAACAGAATTATCCTCCGTTGAAGTACAGACAGTCCTAGATCTCGATGAAGATGTTTCCCTCCATCGAACTACTGACCGGTTCTTAAATCTCAACTGAATTATTCTCGGTTGAATTACAGATAAGGTTCTAAATCTCGATAGTTTTCCTCCGTCGAAGTGTGAACGAGTTCTTAAATCTCAACAGAATTATCCTCCATTGAAGTACAGATAATCCTAGATCTCGATGAAGATGTTTCCCTTCATCGAACTACTGACCGGTTCTTAAATCTCAACTGAATTAGTCTCGGTTGAATTATAGATATGGTTCTAAATCTCGACAATTTTCCTCCGTCGAAGTGTGGACAAGTTCTTAAATCTCAACAGAATTATCCTCCGTTGAAGTACAGACAGTCCTAGATCTTGATGAAGATGTTTCCCTCAGTCGAAGTACTGACCGGTTCTTAAATCCCAACTGAATTAGTCTCGGTTGAATTACAGATAAGGTTCTAAATCTCGGCAATCCTCCTCAGTCGAAGTACTGGCCGGTTCTTAAATCTCAACTGAATTAGTCTCGGTTGAATTACAGATAAGGTTCTAAATCTCGGCAATCCTCCTCAGTCGAAGTACTGACCGGTTTTTAAATCTCAACTGAATTAGTCTCGGTTGAATTATAGATAAGGTTCTAAATCTCGGAAATCCTCCTCAGTCGAAGTACTGACCGGTTCTTAAATCTCAACTGAATTAGTCTCGGTTGAATTACATATAAGATTCTAAATCTCGGCAATCCTCCTCAATCGAAGTACTGACCGATTCTTAAATCTCAACTGAATTATCCTTGGTTGAATTACATATAAGGTTATAAATCTCGACAGATTTCCCCAGTTTAATTACGGACAAGTTCTTAAAACTCAGCAGAGATGTTCTCTCAGCTAAGGTACAAGCAAGTTCCTAAATCGCAACAAAGATCAGACTTCCCCAGCAGAATCTTCCACAACAACAGGTATGCAAGTTCTCGCTAAGGAATCTCTTATGCGATCGAAACTCCTGCAGATGGCATCTTTAATCCCATCCTCCCGCCGAAAATCTCCAAATGGCATCTGTAATCCCATTCTTGACATCACAAGGCTGATACCACTTCATGCGAGTGCAAATTTCTGGGCACTCTAGTGTTCAATCATCTTCAACCTTCAGATCACTAAAGGCACGAAAGCCAATCTAAATCCTCAGGTTTAAGAATATTGAACAGGGGCAGCTGTTGCACCCCTAAATTTTCCCTCTCATATTTCTCAAAATATTGCAAGGAAAATCTCCAAGTTGCCCAAGGTTGCTCAAGAGTTGGTCAGACAAGCTATCTCCTAAGGCATTCAACCCCAAATTAGAGTTTTGTGTTGCATCAAGGTCCTTGAGTCCAAATGACCTCAAGTTCTCCCTAATGTCCTAAAATGTTCTCAAGATCATCCATGTCAAGTTTCAAGCCTTGCAGAGGAAGTTTGCTCAATCAATTGCTCAAAGGTCCAAAAATCGACTGTGTTAGGGCAAAAGTCAACTGTGACCTATAAACAGTCAAACTTCAAGATTTTTTGCAAACATTCTAACTTTGAAGGATATTTCATCATTTTATTAAGGTTTGATCATGATTCATCAAGGATTGCTCAAAATTCATCAAGACTCAAAAGTTGCTAAATTAGGGTTTTGCAGGAAAAGTCAACTCAACTTTGACCAAGCATAACTTTCTCATACTTTATGATAAATGACCCATCCAAAGCTCATTTTTAAGAAGATTCAATTCCCTACAATCCCTCTTCATACCCCAAGATCAAAAAATGCACTCACAAGAAGTTATAAATTTGGACATTATAGGTCATTTTTGAAAGTCAACAAAAACACCTTTTTTTTCCAAAGCTTATAACTTGAGCATGGAATATCAAAATGAGATGAGACCAAAAGGGTTGGTTATAGGAAATCTCAAGATTTATAAAAAGTCCAAGAACACTTCCAAAAGTTCAAAATTGAAGAAGTTATGCATTGTTGAAGTTAGACTTTTTTGCAAAATTGCCAAAAGTCAACTATCCCCAAAACTTCAAATTTTGTCAAATGGGCCCATTCTTTTCCACTTGATTTGAGCTTGCATCATTGCCCACGTGTCCTAGCTTCATCCATGAGCTCATATTTTATTTTTATTATTTTATTTGATATATTATTGAATTTATTCATTTTTAATCATATAAAATCATATAAAATCCAAAACTTTGATTACATAAGATTTTTTGGCTGTTTCAGGTTTTGATTATCATCATTATCATCATCAAACTTGAATCAAACCAAATCATGTGCAAAAAGATTGAAATTGGACAAATTTGGAAGGTTTTTAAGAAGAGACCAAATCAAATATGTATACATTGATATGGGAAGATTCAGTCCATGATTTCTACCCTAACACACTATACAATACATAAGCAAGCAAAAGCAATCAAGATAAGGGTTGGCAATTGCAGAGAGAGGCAGAACAAGATTTGAAAAAAGTCACAAAAAGCTTGAGATTGAAATCGTGTTTAGAGGTGTTTTCAAGGGATGAGACCAGTCCCAAACACTTCCTGTGCATTCACTCAAGCCAAACCAATCCAAAACAAGCTTGTTCAGACTCCATAGCGCACTGTAAGTGTCACGCAGTTTCCCCCTATACTTGATTTCGTATCTCAGAAATTAGGCATTGTTATAATGAAATAATTGCATATTTGTAATCACCATGCCATTTGCAAGCTTTTGACATTAACCAATTTCATTTATCTGACCAATATGAAGATCTACCATTGCTAGGTTTTCATCCTTGTTTTTTGGGCTTTATTTTCAGGTACAATTGGCCATAATAATGGATATGGTTGTGACTAGCTGGCTGAGACGAACTCAACCATGGATTTAGAATGCATTTCCATGGCGCCTACAAGATTCTAGAGATGCCTGGTTTGTAGTGACAGACCTCTGTCCGTAGGTATAGGTCCTGGAACCTTTAGCAACGGTTCAACAAAGGAGATGAAGGCGTGTCACACCATCATTGGGCCATTCAAATACACGCGCATTTTTTTCTTTTTTCTGGCCATTGACTTGTTTTATTATATTATGATTTCTTTGCGTTATATTAACAAACAAAACAAAGCAGCGTAGTGGCAAGGCAAGTGAAGCATTATCCTACAGGACTTGGGTTCGAATCCCAGGTCCCCCAATTCCTTATTAATTTTGCCTTTCAGGTATTCCCATGCACGTTTCAGCTTGCAGTGCACCATACTCCCTCAAGCATCCAATGGCCAGATGGCCAAAGGCCAAATCTGAGAGTCCTAGGCTGAGGGTCCACCATAGGCAAGGTCCACGCACGCCCACCAGATCTCAAAAAGTCAAACAAGGCCAGCTCTAATGGGCCTTCAGATTGCTATCCACACCACTAAAAAACAGGCCCATACTCCTTTCTCATAATTCTTTTTGTTTATTTATTTATTGATTTAATTGTTTTATTTAATTTCTAACCAATCAAAATTCACTCTTTTTATAAAATAAAACCACAAAAAATATTTTTATTCAATCAAATTTTTATTTTTATTAATAAACACTAATTAATTAATTTAGGTTTTAATTAGAATAACTTTAACCTATTTTTTTGTAAAAATTAAATTAGATTTAATTAGGTTTTAATTACTAACTTAATTATTTTATTTTCCTTTCTTAAAATAACAAAAACCCAAAAATAGTTTATTTTTATTAATTTATTTATTTAATTTAATTTAGTGATTAATTTAGGTTATTTCTTTCTTAAAATAAAAAAACCAAAAAAAAAGATATGTTTTCTTCAAAAGGGTCAAAACCCTAATCATGCGCTCGATTTAATTTCCCGCACGCGATTTACTTATTTTTATCATATAATGTACATGTTCCCGGATTGTAATAGTAAATAGGGCTTTTATTTATTTTTATCGCTTTATTTATTTTTAAAGGGTTTGTCTTTGGCGATGTAAATACCCGACACCTTGTAATTTAAATTCCACATTTTATTTCCGCAAATTATAACTGTTAGATGTTTGATAATAGGATGACATGACAAGACTGAATTTTTTAACCTAAAATCAACTTAGATCACCCTTAACATGTACAAAGATAAAAATAACCGAAAACGACACATTCGCACATGCGCACTCTTAGGGTACACCCCGCTTGGTTGCCTTCGTACGCGGTCATTGAGTATATGTTGTTTTAGAGGTCGTCCTCTTGTCTAAAAGATCATAGTCGCCTCAAAACGGTTGTCTCGGATATTGTTGCCTAAAACAAATGATCTAAGACATTAGGGTTACCGCTAAGGCGTCCTAACATTGCTTTGGTGACCGTATGTCCCTAATTTGAATTGACCCTTAAACTCCAACGACGATGCTACCTACTCATCAATAGTGGGATAACATTGCCTAAAGGACATTTGTATAGAACGATTCCTTTTTCGAGTAGGTAGATGGTTCTTAGATACTTTCTCTTTCAAAAAACAAAACATTTTTCACACTTACACTCGTTTTCAAACAAAGTTTTCAAAAACACTTCATTATACTCTTGAGGACAGAAGCAAGAGTTAAATCAAAGTTTCAAACAAAAACTTTTTCAAACCCACAAGCACAAAGAAAACAATTTTGAAAATGATGAGCAAGTACCTAAGAGCCCGTAGATAACTACGGATAGAAATGGTGCTAATACCTTCCCTTTCTATAATCTACCCCCCGAACCCAAGAAATATCTCGAAAAAGGAATTTTTCTGTGCTTTTTTCCTTTCCTTGTTGGATAAAATAAAAGTCGGTGGTGACTCTTGCTTACCGCGACATTTTGCAAACACAAACGCAAAACACAAACCAACATACCAAAAAACAGTCAGTTCTTCCCACTATATCACACTTGGTCATATGAAGATATGTCGGGACTCGATGCAGACATCGTGGTACATCGTCTGCCAACAAGGGAAGATTGTCCACCAGTAAAATAAAAAGTCCGCCGCATGAGACCTGACATGTCGGAGAAGATCAAAGCGGAAGTCATGAAACAATTCAATGCTGGATTCTTGGCCGTCACTTCATATCCTCAATGGGTTGCCAACATTGTTCCCGTGCCTAAAAAGGACGATAAAGTACGAATGTGCATGGACTATAGAGACTTGAATAGGGCCATCCCTAAAGATGATTTTCCACTTCCCCACATAGATATCCTAGTTGACAATACGGCCCAGCACAAAGTGTTCTCCTTCATGGACGGATTCTCAGGTTACAACCAAATCAAAATGGCACCTGAGGACATGAAGAAAACTACATTTGTCACACAGTGGGGCATGTTCTGCTACAAAGTGATGCCATTTGGACTGAAGAATGCTGGGGCAACCTATCAATGCGCTATGGTAGCTTTGTTTCATGACATGATGCACCATGAAATAGAGGTCTACGTAGACGATATGATAGCCCAATCACAAACAGAAGAAGAGCACCTTGATCACTTGCAAAAGTTGTTTGAAAGGTTGAAGAAGTATAAGCTAAGGTTGAACCCAAACAAGTGCACATTTGGAGTACGGTCCGGTAAACTCCTAGGCTTTATCGTCAACAACAAATGTATTAAGGTCGATCCCGCCAAGGTTAAAGCAATACAAGAAATGCCTGCTCCTCGTACTGAGAAGGAAGTCAGGATTCTTGGGACGCCTGAACTATATTTCCAGATTCATTTCTCACCTAACAACTACTTGTGAGCCAATCTTCAAACTATTGAAGAAAGATCAAGTAGTCAAATGGAATGATGAATGTCAGACTGCTTTCGACAAAATCAAAGAGTATTTACAAGAGCCTCTTGTTTTGATGCCACCAGTCGAGGGAAGACCACTGATCATGTATCTGACCGTGTTGGAGAACTCAATGGGGTGTGTATTAGGGCAGCCTGACGAGTCTGTCCGAAAAGAGCACGCTATTTACTACCTGAGCAAAAAGTGTACCGACTGTGAAACCAGATATTCACTGCTCGAGAAAACTTGTTGCGCTCTGGTATGGGCTGCTCGCCGGCTAAGACAATATATGCTGACTCATACTACCTTGTTGATATCTAAGATGGATCCGATAAAATACATCTTCGAAAAGCCTGCTCTGTCTGGGAGGATAGCTAGATGGCAGATGATCCTAACATAATATGACATACAATATACTACCCAGAAAGCTATAAAGGGCAGTGTATTGGCTGATCATCTTGCTCATCAAGCTGTAGAAGACTATCAGTCTATAAAGTTTAAATTCCCGGATGAAGACATCATGACATTAGACGACTATGAAGAAATCAGGCCATATGACGAGCCTGAGCAGGGATCCCGGTGGACCTTGTTCTTTGATGGAGCATCCAATGCACTTGGTAATGGTATCAGCGTTATACTCATATCTCCGAAAGGATGTCATACTCCCTTTACCGCCAGACTTTGCTTCAACTGTACGAACAACATGGCAGAATACGAAGCATGCGTCTTTGGTCTCAGAGTTTCCATAAACTTGGGAATCAAATTCTTAGACGTGTTTGGATATTCAGCTTTGGTCATCAGTTAGATCAAAGGGGAATGGGACACTAAGCACCTAAACATTATCCCTTATAAAGAACATGTTTTAACATTGCTACCACATTTCAAGAGAATTACCTTCGAGTATTTCCCGCGAGAATAAAATCAGCTAGCAGACGCCCTAGATACAATGTCATCTATGTTTATTCTTAATTGGGATAACGAGGCCCCCCAGATCACCATCGAACGAATGGGTGAACCAGCACATTGTCACGAGATTAATACTGAAGAAATAGTGGACCAACCTTGGTTTCATGAAGTCAAAAGGTATCTCGAAGTTCAAGAATATCCAGAAGGAGCTTCAGTCAATGATAATAAGTTCTTAAGGAGATTCTTTGCTAAGTTCTTCCTTAGTAATGGCATCCTGTACAAACACAATCATGACTCTATTCTGCTTTGGTGTGTGGATAAGATGGAGGCGGAAAAGATCATGGAGGAATTACATGAAGGTACTTTTGGCACTCACTCCAGTGGGCATACAACGGCGAAGAAAATCCTACGGGCAGGCTATTACTGGTCTACCATGGAAGTAGGTTGCTATCAACACTCTAGAACCTGCCATAAATGTCAGATTTATGCTGACAAGGTGCACGTACCTCCGGTTCCTCTGAATGTATTGACGGCTCCTTGGCCCTTTGCTATGTGGAGAATTGATATGATTGGAGAGATCAAGCTGACAACTTCCAATGGACACCGCTTCATCTTGGTGGCCATTGACTATTTTACAAAGTGGATCGAAGCAGCTTCCTTCGCTTCCATTACTAAGAATGTTGTTGTCCGCTTCATCAAGAAAAATCTTATTTCCCGGTACGGTATCCCCAAAAGGATCATCACTGACAATGGTACAAATCTTAACAAAACTATGATCACCGCCTTGTGTGAGCAATTCAAGATCCAGCATCATAATTCTTCTCCCTATCGGCCAAAGATGAATGGTGCTGTCGAAGCGGAAAATAAGAACATTAAAAAGATCATACAAAAGATGACAGTCACATACAAAGACTGGCATGAGATGCTACCATTCTCTCTCCACGGGTATCGTACCACGACTCACACATCAACCGAGGCAACACCTTATTCTTTGGTATATGGCATGGAAGTTGTTTTACCCATTGAGGTTCAAATCCCCTCCCTGAGAATTATGAAGGATGCAAGTTTGAATGACGATGATTGGATCCAAACTCGACTTTATCAACTGAAATTAATTGATGAGAAGAGACATACTGCCATTTGCCATGGTTAAATGTATCAAAAATGGATGATCAAGGCTTTCAACAAGAAAGTCAGACTCCAAACATATCAAGTTGGAGATTTAGTGATCAAACGTATCATCTCGCCACAGAGTGATCCCAGGGGAAAATGGACTCCTACCTATGAAGGACCATTTGTAATCAAAAACATATTCTCCGGTGGGGCAATGATCTTAACCACCATGGACGGCGACGACCTGCCACACCCTGCGAACGCGGACATAGTCAAAAGATACTACGCATAAGAGACCCGCTAGGATGACGTACCTATGCAAAACAAGGGCATCCCGACGAACCAAAAAGATTCGGGCAAAAATTAGGGATAAAATAAATAAAAAATCTGTACACCCGACAAGTTGAAAACCCGAAAGGGCGACTTGGGCAAAAAAGGGTTTCCCGGTGGACTGAAAAACCGAAAGGGCGGTCCAGGCAAAAGTTAGGGAATAAAAGGTATGACTATGTCCCGTCGGATCACTTTGAGGACAACCTCTTGACTTCCACAGACAAACTCAGAGTTTCTGATCAATTCAATCATCTTCGGACGAAGTAACAAATAGACGAGATATTCGGAGATACGAGGGTTATAGCAGAATGGGAACCTTATGGGATTATTACACATAGCTATCTTTCCTTGCATAAATCTTTCTTGTTTTTATGGAGCCATTCTCTTACTAGAATGTTTGTCTCCTTTGTACAAAATACTTACTCAAAGTCAATACAAAAATGTCTCTTGGAAAGTACAAAAACTATTTGTCTTTTCTTTACAATTGTGTTTGTTTGCAAAAAACGTCCAATGATTCATTGATGAATATAGGCATTTGAACATAATTACTATTTACAAATAAACAAGATGAGAAAGACAATTACTGATAGGTTGAAAAGGCAGGAAAACGTCCCTAGACCACTCCATATTCCCCACAGAGTTTTCAATAACTCCCCTGCAGAAACAAAATTTCAAGTTTTTATCCCCAGTAGAAGTTATCGAATTTCTCAGGATTCCTCAAACAGATCTTACAAGCAATACATGGCATTGCCCTTACAATGAAATTTACTCCTCTCGACAAGAGTTCATCAAAATTTCAACTTCAAAACATGAAAATTCACATACCGCCAACAAACTACAGCTCCCCTAGTTTGAATTTACCTCTCCGACTACTACAAATCAAAGGACCATAACTCCTCTTCCCCAGTAGACTATTCTACATCAAGTTACTTTGAAGCCTGGAATCCGGCTAAATAACAGTAAACTTCCTTATCCCCAGCAAGTTGTTGTGAAGCCTGGAATCTGACCAGGTAGCGGCTAACTTTTGATTCTCTCTAGCCAAGGGTAACTCCCCAATAGAGCGGTAGACAACCGAGACTCCTTAACTTTTGCAAGCAAAAAATCACCTTTCTCCCCACAGAGTTTTCCATCATCCCCAGCGGAACAAAATTCCCAGCTGCGAAGCTTCTAGTTTATCGAATCCCGGTAAAGATCGCCCAATTTCTCCAAATTCCTCAGCAGTTTGCTGTGAAGGCTGGAATCCGACCAGATAACAGCTAACTTTTCAATTCTCCCCAGCGGAATAAACACTCCCAATAGATAGTCCCCAGTGAAAGTCGTCAAGATTTTCAGGTTACCCCAAGCAGGTCTTGCGAGCAATACATGGCATTCCCCTTACAACAAGAGCTTATTCCTCTCAACAGAAATTCATCAACACTCCAACTTCAAGGCCTGAAGACTTACATATTCTCAACAGCCGTCAGGGATTTGTTTTCCCCGAGCAGATAACAATACAACAAATCAGCTCACATACACATACATTGCATCCATATATCATAAACATCGATAAAGCCAATACATTGCATCATATATTTCATGCAACATAGCTTGGTGTTTCAGCTAACATTTTATCCTTTTCAGGATAAGGTTAACAACTACCATTAACAATATGCAAACTTCCTGATATAGTTCAGATACGCTCCAGACACGGAAGCCATTCTAGTACTCATTCAGATTCAGATTTCTACACCCCTGATACAGTTCAGATACACTCCAGACACGGAAGCCATTCTGGTACTCATTCAGATTCAGATTCTAACACCCCTGATACAGTTCAGATACGCCACAAACACGGAAGCCATTCTGGTACTCATTCAGATTCAGATTCCAACACCCCTGATACAGTTCAGATACGCTCCAAACACGGAAGCTATTCTGGTACTCATTCAGATTCAGATTTCTACACCCCTGATACAATTCAGATACGCTCCAGACATGAAAGCCATTCTGGTACTCATTCAGATTCAGATTTTTCCAACACCCCTGATACAGTTCAGATACGCTCCAGACACGGAAGTCATTCTGGTACTCATTCAGATTCAGATTCCAACACCCCTGATACAGTTCAGATACGCTCCAGACACGGAAGCCATTCTGGTACTCATTCAGATTCAGATTTCTACACTTCTAATACAATTTAGATACGCTCTACACACGGAATCCATTCTGTTACTCATTTAGATTCAGATTACTACACTCCTGATACAGTTCAGATACGCTCTAGACACGGAATCCATTCTGGTACTCATTCAGATTCAAATTTCTACACTCCTGATACAGTTCAGATACGCTCCAGACACGAAAGCCATTTTGATGTTCAAACATACAAGCTACATCTCAACAAGCATTCTTGGATGGCATCCACAAGCCCATCCCCAACAAGATCTTATCACACTCTCCAAATGGCATCCTTAAGCCCATTCCTCCTATTGATGTTGAGCGCAAATTTCTGGGCACTCTAGTGTTCAATCATCTTCCACCTTCGGGTGGCGAATGGCAAACCTCGCCAATCTAACTCCTCAGGTTAAAGAAGATTGAACAGGGGCAGCTGTTGTACCCCAAAATTTTCCCTCTCATTTTTCAGAAAAAAACCACCCTGGATTCTAAAGGTTTTCTCTTAAACAAATCCAAGCCTTGAGTTATCATTCCTTTCCAAGCAAGCCATTTACAAAGGCAAAATGGTCGTTTGCAAGCTAAAAAGTCAAACTTTGATTTTTGGATCAAAATACAAAAATCATATTTCATCAAGACATGTTGGAATATGAAGTTTGTTTCATCAAGAAGCTCAAAAGTCAAATTTTACCTTGAAAAAGTTAAAATCCAAATGCTTAGAATTTTTCTAAAGTATTTAAGAAAAATGACACTTCAGAACTTCTGAACCAACCTCCAGGCAAGAGCAGTCAGAATTTACAAACTTAGCTCAGCACATAACATTCAGTCAGAATGTGACTCTTCAGCAGCTACGCCAACTCAGTCAAAAGTTGCCAGAAGATTATAAAATGTGATGAAAAAAGTCATAAAGCTTCTTTAGAACATGCTGGAATCATAAGGTAAGAGGGTCAGAAGATTGGGGGCTACACTGAAGTAGAATCTCTAAGTCTAGAGTTTTCAGAGGCAAATAAAAGAAAGTTACTGGAAAGCCCGGAGATCCCTCAGAACTTGCGGAGACAATAGAATGCCAAGATCAGAACCTGGGTGCATTGTTCCAGACTACATTGAAGTAGGAACTGCTGGCTCAGATTTAAGTAATGATGCAAATCTCATATTACAAGATGTCTTATTCTTGACCAATCTCATCACCATTTAATGCTCATTAATGCTCACAACCACTTTTGAGCATTTGTCCAAAGGGTCTCTCCACGTGCAGCATAACAACGCTCTTGTGAAGATTTAGGTATGGGTTCAGGCGCTACTTTTCGCTCATGGGTGTCACTTTTTCTTAATCCTCGCTTACTAACCCAGCCTAGCCTAAAAGCTGTCAATCATCACAACTTTTTATGAACTTTTCTTCAAGAGTAAGTCAGCATCTAGTGCATGATATTGGCGCCACTTAACGTTTTAAAAACCTACAAAGCTTTGACTATAAATAGAACACCATTTTCCATTGAAAAACCCTGGTCCAAGTTCAGAAAAATTGTTGAAAAGAAACATAAAGTTTTAGCAAGAAAACACCTTGAATCTCTGCCCAAAGTTCCCAGAGTTTCAAAAACTGTGAACACAACATACCAACCATTAACTTTGAATCTCCTGCTTTCAAAATCCATTTTGCTCTCAAAGTATTTCTTGACTAAGAAACACCCATACATTTTTCTGACTCATACATATACCCTCCATCCATCCATTCAAAGAACCTGTTCAGAGCATCATCAGAGTTAAGGCTAACTCCATTCCATAGATTTTTTCTAGCTGCAAGGTAAGCACTTGCTGACCCTCACCACATTGCTTAAACATCACCAGAATTGCATGCTAAAAAACACAATGTAGATATCATGCTTCTGATGTTGTCATGTTCTGAGGTTTTCACGCATCTGTACACTTAAGTAGAGAACAAATCAGTTCAGAACTTGCCTCTGATTTTTGGTTCTGACTTCTGAAACGCTATGACACCTGCTGAAACTGTCCTAGGCATGTCTTATATTTTATGGAAAAATAACCAAATTGCAGATGTTCAGACTAGCACGGAGGGAGACCAAGTTCTGACTTTGACGCCAGAACTTCTGGGGCCTATTTTGTCACCAGTAATATCAAAACTTCTGAAAATTACTGTGTGCCCAGCAAGGGCAGAACTTCTGACCCCATACATTTTCACTAACAGGTTTCTGTTTTGCAACGAACCAGGGTCAGAACTTCTGACCTATACATTTTCACTAACAGGTTGCTGTCCTGCAGCAGGCCAGGGTCAAAACTTCTGACTTCCTCTCAGCAACACGCTGACTCTTTTCCTTTTTCTTTCTTTCTTCCCCTTGTTATTTTCTTTATTTTTCTCGCTGGTACTCCCCATTCATAAATGTGTACCCCCACCCCCTAAATATTGTAATAGCGTAGGACTTTACATTTCCGCATTTTTATCGCTTTCAAGTGTAAATGTTAGTGATTAGGATATGTATGGCAAAATAAAATCAATGAAATAGAAAATCCTAATTCAAGATAAAATCATGCATGCAATCAAACACACTTGCACACAAACACCCTTAGGGTTTCTCCACTTGGTTGCTTTATACAAAAAAAAGCCATGTTACGCATGCAAAGTATCTTGGTAGAACAAACAAAATCAAAAGATCATAGTCCCTCGATGACGCTATTCAAAGTTGCCTTATAAAATGATCTTAGTCCCTCGAAAATACTAAGATACTTTGCAACATTGCTAATCATGGTTATACGATGACCCACGCCGGTCCCGTTAACATCCAAAGATAGGGTTGCTTACCAAATCAATGGTAAGACAACAATGTCAAAGGAATAAAAAACAAACAAGAAAGACATTTGAGTAGGTAGATTACTCCTAGTTACTTGCTCTATTTTTTAAGCAAACATCCTTGCTATTTTTCAAAACAAACACACACATTTCCAAACGACTTACAAACATTGAAAACATTTTCAAAAAGACAAACATCTTTGTATACATTCTTACGAACGAGAATCATTACAAAGATTTCCTAAACGAATGACCTCTTTTACAAAATACTTTCAAAACCACACCAAACACATTTTCAAACAACAAAAGCAAGTGATCTAGTAAGTAACTAAGAGCCCATGGAAAACCATGGATGAAAAGGGTGCTAATACCTTCCCTTTTCATAATTTACCCCCCAAACTCAAGAAACAATCTCAAAGGTCTTTCCTGTGCTTTTTCACCTTTCCTTTTGGATAAAAGAAAAGTCGGTGGCGACTCTTGCTAAACCGTAACATTTGCGAACACAAATGCAAAACCTCAAGTCAGTTCTCCCACCGTATCACAGGGGGGTTGCAAGAAATTAAATCCTATTTAACTATTACAACCATATTGAAATGTACAATGCAAGAAAGAAAAAGGACTTATTTTGAAAATGGTTTTTTGCCTTAACGAATTAAGAAAAGAAATAAATAAATTAATAAAAAGAAAATATTTTTATGTTTGTTTTATATTAAATAAAAAGGTATTAATATTGAAAGGGAAATAATGAGAGGTGGAATTAGCATGCTGCTGAAAGCAAAACAAAGGGGATCAAAAGTTTTGATGTTGGGCGCACTGTGGTTCAGAAAGAAGGATCAGAAGTTCTGGATTGATACACTCTGAGGTCCTATAAGAAACATTAGGGGAAAAACACAGAAGTTCTGGGTTGCTGTGTGCTGAAATTCGGAGTGTTAGAACAGTGAGAAATTCTTAGAAGTTCTGTGTATTAAAATAGTGAAGAGAACTCAGAAGTTTAGTATGTGTTAAGACAATGAGTGAACATCATAAGTTCAGTATGTGTTAACAACAAGTGAGCATCAGAAGTTCAGTGTGTTTAAACAGTGAGAAAATCATAGAAGTTTTGTGTGTTAAAACAGTGAAGAGAACTCAGGAGTTTTGTGTTGTGCTAAAACCGTGAATGAAAATCAGAAGTTATGTGCCACATTTCAACTCTTTCCTCATATTAATCAGCACATCAGTAATTTATTCAGTTCTTAACAAACAGAAAATCAAAAGGATAAAAGCACAACAGTTTATAGAAGTTCTAATTCTAATTCTGAGCCTATCCTTAATCAAAAAGTTCTGATCCATAGTTTCTTCTACTTATGCAAGGATATGGCCAACATCAATACTATGATATTTACATATTTAAGGATGTTCTGAATGAAAAGATGCAAAGCCTGAAAGACTTACCTTGAATCTGAAGCGTATGCTTGGAACTTGAACTGCTGCCTTCAGATATTCTGAAGTCAGCAAGATCAACGGAAGAGAAAATACTAAGTTCTTTGATTCAAAAGGGAAGAACAAAGGTTTCATTTTCTGTTTGGGAATCCTGGATTTTTATGAAGGTTTCACAGTTTTCTTTTCTCTCTTTTGAAAATTCTCTCTCTCCAAAAGCCAGCCCCTTAAAAGTGTGATGGAGCAACTTATTTATAGACGGGTTTGTTGCGGTTTTTTGGGGGGGAAACAAATGGGATATGTTGTACCCCAAAATTTGCCCTCTCATTTCATCAACATTTCTCATCACAAGACTCTTGGAACTCAAGATCAAGCTAGGGTTTGCTCTGCTCAAGACACCTCCTTGCACTGTTGACCTAAATTAGGGTTTGAGTTTGCACAGGGATATTTTGACCTACAATGCCCAAAGTGACTTTCATACTTCATGTTGGACTCACGAGTATGTCCATACCAAGTTTCAAGCCTTGATTCAAATTTTTGCCCAGTCAATTGGACAGTTGACCTAGAAATCAGCTATATTGGGGGAAAAGTCAATTGTGGCCAATTGACAGTCAAACCTCATGAAATTTGACCCACATCAACATTATGAACTCATATGAACCATTTGATCAAGTTTGGATCACAATTCCACAATAAATTTGATCAGATCACCAAAAGGGCAAAATGGTCATTTTTAGGGTTTTGACTGCACAGAGGCAATTTTTGACTGTTTGACCTGGCCAATGGAAAATTAAGCTCACACACGGACTTAAGGACTCAATGACATTGTCTTGACCTATTCAACAAGTTCAAAAGATCTCAAATGCATAGGATTGACAGATGAATTTTTCAGTCAACTGATCAAAATTTGACTGTACACTGAAAAGTCAAACTTTGACTTTTTGGTCAAAATCAAGTGTCAAGAGTTATTTTTCATCAAGACATGTCAAATTATGAAACTTGTTCATCAAGAAACCCAAAAATGCAAATTAGGGTTTAAAATGGAAAAATTTCATAACTTAGAAATTTTCTAAGTTATGAAATTTTCTTATTTTTTCCTAACTTTGTCCCATTTTTTCACCAAGACCAAGATGCAAATGGATTCAAACAAAACTTGCAACATGAAAGTTGTAGTACATCACAAAGTCTACAACTTTGATTCATAAAGTTTTCTCAAAAGATGCTTGTATCTCAAGTTATGATTTTTGGAACAAGGGTACCTAAAACTTTTAACTTAGAGAAATTTTGCCCTAATTTAGGCAGGATTTTGACCCATCTTCTTGGCCATTTTTCACATAGTTCCACTTGGAGTTTCAAGTTGCACTTCAAAGATGGATTATATTACATGTTCCAAGATTTCCAAATTGTCCAAGAACTCCTCAAACACCCTTGTGGTTAGAGAGAATCGAATGCTTGAAGTTGGCAAAAACTCACTTTTGTCCATGACCAATACATGTTCATACAAACTTGCATTTTCAAATCAGCATGCTTGGTACTAGCTTGCAGGCCTCAAAACCAATTTATACTCCATAATTTAATGCATAACCATTGAGCTAAGGTATTATCTTGTTCATTTGGACATTGCATACAAGACTAATCTCTATTTGGAAAAAGGTAAAATGCCATTTTTGTAAAATTGCACTTTATGTCAAAACAAGATCCTTGAGGCATGGGGCCATATCCCTGAAGCAAGATTCAATCTACCAATTCCAAGAACCAAGGGAAAAGTGTGCAGCATAATAGAGGGCTCGTACAGGTTTGCATTGAGAACATACACACTCTTGCTTCAAGTAGAAGAAACTTGTAAAATACAAGCCATCTCTCACATCTGTAAAAAACAACTTACACAAACATTGCAAAGAAGTTTCATACCTCCTAACAAGCCAGAAACACGACCCCTTTGCCTCTCAAACTCCCTTGCACACAGAATCACTGTTTTTCTGCAAAACAGGGCAAGCCCTGCAGAACCATCTCCATAATTAAATTCCCTCGTGCATTTTGTCCAAAACCACTTCAAACACCTTCCAACCAACATACCTAAACTATCCAGATCATCCATTGCTAGCTGTAACACCCTTAACACACATTGCCATTTTTGTTTCAAAGCTTTGCAGGTTGAGTTCTGTGGCACGATTCAAGCCATTTGAAAACAAAGTAAGCATTGGGAAAGCTTCATTGGACCTCAGTCAAGCTCAAAAGAAGTTCAAAAATCCTTGAAAGTTGCTACATTGCCCAGCTCGAAGTCAACTGAAACAGGTATTTCATGAACTTCTATCTCTCTATTTAGGAATAGTTAGACTTAGGTTTGTGAATGAAAGATGTTGTATTCATAGCCCTGAAGCCATACATATGCTTAGTTTTCATTTATATTAATCGTGCTAGGAGAATTTTGTTCATGAACTTTCTGAAAAAACTAGGTTAAGAATTAGGGCCAGAGAAATTCTCTCTGGTCTTTGAGAGTTAGTTTAAGTTTTTTATATGGTTGAGTTCGTTGTTTGATGCTCTACAAGTTTCATGTTATGAGTTTTGTCAAAAAATCAAAGAATCAGGAGATAGCCATTGATGTACAGAACGCGCGTTTTGGTGAACAAAGGAGGAAGATGAAGTCTGACTGGGCTGGGCCTGGTTGTTTTTACTTCTAACACCCCATTATTCAGTTTACACCCCCCTGGCCCATTTATTTGAATATTTGTCGTTTTTATTTTTTATTTATTTTTTGTTCTGACTTTATTATTTTTTGTCCAAATATAAAAAATGCAAAAAAATTATTTTCTATATTTTTTCAAATTAATTTGATATTTATTTTTATTTTACTAGTATAAATATGTAAATGATTTATTTTCTTTTATTAAAACTTAAAGAATATTGTAAAAAATATTTACATTTTCATATATATATATATATATATATATATATATATATATATATATATATATATATATATATATATATATATATATATATATATATATATATATATATATATATATATATATATATATATATATATATATATATATATATATATATATATATATATATATATATATATATATATATATATATATATATATATATATATATATATATATATATATATATATATATATATATATATATATATATATATATATATATATATATATATATATATATATATATATATATATATATATATACTTATATACTTTATTTTTATTAAATAATTAGGTCAAAAATACAAAAAAAAAATAATACTTTTTCATTTTTATTAATATTTTACACTAAAAATATCTTTTCTACAATATACTTTTATTTTTTTGTATAAATTAATATATTATTGTATATAATTAATAAATAATACTATTTATTTAAGAATTAGGTTTTTTTGCCCTAAATAACAAAATAATTAAAATTGAATTTTTTATTATTATTTACATTTCATTAAAAAAAATACTTTTTACATACATATAAACTTTTTGCATAATACATTTTATTTAACATTTATTTATTGTATTTTTATTCAATTACTGTACATTTAAATATTGCCTATACATTCGATTTGGTTGTAATAATCTAGAATTTAATTTCTTGTCAAATACCCCCAATTCAAATTTGTACCCCCCTCCCTATATCATGTTGTAATAGTGTAGGCTTTAAATTCTTGCACCTCTTAAATGCTTTCAATTATGCCATGGTTAGACTTAGGGTTTGTATGCAAATAAAATCAACAACTAGCTTGACCTAATCCAAGATAAACATGCATGAAAAACAAACACAAAGCACACTTGCACCCCTAGGGTTTTAATCCACTTGTTGCCTTCAAAAATGGGCCATGGTTGCATGTCAAGTACTTTGGCAAAACAAAAACAAAACAAAAGATTATAGTCCCTCGATGACGCTATCTGAGTTGCCTAAACAAAATGATCAAGTCCCTTAAGAAAATTGCCAAAAATACTTGACACAATTGCTATCATGGTCTATACGATGACCCGCGCCTATCCCGTTTAACATCCTAACACAAGGTTGTTCACCAAATACAATGGTGAAACAACACTGTTAAAAGGGTTTAAAACATAAGAAAGATATTTGAGTAAAATAGGATAGATAACTCTTAGTTACTTGATCAAAACTTGCAAAAACATCCTTGCTATTTTTCAAAACACACTTCACAACACAATTTCAAAACCCTACTTTCAAACATTGAAAACTTTTCAAAAGACAAAAATAACTTTGTATACATTCAAACACGAATCATTACAAAGGTTGCCACAATGATGGCCTCTTTTCAAAACATCTTTCAAAACCACACACAAAGCACCATTTCAAACAATTGAAGAGCACCATTTCAAACAATTGAAAAGCAAAGCAAGTGATCTAAACAAGTAACTAAGAGCCCATGGATAACCATGGATAGAAGGGGTGCTAATACCTTCCCTTTCTATAATCTACTCCTCGAACCCAAGAAAACATCTCAAAGGTCTTTCTTGTGCTTTTTGACCTTTCCTTAGGATAAAATAAAAAGTCGGTGGCGACTCTTGCTAAACCGAAACATTTGCTAACACAAACGCAAAATCCCAAGTCAGTTCTCCCACCGTATCACAGAACTGGCGACTCTGTTGGGGAGAACTTTAAAAGTGGAGTAACCTTAGGGCCTAGATCACCCTTTGGATGATTATTGTTTGCTTTGATTGCTTTACATTTTGGTTCTCTTGTTTGGGCTTGAAATCCTCTACCCGAATTTGGGAAACATTCATAGGTAAATAACAATACATTGTGGAAACTGTGCGAGGTATATCAACATGGTTGAAGCAATAGCTATATTAGTGCGACATATTTGTGAGTACCGGTAGCCTTTGAGTCAATCAAAGAGAATACGGGGCCGCTGAGTGATGTCATAAAGCACTAATGAACTCTTAGAACCTTACTTGACCATCTTGGCCTTTTATTAGGGGTAGTGAGATGACCGGCTTTGGTGCAGTCCGAAGTTGGTAGATACTCGATACTACACTCATTGAGGGTTGTTTTCTTAGAATATTTTGGTCGCTAGTTAAGTGGCTAAACCAAAACAATGAACATAGAAAATAGTCCAGTGATATTGAGCTCCTTAGGACCCGGTTACTATTTATAAGGACAGGTTTGAGCCAACTAACTCAAGAGGGTATTTACCTATGAAACCTCATGCAAGCCTGAAACTAAGGTTTTGTGTGACTTGCTTGTACATGTGATTGTGCATACATCATAAACATCATAAAGCATCATATGCATCCACTAACCATTTCAAGGGTTTGGTTCTTCATCTTTGTTCTTGTTTTGTAGGTCATGGAATCTCTTCGCAGGAAAACAATTCAAGTCAACCTTGTGAGAATCCCTCCTCAACTCAAGGAGCTTACTTCCAGGATTCCAGAGAATTATCTCTTCAGTGAAATACATGGTAGACTTCTCAACTTGGTTAACACAACCATTAAAGAAGACATGGTGAAAGTTCTCTTCCAGTTCTTTGACCCCCTACACCATTGTTTCACATTCCCTGATTACCAGTTGGTGCCTACTTTGGAGGAATTTTCTCAACTCTTGAGAATTCCTATTCTTAATCAACTACCCTACAACGGTACGGAAAAAGAACCAAAGCCTGAAGATGTTGCTCGAGCATTACACTTGCAACCATCTGACATCAAGGGGTATTGGGAAACCAGAAGTGGTGTCAAGGGCTTCTTGGCAAAGTTTCTGTTCGAGAAGGCACAAGACTGCTGGAATTCTCTTGATCTACAAGCCTTTGAAGAGATTGTGGAACTCCTCATCTATGGGTTGGTCTTGTTCCCAAACCCTGATCAGCTTATAGATGTGAATGCTGTCAAGATTTTCATGTCCAGAAATCCTATACCTACATTGCTTGGGGACATCCTACACTCATTTTACACACGAACAATGAGGAAAAGAGGTGTTCTCATGTGTTGTAATCCTCTCCTAGCAAGGTGGTTTATTTCTCACCTTCCACAATCAGTTTTGAAGAATGAGCAGGGTTTAAGATGGTCACAATGATTGATGACCCTCACACATTCTGATGTACATTGGTGTTCTCGGTCCAGAGAAAATGTCATCATCGTTGATCATTATGGGGGAATTCCCTAATGTCCCACTACTTGGCATTAGGGGAGGCATCACCTACAACCTCTGTCTAGCTTTGAGACAATTTGGATATGCTCGGAGGGATGGCCCTCATGACATGCTGATTCCGGACCTGGTTTTTGACTTCGACAATGATAGGCAAGGACTTCGACAAAGGTTCATCAGAGCCTGGAGGATGCCTAACAAGGTGGATAGTAAGACACTGGGGCACAAGAATTCCACCCCCCTTGAGCCTTACCTCAAGTGGGTACGAACCCTCTCCCAGAATCTTATGATGCCATACCCTCACATTCTCCCCTTGATCAAAGAGCCTGTTATGGAAGGAGAGGTTCCATACACCATCCTACATCCTGACATGCCAACATCATGGGAAGAAATGCAAAAGAGTTGGATCCAACTCAAGGAAGAACGGGATACTTTTGAAGCCAGTTTCTATGCCAGTGAGAAGAAGGTTTTGGAGCTTACCTGCCGACTTCACGAGGAGGAAAATCTCAACACTTACATCGCACCAAAGAGGATGCGCAATGTCTTTTTACATTAAGAATTTTGTAATATTTCGCCCATGGGGCACTTATGTACTAACAAATTTCTTCTTAATATGACGTGCGTTCTTTTTGTTTGCAACAAATTTGAATTTTTGAACCCTTGAATGTATTACATGAATAACATACCATTCATCATATGCATAAACAGGTCTTCACGCCAGGTTTCCTTATCTTTCTGCTGTTTATTTCAGCAAGATGGATTTGGAGCAAACGGTAAAGGATGTACAGGCACAAAATTCACAGTTCCAGCAACTCCTCATGACCTTGGCAAAGGGTCAAGAGGACCTCAAAGTTTTGTTGGAGAAGAATAAAGAGAAAAAGAAAAAGAGACCTGGAGTAACCACTTTGGGAAGAAGATTTGAGCATCAGGCCATAAGAGCTCTCGAGTTCCCCTCAACGTCTGACAAAGGGGCCGATAAAGGGAAAGGGACTGCCGTACCTTCTGAATCCGAGGTTAAAGAGGAGGAAGAGTAAGAAGACGAAGACTACTCCGAATAACAGTATCCACCAGCGGATGATAAATATAAGAACCTTGAAGATAGACTGGAAGCTATGGAGTTGCAAAGGGTGCCCGGATTGGATTTTGAAGAACTAGGGCTGGTAGCTGGGATTGTTATCCCTCCCAAGTTCAAGGTGCCAACATTTTCCAAGTATGACGGTTTGTCATGCCCAAAGATGCACCTGAGGTCGTATGTCAGAAAAATCCAACCCCACTCATCCGATAAAGACCTCTGGGTACACTTTTTCCAAGACAGCTTGTCTGGCACGCAGTTAGACTGGTTTTATCAACTCGAGAGATCAGAGGTTCATAATTGGGAAGACTTGGCAGCTACTTTTTATTGTCAGTATCAATACAATGCTGATTTGGCGCCCACTCGTACTCAGTTACAAAGTATGGGGATGGCTTCCAATGAAAGGTTTAAAGAGTACGCCCAGAAGTGGCATGATCTGGCTGGAAGGGTGCAGCCACCGCTATCAGATAGGGAGTTAGTTGACATGTTTTTGGGGACCCTGTCTGGCCCTTTCTTCAACCATCTAATCGGGAGTTCTTCCTCGGGATTTACTGAACTAATTTTGACCGGCGAAAGGGTTAAGGCCGGTATTAAGAGTGGAAAGATTCAAAAGGATGCTTCCGCATCCACAACTGTTAAGAAACCCTTCCCAGCCAAGAAGGAAGCATCTTCTGTGTATTCTCAGAAGGGGCAGGGAAGAACTGAACACCGGCCGACTATAGGGGATGTGATGATTCAAAACTCGTCAAATGATCAACCTCGTAACAATCAATCGAAACCTAATCAACAACGGGTGGAAAGGCCACAACGGCAGTTCACCCGCATCAACATGATGCCCGCTCAGGTACTTCCTCATTTGTTGAAGCTGAATCTGACCAGTTTGAAGGAAGCACCAAAGAAACCTAACACCTCCTCTCCATACTACCACTCTAATGCAAAGTGTGCTTACCATTCCGACAGTGTTGGGCACGATACCAACAATTGCTGGGCGCTTAAGAACAAAATCCAGGATCTGATTGATGCTAAGGAAGTAGAATTTGATGCTCCTCAGAAGCCCAATGTTATATCTGCTCCGATGCCCAAGCACGACCACAATATTCATGCTGTTATGGAGGACACTCATGTTACTGATGTTGTTGAACTGCTGACACCGTTACTTGTGATTAAGGAAAATTTGTTGAGAGCCGGGATCTTTCCTGGTTGTGATAAAGACTGTTATTTTTGTTTGAGCATACGAGGTGATTGCCCAATGTTGAAGTCAGGTGTCCAACGCCTGATGGATACCCAAGAGATACTTTTCCAGAAAACCCCTATTGATACCTTCAATCCTGTTACTCCTGATACTTTTACTACTACAGCCAACGATATTGCAATCATAACCATTTCCGACAATCCTCCCAAGGCTTGTAAAAGGCCTGTCAGGATTACACCCAACTCTGAATGTGTACCTTTAAAGATCACCATGTCAGGACCTGTCCCGTACCAATCAAGCAAAATGATACCATGGAACTATGGGGGAGAAATCTTCTACCATGGTATCAAACAAATCGAAACAGTCCAAGAGATTTTTGAAGAAGAAAACCCTGATGTAGGGAACATCGCAGGTACAAGCAAAATAACCCGCAGTGGCCGGATCTTTTCTCCAGAGATTTCTCCCCCTCGAGCAGTTTTCGGACCCTAGAAAGCTTCTGCACCTGTTGGACCATCTGTGCAAGGCCCAGTGATTGAAGAACTGGATACTCCTGAAGTAAAACCATCTGCTAAAACTACCGACAAGGGTAAGGGGATACTGGAAGTGCCTGTCAGGACGAAGGCCCATGCTGTGGTTATCCCCGAAACCACTCATAAAGAAATGGATGAAATCTTGAAAATAATCAAAAAAGTGACTACGACGTTGTGGAACAGTTAGGGCAGACCCCTTCTAAAATTTCAATGTTGGCTCTTCTACTCTGTTCTGAGGCCCACGCTAAGGCCCTAATCAAATTCTTGAAGGCGACACATGTTCCCCAATAAACTTCGGCTGATCAGTTTCAGGAATGTGTGGCCAGTCTTACTGCTGATAATGGCCTTGGCTTTTCCGATGCTGACTTAACTCCCAAAGGAAGGAAACACAACAATGCGTTACATGTTTCAGTTGAATGTCGGGGAACCACTCTCGCCCATGTCTTAGTTGATACTGGTTCTTCCTTGAATGTGTTGCCAAAGAAAGCCTTAGACCGTTTGGACTGCGAAGGGCTGACTCTCAAACCTAGCAACATCGTTGTTAGGGCTTTTGATGGGTTCAAAAGAATGGTTCATGGAGAGGTTGATATTCCTATCAAAGTAGGCACATAAGTTTTCAACTCAACCTTTTACGTGATGGACATCCGTCCATCATATTCGTGTTTGCTAGGAAGGCCGTGGATCCATCATGTCGGGGCAGTTACCTCCTCTTTGCACCAAATGTTGAAATATCCTGTTAAGGGCAAGATTATAACAGTGCGCGGCGAGGAAGAGTATATGATAAGTCATCTCAATTCCTTCCTCTATGTGGAGTTGGATGGTGAGTTCATCGAAACGCGTTTCCAACATTTCGAGGAAGTATCTCCTGAGGTAGCAGTTGCAAAGACAATGGTCGAGATGCCTACCGTTCCCAAGCATGTATCTAGGATGGCATCTCTCAAGGACGCAGAGGCGGTGATCAAAGAAGGGAAGAGTACAGTATGGGGGAAATTTCCTGACTTTCCCCATAAGACAGACAAGTTTTGGTTATGGTTCACTACTGAAGGACAAAAGGCTATGCGTCGCTCCAAGATTGGAAGACCACCCGTCAAGATCTCACACCATGGAATCAATGATGTAGAAGATGAAGATGAAGAGAGCCACTTTGAAGATTGGATCTTTCCGACTGTCGAAGGGGGTTTGAGCAACTGGGAAGCAAAGGATTTTGTTCCCATCACCTTTATCAACCAGTAATTTTATCTTTGAACAATTTCCCATTTTTATGGTCTGTAATAACTAAAACAATTCGCACACTATTTTCACCTCATGCCTTGCCCGGGGCATGTAGGTCCATTTGTAAGGGCTTGATTTTCTTCATAATCATATGCCATGTTTTAATGAATCATTGGACGTTTTTCATCTATAAACTGTTGTGTTCATTTTCTTTCCTTTTGCATTTTTGTTTGTTTAAGGATGGCTATCCCGTACACACACCCACACTCACAAATGCAGGTACCCATCCACTCCGGATTCCATGGGTGACTATTCTGCTTTAGCCTTCGATAACTCTGAAGATTTGGTCAATCATGCTGAGTACGAAGTTGACGAAGATTGTGAAGTGCCGGAAGAGTTAGCCAGACTTCTACAACAAGAAGAGAGGGCCATTCTGCCTCATGAAGAGTTGCTAGAAACCATCAACTTGGGGACAGAGGAAGACCGGAAGGAAGTAAAAGTGGGTGCCAACGTGGAACCAAATGTCAAGGAGCGCTTAGTGAAATTATTGAATGATTATGTTGAAATCTTCGCCTGGTCTTATGAAGACATGCCAGGTGCGATACGGTGGGAGAACTGACTTGAGGTTTTGCGTTTGTTTTCGCAAATGTTTCGGTTGAGCAAGAGTCGCCACCGACTTTTTATTTTATCCTAAGGAAAGGTTAAAAAGCACAGCAAAAACCTTTGAGATGTTTTCTTGGGTTCGGGGAGTAGATTATAGAAAGGGAAGGTATTAGAACCCTTTCTATCCATGGTTATCCATGGGCTCTTAGTTACTTGCTTAGATCAACTTGCCTTGATTTTCAGTTGTTTGAAATGGTGCTTTGTGTGTGGGTTTGAAAATGTTTTGAAAAGAGGCCAATGTGGTGGCAACCTTTGTAATGATCCATGTTGGGATGTATACAAAGATGTATGTCTTTTGAAAAGTTTTCAATGTTTTTGAAAATTGTTTTGAAAGTGTGTTGTGATGTGTGTTTTTTTTGAAAAATAGGCAAGTGTTTTTATTTTGCAAGTTGGCAAGTAACCAAGAGCTAATCTACCCTAAATTTCTCAAAGATCATTGCTATGTTTTAAACCTTTTAACAATTTTGTTCCACCATTGTATTTGGTGGACAATCTTGTGTTAGGATGTGAACGGGACAGGCGCGGGTCATCGTTTAGACCATGATTGCAATGGTGCCAAGTATCTTTGGGCAATTTTTCCTTTAAGGGACTTGATCATTTTTTAGGCAACTTTCAAAAGCGTCATCGAGGGACTATGATCATTTGATTGTTTTGTTTTTGCCAAAGATACCTAACATGCAATATGGCCCATTTTTGAAGGCAACAAGTGGAGTACCCTAGGGGTGCAAGTGTGATTAGTGTTGTCCATTTTCATGCTTGTTTATCTTGAATTTAGGTCAAACTGATTGTTGTTTTTGATTTGCATATAAAACCCTAATTCTAACATGGTATAATTAGAAAGCTTAAAAATGCGAAATTAAAAGTCCTAAGTTATTACACAATGATCATGGGAGTGGGGGTACAAATGTTCAAATGGGGATGAGACTTCATAGGAGGATAGTGTCCAATATTTACAACCAAATTGAATTGCGCAAATATAAATGCGAAGATATATAAGAAGAAAGCAATATATATATATATATATGTGAAGGTATTTTTGTGTAAGTGTATATTTTATTCACAAATAAAATAAAAATAAATAAAAGAAAAGTTAATTTTTGAATATTTTTATGTTTAGGGCAAAAACCCTAATTTTGCTAAATAAGAGGCATTAATTATTTATTAAGTATTATATACAATATTTGTTAATTATGTGTAAAAAATAAATAAAAAGAAGGTATATTGTCAAAAAAAGATTTTTAAGTCAAATATTAGTAAAAAATAAAAATGTATTATTTTTTATGTTTTTAAACTAAATATACTAATAAATATATAAATATTAATATTATTTACTAAATATATTAATCATGTATAAAAATGAAATATTTAATATTTACAAAAAAAAAGGTATATTTTTTTAGAAAATGTTTTCAAAGGTAAAATAAAATAAAAATCAGAAAAATAAAAGTGTTTTGTATTATTTCTTTGTATTTTAAATAGAAGTATTATGTTTATTTTATGTACAAAAAGAAATAAAATCAAATAAATATCAAATAAAAATGTAAAAATGTGAGAAAAATAATTTTAATATTTTTTCAAGCTTAAATAAAATAAATGAATCAGAAACAAAAATCAAAAGTCAAAAATAATAAAAATAAAATGCAATGGGCCAAGGGGGTGCATATGTGAGAATGTGGTGTAAAAAGAAGAAAAATCACAGGCCCAACCCATGAAAGGTTGTCTTCAACCTTCAGACAACAACATTTGAAAAAAACGCGCCTTTTCTTCCCTGCTTGCTATCTCTTGATTCTTTGATTTTCAGCACAAACTCATAACATGAAAAATGTCAAGCATTGAACCACGAATCCAGACATATAAAAAACTTAACCTAACTCTCAGAAATGAGAGAGAATTTCTCCATCCCTAATTCTTGACCTAAGTTTTTATCAATGTTCAGATTCAAAATACTCTCAACATATGCAATATAAATGGAAAGTGAAGATATGTATAGTTTCAGGGCCATGAGCATGACATTTTTCATTCATAAATATAAGCCTAACTCTTCCTAGATTGAGAGATAGAGATCCATGAACTTACCTGTTCAGCTTGGATCGTGCTTGGCAATGGAGGTACTTTCAAGGCAAGGTAAGGATTTGTATAGCTTGCTTGATGTCCAGGGATGCTATTCCAATGCTTGGTGTGCTTTGAATCTTGCTATATCAAGCTGCAGAAGTCAACCTGCAAGAGAGAAAAGTGAAAATGGCAAAACTGGTTAGAGGTGTTACAGTCTGCTTCCAATGCTTGGGACAGTTTGTATGGATGGTAGGGAATGTGTTTGAACTGGTTTGGATGAAAATGCACGAGTGGATTGAGCTATGGGATTCAAACTGCAGCTTATGCCCTATTTTTGCAGTTTTATGGTGTTTCTGTGAATGGGGAGATATTGAAGGTGATAGGCTCGTGTTTCAGGTCAGGTTGGATGTTTGGAAGATGCTCAAGAATTTTGTCTAAGCTTGTGGTTGCAGCAATGTGTGTTGGTGTTACAAAATGCCAAGTTTCTTGTAATGTAAGTCAAAATGCCAAGTGCTGGTACAGGCTCCTCTAGGCCCCTCTAATGTGCTGCTAAATTTTCCCTTGATCAGTGGAATTAGCTCAAAAACTTGTGCCAAAGAGATTTGCCTTGTACTACTTGGATTGCAAATTTGACATAAAGTTAATCTTTTCAAGAATAGATAAAATGCTTTTTCCATTTATGGCTTAAACTTCCATGTAATGACCAAATGAGCAAAATAATGTCTTGGCACAATGGATTAGCATTGAATTTATGAGTGTAAATGAGATTTGAGGCCTGTAATCTAGGAGTGCAAGCTGAGTTCAAAAATGCCTAAGTGTATGAACATGAAAATTGGCCATGAGCAAAGTGAGTTTTGCCTATATTGCCAAATTCGATTCTCCACAACCACAAGGTTGTTTGATGAGTTCTTGGACATTTTGGAAATCTTGTAATGTGTACTACAATCCATCTTTGTAATGCAAATTGAAATTCCAAGTGGAAGCATGTGGAAAGTGGCCATGAAGTTAGGCAAAAATCCTGCCTAGAATAGGTCAAAAATTTTCTAAGTTAAGAATGTTTTGCACCTTTGTTCCAAAAATCATAACTTGAGCTACAAGCTTATTTTGAGTAAACTTTGTGAATAAAAGTTGTATATTTTGCAATGGACTACAACTTTCATGTTTTGACTTTTGTTTGAATCCAAATGCATCTTGATGAAAAAAATGGGACAAAGTTAGGAAAAAATTAGGGATTTTCATAACTTAGAAAAATTCTAAGTTATGAAAATTCTTCATTTTAAACCCTAATTTGCAATTTTTGATTTCTTGATGAACAAGTTTCATGTTTTGACATGTTTTGATGAAAAATGAATCTTGACATTGATTTTGACCAAAAAGTCAAAGTTTGACTTTTCAGTATATAGTTAAAAATTGATCAATTGACTGGAAAATTCATCTGTCAATCTTGTGCATTTGGGATCTTTTGAACTTTTTGAACATGTCAAGACAATTCCATGGGGTCCTTGAGTCCATATGTGAGCTTGGTTTGCCATTGGCTAGGTCAAACAGTCAAAAATTGCCTTTGTGCAGTCAAAACCCTAAAAATGACCATTTTGCCCTTTTGGTGATCTTATCAAATTTCTTGTGGAATTGTGATCCAAACTTAACCAAATGGTTCATATGAGTTCATAATGTTGATGTGGGTCAAAAATCATGAGGTTTGACTGTCAATTGGCCACAGTTGACCTTTCCCCAATACAGCTGATTTCTAGGTCAACTGTCCAATTGACTGGGCAAAGATTGGAATCAAGGCTTGAAACTTGGTATGGATAAACTTGGGAGTCCAATATGAAGCATGAAAGTCATCTTAGTCATTTTAGGTCAAAACATCTTTGTGCAAACACAAACCCTAATTTGGGTCAACAGTGCAAGGAGAAGTCTTGAGCAGAGGAAACCCTAGTTGGATCTTGAACTCCAAGGGTGTTGTGGTGAGAAAATGTTGAGGAAATGGGAGGGAAAATTTTGGGGTACAACAGTTGCCCCTGTTCAATCTTCTTGAACCTGAAGAGTTAGATTGGCAAGTTTGCCTTTCGCGACTCGAGGGTAAAAGGAGATTGGACACTAGAGTGCCCGGAAATTTGCAGTCGCATGCTGGAGTATCATCAATGTGATGGCGGGAATGGGCTTATAGATTCCATTTGGAGACGTGACAGAACCTTGTCGGGAATGGGCTTATAGATGCCATTTGGAAGTGTTGATCGCGTAGGAGATTCCTTAGCGAGAACTTGCGTACTTTGAGAAAGGAAGATGTTTCCTGGCTTGTTACAGGTGTTGATCTTCAGTCTCTTCATGCAGATATGCCCTAGCTGGATACAGGTATCGAATCTACAATTGGTTGCTCACAGATGTGCCCTGGCTGGATACATGAATTGAATCTGGAAAATGTTATCGACAGATGTGCCCTGGCTGGATACAGGTATCGAATCTGGAATTGGTCGTCTTCAGATGTGTCCTGGCTGGATACAGGTATCGAATCTGGAATTGGTCGTCTTCAGATGTGCCCTGGCTGGATACAGGTATCGAATCTGGAATTGTAAAAGGTTGGTAGAGATGGCTTTCCTGGCTGGATACAGGTGTAAACCTCTGATTTGAGAATGAAAGATAATTTCCTGGCTTGTTACAGTGGTTGACCTTCAAACTCTTCATGCAGATATGCCCTGGCTAGATACAGGTATCGAATCTACAATCAATCACTCACAGATGTGCCCTGGCTAAATACAAGAATCGAATCTGGATTTGTGATATTTGATAGTAATCATCTTTTGGATTGATCTTTTTCCTGAAAAGGCAAAATATCAGTGGTATGCAATGTCATGATGTATGAGATGCATGATGTCATGATGCTCAAAATGAGTTAGTGTTGTATGCACTTTGTCATGTATGTAAATAGGATGTATGAAATATGAAACGTCTATGAATGTATTTTCGTCTAGGAAAATAAATCCTTGACAACTGGCCGGGGAATCAAATCCTGGGCTGATGTTGAAGAGAAGAGTTCTTCGTTTCTGCTGGGGATTATGGTTGCAAGAATAAACCGATAGGAGAAGATGACTCCGTTGGGGCATAAACTTGTTGGAGAGATTACTCTGAGGGGAATAAACTCTATGGGAAGAGACAGTTCGCTGAGGCTTTGATGAGGGCTTCGCTGGGATTCTGCTGATAAGTTATGTTGGAGAATTTGATGAACTCCGCTGGGGGTAGGAAGAGCTTCGCCGAGGACGGACTTTCCGTGGTAATTAGCTGAGGATAACCCAGTTATAAGCCCTGATGGGAAGTAACTTCTGAATAAATTCGGGGAGAGTCGTTCGTACTCTGTAGGGAATAAGCTTCCAGAATCTACTGGGGATAAGCTTCCAAGACCTGTTGGGGAAAAAAAATTGAGACTGTACTGGGGTGCTGGTATTCCGCCGGGGAACAATCTCATATTAAGACTGCCGGGGACGCTTGTTGGGGGATGTCTATACTCCGCTGGGGATTGTTGAGGTAGCTTGGTCATGTTCTTCAGTTGAACCTACCTTGATACCTTGGCGAACAAAGCAACTAGACCACTTGGTCACTTCAAAATTGCCCCCTGTTTCTGATGTCACCTGCCATTAATCCTTTGTTTCGTATGTAAATATTTATGATCTAGCAATTTAATGTCAAATGCATATATCAAAAATGAGCATTGGACGTTCTTTGCAAAACAAAACAGAAAAAAGGGAAAACAATGGATAATTTGTCTGCAAAATTGAATTTGTATTGATTTTGAATTTTGCCTGTAAATAGGCGTTTATGTACAGGAGGCTGACGTCCTAGTAAGAGAACGCCGCTGAATAACATAGAGTTTATACAATTTTGAAAAGGAAACAAAACAGCTATGTGAAAACTAATCCCACTGGGTTCCAACTCTGTTATCGCCTTTATGTCTTCAAGCGTCTCATCATTTTTCCACTTAGTTGAAGATGAAGCTGATAGATCGATGCCGAAGTCTGAGCCTTGATAGTTGATGCCGAATTACGGATGCAAGGTGATCCAATGAGACATAGTATTACGCTTCATCCCTAACTTTTTCCTGGACCGCCCTTTCGGGTTTTCAGTCCACCGGGATACCCATTTTTGCCCAAGCCGCCTTTTCAGGTTTTCGACTTGCCGGGTGTATAGATTTTTTTCATTTCATCCCTTATTTTTGCCCGAACCCTTTTGGTTCGCCGGGAAGCCCTTATTTTTGCCTAGGTGTGTCAACCTAGCGGGTCCTTAGTTCACGCGTAGTATCTTTTTACTATGTCTGCATTGGCGGGGTGAGGGAGGTCGTCACCATCCATGGTAGTTAGAATCATAGCTCCTCCTGAGAAGATATGCTTAACCACAAATGGCCCTTCATAGGTAGGGGTCCATTTTCCCCTGGGATCACTTTGAGGAAGGATGATGCGCTTGATCACCAGGTCTCCGACTTGATACTCTTGTCGTCTGACTTTCTTGTTAAATGCCCTGATCATCCGTTTTTGGTACGTCTGACCATGACAAATAGCAGTGAGCCTATTTTCGTCAATTAGATTTAATTGATCAAGCCGAGTCTGGATCCAGTCATCTTCGCTCAAGTCTGTATCCTTCATTATCCGGAGAGAGGGTATCTGGACTTCAATAGGCAAGACTGCTTCCATGTCGTAGACCAAGGAAAAGGGAGTTGCCCCTGTTGACGTCCGTGCTGAGGTACGGTACCCATGAAGAGCAAACGGTAACATTTCGTGCCAATCTTTGCAGGTCACTGTCACCTTCTGCACAATCTTCTTGATATTCTTATTTGCTGCTTCTACAACCCCATTCATCTTCGGCCGGTAAGGTGAAGAGTTGTGGTGATGTATCTTGAATTGTTCGCAGAGCTCAGTGATTATTTTGTTGTTAAGATTGGTACCATTATCCGTAATGATCCTCTCAGGTACACCGTATCGACAGATCAGGTTGTGCCGAATGAACTGTGCCACGACGCTCTTGGTTACGGTGGCGTAGGAAGCTGCCTCAACCCATTTCGTGAAGTAATCAATCGATACCAAGATGAAACGATGCCCGTTGGATGCCGTCGGTCGGATCTTGCCGATCATATCAATGCCCCACATTGCAAAAGGCCAAGGTGCCGTCAGGACGTTCAGTGGCACCGAAGGAATATGCACCTTATCAGCATAGATCTGGCATTTGTGACACGTCCGAGAATGTTGGTAACAGTCGGCTTCCATTGTGGACCAGAAATATCCTGCCCGAAGGATTTTCTTTGCCATGGTATGTCCACTGGAATGTGTTCCGAAGGTACCTTCATGTAGCTCCGCCATGATATTTTCTGCTTCAGTCTTATCCACACAACGCAGTAGGGTTGAGTCATGGTTTTGCTTGTACAGAATGTCGTTGCTGAGGAAGAACTTTGCCGCGAACCTTCTCAGGAATTTCTTGTCGTTAACAGATGCACCTTCGGGGTATTCTTGAGCTTCCAAGTACCTCTTCACTTCATGATACCAGGGTTTCTCTGTTACCTCCTCGGCCTCAAGATCACAGCAATATGCAGGTTCGTCCAATTTCCAGATAATGATCTGGGGCGCTTCGTTGTCCCATTTGACTTTGAACATTGAAGACATCGTAGCTAACGCGTCCGCCAACTGATTCTCCTCTCTTGGGAAGTGTTCAAAAGTTATCTCTTCGAAGTGGGGAAGCAACGTCAATACATACTCCTTGTAAGGAATAAGATTTGGATGTTTCGTATCTCACTCGCCTTTGACCTGATTGATCACAAGAGCGGAATCTCCGAAGACACTCAGAAACTTGATCCTTAGGTCAATTGCAGCTTGGATACCCATGATACATGCCTCATACTCCGCCATGTTGTTGGTGCAGTTGAAACATAACCGAGCGGTGAGTGGAGTATGAGTGCCTTTGGGGGATATGATCACAGCGCCAATACCATTACCCAAAGCGTTCGAGGCTCCGTTAAAATGCATAGACCATCGGGATCCTTCCTCAGGTCCTTCATCCGGTCCAGGTACTTCACAATCAGTTACTACCATGATATCTTCGTCTGGAAATTCAAAGTTCAACGATTGGTAATCGTCCACAGGTTGGTGTGCCAAATGGTCTGCCAATACACTTCCTTTGATTGCTTTTTGAGTTGTGTACTGGATGTCATATTCCGTCAAGATCATTTGCCATCTTGCTATTCTTCCGGACAGAGCAGGCTTTTCGAATATGTACTTGATTCGATCCATTTTTGAAATCAACAAAGTAGTGTGAGTCAACATATACTGTCTCAGCCAGCGAGCAGCCCATACCAGAGCGCAGCATGTTTTCTCGAGCAGTGAGTACCGAGTCTCACAGTCGGTAAACTTTTTGCTCAGGTAATAAATAGCGTGCTCTTTTCGGCCAGACTCGTCATGCTGCCCCAGCACACACCCCATTGAGTTGTCAAGCACTGTCAAGTATAGTATTAGAGGTCTCCCTTCCACTGGTGGCATGAGGATGGGTGGTTCTTGGAGATACTCTTTTATCTTTTCAAAAGCGGCCTGACATTCATCGTTCCAACGTACTACTTGATCTTTCTTTAGCAGCTTGAAGATTGGTTCACAGGTAGCAGTTAGATGCAAGATGAATCGGGCAATGTAGTTCAGACGTCCTAGAAAGCCTCTGACTTCTTTCTCTGTCTTGGGAGTCGACATCTCTCGTATGGCTTTCACCTTGGCAGGGTCCACTTGAATACCTTTGTCACTTACAATGAAACCCAGCAATTTTCCAGACCTCACCCCAAAGGTGCATTTGTTTGGGTTAAACCTCAGCTTGTACAACTTCAGACGGTCAAACAGCTTCCGTAGATGGTCAAGGTGTTCCTCCTCAGTTTGAGACCTTGCAATCATATCGTCAACGTACACTTCTATCTCGTGATGGATCATATCATGAAATAAAGCAACCATGGCGCGTTGGTAGGTTGCCCCAGCATTTTTCAACCCAAATGGCATGACCTTGTAGCAAAAGGTGCCCCACTGAGTAACGAAAGTGGTCTTCTCCATGTCTTCAGGAGCCATCTTGATCTGATTATAACCGGAGAAGCCGTCCATGAAGGAGAAAACTTTATGCTGAGCAGTATTATCAACCAGAACGTCGATATGAGGCAGAGGGAAATCATCCTTAGGGCTGGCCCTGTTCAAATCCCTGTAATCAACACATATTCGGACCTTACCATCTCTCTTTGGCACTGGAACCACGTTGGCAACCCACTGAGGGTAAGAAGTCACTGCTAGAAACCCGGCATCAAATTGTTTCATAACCTCGGCTTTGATTCTCTCTGACATCTCTGGACGCATGCGGCGGACCTTCTGTTTTACCGGAGGGCAGCCTTCCTTGGTAGGCAGGTGATGAACCACAATGTCGGCATCCAAACCAGGCATGTCTTCGTAAGACCAAGCAAAGATTTCCATGTAGTCATGCAGCATCTGAATCAACTGTTGTTTCACACTGAGCTCTAGATTGGCACCAATCTTGACTTCCTTTCTATCTGTCTCAGTACCCAGATTTACCGTTTCCACTGGCTCTTCATGCGGCTGAATGGCCCTCTCTTCCTGGAGTAGCAGTCTTGCAAGTTCACCAGGCACTTCGCAATCATCTTCACCCTCGTCTTCGGCTAAGTTGATCGGATTTTCGAAGTCATAACTGGCAGTAGCAGAGTCGCTACCAGTGAGATCCATAGTGGATTGGAACCTGTATAAGTGAGTGTGTGTAAATATAGCTGTTTTGCAATATATGATAAAGAAAGAAATGGAGCACAAGATTTGAAATGCAACAAACGTCCAATGTTTTGATTAATGATATATGAAAATGTCATACAAAAGCCATCACAAATGGAGCCACGGTGCCCCAGGTAGGACACCGAGCCATAAAAGTTTCAACATATTGTTTGTTACAAATTGAAAACAAAAGAGTTCATTACTGAGTGACAAAAGTAATAGGTGTAAAGTCTTTGGCAGTCCAGTTGCTTGGTCCATTGTCGGTTGTTGGGTAGATCCAGCTGTCAAATTCCGCTTCCTCCACGTCGTCCTCAATAGCATTCACTCCTGGGTTGGTGATGAACACCGGAGGTTTTCCGATCCTTGCTTTGCGAACAACCCTCTGAGCCTCTGCAGTGAAGCCCAGCCCAAACTTGTCAGTCTTCGGAGTGAAGTCAGGAAGTCGACCCCAGTTTGCGCACTCGCCTTTCTCAATCACAGCCCGGGCATCCTTCAAGGAAACCATCTTCAAAGGAGGGTCTTCAATCACAGTTTCAGCCGACGCCAACGTCTGAGGCACCTCTTCAAAGTGTTGAAAGGGGGTCTCAATGAATTCCCCATCCATTTCTATGTATCGGAACGAGTTCAAGTGGCTGACCATATACTCTTCTTCCCCTTGGACTGTAACAATATTTCCTCTGACTGGGTACTTAAGCTTTTGATGTAGTGTGGAGGTCACCGCTCCAGCCTTATGGATCCATGGACGACCCAATAAACATGAATAGGATGGACGGATATCCATCACATAGAAAGTAGAATCAAAAACTTGGGAACCAACCCTGATTGGAATGTCAACCTCGCCATGTACCATCCTCTTCGAACCGTCAAAGGCTCGGACAACAATGTTACTGGGCTTGAGTTCCAGACCCTCACAATCCAATCTGTCTAGGGCCTTCTTGGGCAATACATTCAATGAACAACCGGTGTCCACCAACACATGGGCCAGAGTAGTGCCCCTGCATTCAATAGAGACATGCAGGGCATCATTATGGTTCTTTCCTTTTGCAGTCAGATCGGCGTCAGAAAAGCCCAACCCGTTATCAGCAGTCAAGTTAGCCACACAATCAGTAAATTGATCAGCAGATGTTTCTTGTGGCACATGAGCTGTTTTCAGAAAGGAGATCAGGGCTTTGGCGTGGGCCTCTGAACACAATAACAGTGATAGCATATAAATTTTTGATGGGGTGTGCCCCAACTGCTCAACAACATTGAAATCACTTTTCTTGATAATCTTGAGGATCTCCTCCATCTCTTGCTGGGAGGCTTCAACAGCGGTCGTCTTCGGTGCCTCCGTCCGGGCAGGCAAATCAGTAGCAACTCCTTTGCCCCGAGCATTAGAGGACTCGGCGGCAGGGGTAGACACAAGAACTTGATTTGGAAGGGAAACATGCACACTTGCGGGTGTGATGATAAGAGGTTTCTGAATAACTGGTGGTGAAATATCTGGTGAAAACAGCCTACCACTGCGAGTAATCTTGGCAGGTCCAGTGATGCTACTGACACCGGTACTTGTATCAAATTCTTGCTTCACTCCAAGCACATAAACATCTGCCCCATAGTGCCACGGGACAGCTTTGTCGGATGTATAAGGGAGAGGCCCCGGAACTGTAATAATGATGGGAGCAACTTTCTGAGTGGACATAATTTTGACAGGCTTCTTTGAAGGAGCCTTGGGAGGTTTGTTGAAAATAGTGACAATAGAAACTTCTTCGGTAGGGACAGCAGGAACGACAATCTTCTCAAACAAGATTTCCTTGCTATCCATCAGGCTTTGGATACCTGATTTCAGCAAAGGATAACCAAAAGGCGAAACAGCATATAGAAGGCAATCTTCATCACATCCCGGAAATAAACCGGCTAGCAACAGATTCCTTTTAACAGTTGATAACGGAGTAACAATCTCTTCCACGGAGGCTACATATCGGTCTTCTTCTACAGCACTCACTCCATGTTGGGGCATGGGAGCAGTCACAACATTGGGTCTTTCAGGTGCCTTAAACTGTATTTCCTTAGCATCTATAAGGTCTTGAACCTTATTCCTCAGAGCCCAGCAATTGTCCATAGTATGCCCGGGGCTATCAGAGTGATAAGCGCAACGGGCGTTGGGGTTGTATTTTGGAGAAGTTGTATTCACCACCTTCGGAGCTTCCTTGAAAGTTACCAGATTGGTTGACAGTAGTTGCGACAAAATCTGAGACAGGGTCATGTTAAGCCGAGTGTACTGCCTTTTGGGCCTCTCACGCCTTTGTTGATTATACTGCTGAGGAGCAGCAATAGGCTTTGAAATGACCAATGCATTAACAGCTTGGCGGTGTTCCGGCTTAACTTGTCTTCTGGGACCATAAACGGCACTAGCTTCCTTTTTGAAAGGCTTCTTCTCAATATTTGCGGAGGCACCTTTCTGTATCTTCCCTGACTTGATACCAGCTTCTATCCTTTCACCAGTCAAGATCAAATCTGTAAACCTAGCGGAAGAATTACCAATCAGATGATTGAAGAATGGACCAGACAGGGTCCCTAGAAACATGTCAACAAGTTCACGGTCAGTCAAAGGAGGCTGCACCCTGCCAGCCAAGTCTCTCCACTTTTGCGCATATTCCTTGAATCCTTCGCCCGTTCCCAGTGACATACCCTGAAGTTGGGTACGCGTGGGAGCGAGGTCAGAATTCTACTGATACTGTCTATAAAACGCAGTAGCCAAGTCCTCCCAGTTTCGGATACTGGCTCCATCTAACTGATAGAACCATTCGAGTTGAGACCCCGAAAGGCTATCCTGAAAGAAATGGATCCATAGGTTCTTGTCTGCAGTGTAAGGTTGGATCTTCCTTACATATGATCTGAGATGCAGCTTAGGACAGGAAGCTCCGTCGTACTTCGCAAAGGCAGGCGCCTTGAACTTGTGTGGGATCACCACCCCAGAAGATAAACCTAAATCTCTGAAATCCAACCCCGGCACATTTTGAATCTCCATGGCACTTAAACGGTCCTCTAGTTGCTTGTATCTGTCTGCAGCAGGAGGGTACTGTTTGTCATTGTAATCCGTCTCGTTTTCGGAGACTGCAGGACTAGGAGCCCTTCCCCCTTAGGGACTGTCTTTCTCTGCAGAGGAAGTAGCCTGATCAGCCTCATTATGGAGTGTATTCCCAAACCTGCATCCAGTGTTGAACAACACAGTCCTCTTCTTCTTCTTCTTCAAGAGTAGAGTCTTCAACTCTTGTTGACCTTGGGCTAAGCTCATGACCAGCTCTTGAAACTGGGCGTTCTGGGCCTGGAGGGCCTTGATAGCTTGTTCGTTGGATGATTCAGGATTCATGATGACTGTTCAAATAAACAGCGAAGAAGATTAAGCAACCTGTGGAAAAAAGGGTACCTGTTATGCATATGATGCAATGAGATGCGTATGATTTATGTTTTCAAAGACAAACGAGATTCAACTTTGTAGACAAAAGGGAAACACACTTCATTAGATTCAAACTTTAAATTGTTCATAAACTTGGCCTTAGGCATTACAGGAATGAAAATACTGAAAAGGAAATAAAAGCTGTAAAAGGAAACATTCAAAGCCCATCAGTGCTCCCATGGCCTCCTCTTCTCAGTATGGATATAGTCATTCAGGATCCGCTCTTCCTCCAATTTCTTAGTCAGCTTCTGGATCTTCCGTTCCTGTTCGTTGAACTTTTCCCGATAAAAATCCCGTTCTTCCTTTAGCTGCACCCAAGATCTCTTTAGTGTATCAATATCAGTGGGTATCTGAGGAGGGAGGACAGTTGGAGGAACCCCGTCTTCATCAGGAGATTCAAGAATGATAGGTCTGACAGCTTCGTATGGCATACCTAACTTCTGAGCACGGATGCGGACCCATCTGCAATAGGGTTCCATTGGTAGAGAAGTCTTTGGTCCCAACTCATGTGGGTCAGCTTTGTGAATTTTGTCCCAAGCCTTAATGAATCCATGGCGTAGTTTGTCACTGTCTACCTGAAATTCAAAATGGAAGTGAGGAACCAACATCTCATGAGGCCCTACTCTTATGGCTCTTCCAAACTGACAGAGAGCTAAACATGGATTATAAGAGATTCCTCCCTGGGTGCCGATCAATGGAACATTAGGGTATTCTCTGCAACAACCAATAACAGCTACCTCATCCAAACCTCTGAGAGTCCAAGTGATGTCATTATCAGTGAGAGACATTAACCTATGAGCCCAACCCTTTCCTTCTTCATTCTTCAGCACGAACTTAGGAAGGTGCAAAATAAACCACCTCACTAGCAAAGGAGTACAACACCATGGAGTTCCCCGTCTTCGGGCAATACGAGCATAGAGTTGTTGCAGGATATCACCCAAAAGAGTGGGTACAGGATTCCGAGACATGAAGATCTTTATGGCATAAATACTGATAAAGGTGTCAGGATTTGGAAACAATACCATACCATAGATTAAAAGAGCCAGAATGTCTTTGTACGCCTTGAAGTCTAAGTCATTCCAGAAATCATTAGCTTTGCCAACCAGAAATTTAACCAAAAAGCCCTTAACTCCACTTCTAGTTTCCGAGTTAGCCAATACCTATTCTTTGGTCAAGGGAAGGACTGCAGCAACCTCTTCAGGCCTAAGAGTCTTCTCCCAACCAGTGAATGGAGTTTGCTCCAAAACAGGGATACCAAGCAAATCAGAGAATTCTTCCAGGGTAGGGACCAGCTGGAAGTCTTGAAAGGTAAAGCAATGATACAGGGGATCATAAAACTGGGTCAGGACACTTATCAGTTGTTGGTCCCACTTTGAAGTGATCAAGCCAAGGAGAGAACCATGCCTCTTGATGAAGGAAGTAGTGTTTGGAATCCTATCAACCAATTCCTTGAGCAAAGTTGGTGGTTGAACAAAGTTGAGTCGGATAGTATTCCTATGCACGGGCATCATGATGTCCTACAAAACAGAGCAAAGATGAAACTTTTTTGTCTTTGAAATGGGTCAGTCCTTATACAGGATGCATGCAATGGTATGATGGTATGATGCTATGATGAAGCACACCACAAGTATTCACAAAGGCAAGCATGATAAGGCACACAAGTCACACAAGACAACCCTTAGGTTTTAGGCCAGCATGAAGTTTAGGTATTACCCTCTTTTAGTTTCGTTGGTTAAAAACCTGTCCTATCAAAAGTAACCGGGTTCTAGAGGATCTCAAATCATTGACTACCCTCAATCGGTCATAACTCCAGCATCACAATCTTTTCTTGCGGCCAGAACCATTGCGAGAGTTTAGCCTCAATGAGTGTAGCATGCTGCTACTGTTCTACGGCCAAGTTTGGTCAATTTAGGGTTCTAAGGTCGGTTGGTGTTTAATGACTCCTTAGAAGACCCATATTCTCCTCGTTGCAACACAAGGGATATCGGTACAGACCAAGGTGCCACACCAACGTAGCCACTGCTTCACCCATGTCGGTCTACGCCGGACAGGTCCCTCACAGATTATGCTACCTAAAAGGGTATTCCCCAGATCCGGGTTTAGGATCTATGAAACTCCGATGCAAAGCCCACAAATATAAAATCAAACAAAGCAAACAATTGAAAACAAAGGTGATCTAAGCCCTAAGGTTACTCCACTTTTAAGTACTCCCCAACAGAGTCGCCAGTTCTGTGATACGGTGGGAGAACTGACTTGAGATTTTGCATTTGTTTTCGCAAATGTTTCGGTTGAGCAAGAGTCGCCACCGACTTTTTATTTTATCCTAAGGAAAGGTTAAAAAGCACAGCAAAAACCTTTGAGATGTTTTCTTGGGTTCGGGGAGTAGATTATAGAAAGGGAAGGTATTAGCACCCTTTCTATCCATGGTTATCCATGGGCTCTTAGTTACTTGCTTATATCAACTTGCCTTGATTTTCAATTGTTTGAAATGGTGCTTTGTGTGTGGGTTTGAAAATGTTTTGAAAAGAGGCCAATGTGGTGGCAACCTTTGTAATGATCAATGTTGGGATGTATACAAAGATGTATGTCTTTTGAAAAGTTTTCAATGTTTTGGAAAATTGTTTTGAAAGTGTGTTGTAATGTGTGTTTTTTTTTAAAAATAGGCAAGTGTTTTTGTTTTGCAAGTTGGCAAGTAACCAAGAGCTAATCTACCCTAAATTTCTCAAAGATCATTGCTATGTTTTAAACCTTTTAACAATTTTGTTCCACCATTGTATTTGGTGGACAATCTTGTGTTAGGATGTGAACGGGACAGGCGCGGGTCATCGTTTAGACCATGATTGCAATGGTGCCAAGTATCTTTGGGCAATTTTTCCTTTAAGGGACTTGATCATTTTTTAGGCAACTTTCGAAAGCGTCATCGAGGGACTATGATCATTTAATTATTTTGTTTTTGCCAAAGATACCTAACATGCAATATGGCCCATTTTTGAAGGCAACAAGTGGAATACCCTAGGGGTGCAAGTGTGATTAGTGTTGTCCATTTTCATGCTTGTTTATCTTGAATTTAGGTTAAACTGATTGTTGTTTTTGATTTGCATACAAAACCCTAATTCTAACATGGTATAATTAGAAAGCTTAAAAATGCGAAATTAAAAGTCCTAAGTTATTACACAATGATCATGGGAATGGGGGTACAAATGTTCAAATGGGGATGAGACTTCATAGGAGGATAGTGTCCAATATTTACAACCAAATTGAATTGCGCAAATATAAATGCGAAGATATATAAGAAGAAAGCAATATATATATATATATATATATATATATATATATATATATATATATATATATATATATATATATATATATATATATATATATATATATATATATATATATATATATATATATATATATATATATATATATATATATATATATATATATATATATATATATATATATATGTGAAGGTATTTTTGTGTAAGTGTATATTTTATTCACAAATAAAATAAAAATAAATAAAAGAAAATTTAATTTTTGAATATTTTTATGTTTAGGGCAAAAACCCTAATTTTGCTAAATAAGAGGTATTAATTATTTATTAAGTATTATATACAATATTTGTTAATTATGTGTAAAAAATAAATAAAAAGAAGGTATATTGTCAAAAAAAGATTTTTAAGTCAAATATTAGTAAAAAATAAAAATGTATTATTTTTTATGTTTTTAACCTAAATATACTAATAAATATATAAATATTAATATTATTTACTAAATATATTAATCATGTATAAAAATGAAATATTTAATATTTACAAGAAAAAAGGTATATTTTTTTAGAAAATGTTTTCAAAGGTAAAATAAAATAAAAATCAGAAAAATAAAAGTGTTTTGTATTATTTCTTTGTATTTTAAATAGAAGTATTATGTTTGTTTTATGTACAAAACGAAATAAAATCAAATAAATATCAAATAAAAATGTAAAAATGTGAGAAAAATAATTTTAATATTTTTTCATGCTTAAATAAAATAAATGAATCAGAAACAAAAATCAAAAGTCAAAAATAATAAAAATAAAATGCAATGGGCCAAGGGGGTGCATATGTGAGAATGTGGTGTAAAAAGAAGAAAAATCACAGGCCCAACCCATGAAAGGTTGTCTTCAACCTTCAGACAACAACATTTGAAAAAAATGTGCCTTTTCTTCCCTGCTTGCTATCTCTTGATTCTTTGATTTTCAGCACAAACTCATAACATGAAAATTGTCAAGCATTGAACCACGAATCCAGACATATAAAAAACTTAACCTAACTCTCAGAAATGAGAGAGAATTTCTCCATCCCTAATTCCTGACCTAAGTTTTTATCAATGTTCAGATTCAAAATACTCTCAACATATGCAATATAAATGGAAAGTGAAGATATGTATAGTTTCAGGGCCATGAGCATGACATTTTTCATTCATAAATCTAAGCCAAACTCTTCCTAGATTGAGAGATAGAGATCCATGAACTTACCTGTTCAGCTTGGATCGTGCTTGGCAATGGAGGTACTTTCAAGGCAAGGTAAGGATTTGTATAGCTTGCTTGATGTCCAGGGATGCTATTCCAATGCTTGGTGTGCTTTGAATCTTGCTATATCAAGCTGCAGAAGTCAACCTGCAAGAGAGAAAAGTGAAAATGGCAAAACTGGTTAGAGGTGTTACAGTCTGCTTCCAATGCTTGGGACAGTTTGTATGGATGGTAGGGAATGTGTTTGAACTAGTTTGGATGAAAATGCACGAGTGGATTGAGCTATGGGATTCAAACTGCAGCTTATGCCCTGTTTTTGCAGTTTTATGGTGTTTCTGTGAATGGGGAGATATTGAAGGTGATAGGCTCGTGTTTCAGGTCAGGTTGGATGTTTGGAAGATGCTCAAGAAGTTTGTCTAAGCTTGTGGTTACAGCAATGTGTGTTGGTGTTACAAAATGTCAAGTTTCTTGTAATGTAAGTCAAAATGCCAAGTGCTGGTACAGGCTCCTCTAGGCCCCTCTAATGTGCTGCTAAACTTGACCTTGATCAGTGGAATTAGCTCAAAAACTTGTGCCAAAGAGATTTTCCTTGTACTACTTGGATTGCAAATTTGACATAAAGTTAATCTTTTCAAGAATAGATAAAATGCTTTTTCCATTTATGGCTTAAACTTCCATGTAATGACCAAATGAGCAAAATAATATCTTGGCACAATGGATTAGCATTGAATTTATGAGTGTAAATGAGATTTGAGGCCTGTAATCTAGGAGTGCAAGCTGAGTTCAAAAATGCCTAAGTGTATGAACATGAAAATTGGCCATGAGCAAAGTGAGTTTTGCCTATATTGCCAAATTCGATTCTCCCCAACCACAAGGTTATTTGATGAGTTCTTGGACATTTTGGAAATCTTGGAATATATACTACAATCCATCTTTGTAATTCAAATTGAAATTCCAAGTGGAAGCATGTGGAAAGTGGCCATGAAGTTAGGCAAAAATCCTGCCTAGAATAGGTCAAAAATTTTCTAAGTTAAGAATGTTTTGCACCCTTGTTCCAAAAATCATAACTTGAGCTACAAGCTTCTTTTGAGGAAACTTTGTGAATCAAAGTTGTAGATTTTGCAATGGACTACAACTTTCATGTTTTGACTTTTGTTTGAATCCAAATGCATCTTGATGAAAAAAATGGGACAAAGTTAGGAAAAAATTAGGGATTTTCATAACTTAGAAAAATTCTAAGTTATGAAAATTCTTCATTTTAAACCCTAATTTGCAATTTTTGATTTCTTGATGAACAAGTTTCATGTTTTGACATGTTTTGATGAAAAATGAATCTTGACACTGATTTTGACCAAAAAGTCAAAGTTTGACTTTTCAGTATACAGTTAAAAATTGATCAATTGACTGGAAAATTCATCTGTCAATCTTGTGCATTTGGGATCTTTTGAACTTTTTGAACATGTCAAGATAATTCCATGGGGTCCTTGAGTCCATATGTGAGCTTGGTTTTCCATTGGCTAGGTCAAACAGTCAAAAATTGCCTTTGTGTAGTCAAAACCCTAAAAATGACCATTTTGCCCTTTTGGTGATCTGATCAAATTTCTTGTGGAATTGTGATCCAAACTTAACCAAATGGTTCATATGAGTTCATAATGTTGATGTGGGTCAAAAATCATGAGGTTTGACTGTCAATTGGCCACAGTTGACTTTTTCCCCAATACAGCTGATTTCTAGGTCAACTGTCCAATTGACTGGGCAAAGATTGGAATCAAGGCTTGAAACTTGGTATGGATAAACTTGGGAGTCCAATATGAAGCATGAAAGTCATCTTAGGCATTTTAGGTCAAAACATCTTTGTGCAAACACAAACCCTAATTTGGGTCAACAGTGCAAGGAGAAGTCTTGAGCAGAGGAAACCCTAGTTGGATCTTGAACTCCAAGGGTCTTGTGGTGAGAAAATGTTGAGGAAATGGGAGGGAAAATTTTGGGGTACAACACCAGGGTTAGACACAGATATCATGGTTCACCGTCTCCCTACAAGAGAAGACTATCCACCGATCAAGCAAAAGGTTCGCCGAATGAGGCCTGACATGTCTGAGAAGATTAAGGCTGAAGTAATGAAGAAATTCAATGCTGGCTTTCTGGTTGTTACCTCCTATCCACAATGGGTTGCTAACATCGTGCCCGTGCCTAAAAAGGACGGCAAAGTCAGAATGTGTGTGGACTATCAGGATTTAAACAGGGCCAGCCCTAAAGACGATTTTCCACTTCCGCATATCGACATTTTGGTTGACAACACAGCTCAACACAAAGTTTTTTCCTTCATGGACGGATTCTCGGGATATAACCAGATCAAAATGGCCCCCGAGGACATGGAGAAAACTACTTTTGTTATGCAATGGGGTACCTTCTGCTACAAAGTGATGCCATTCAGACTGAAGAATGCAGGGGAAACCTATCAACGCGCCATGGTAGATTTATTTCATGATATGATACATCATGAGATCGAAGTTTACGTAGGCAACATGATAGCTCGATCATAGACAGAAGAAGAACACCTTGGTCGTTTTCAAAAGCTGTTTGCCAGGTTGAAGGAGTATAAGCTCAGACTGAACCCAATCAAGTGCACTTTTGGAGTTAGGTCTGGTAAACTTTTGGGATTTATTGTCAGCAACAACGACATTGAGGTTGATCCAGGAAAAGTGAAGGCCATACAAGAAATGCCTGCCCCCCGTACGAAAAAGGAGGTTAGAGGATTCTTGGGATGCTTAAACTATATCGCCAGGTTCATCTCTCACCTGACATCTACCTGTGAGCCAATTTTCAAACTGTTAAAGAAAGATCAGGTAGTTGAATGGAACAATGATTGTCAAGTTGCTTTTGATAAGATCAAGGATTATTTACTAGAACCTCCTATTCTGATGCCACCCATCGAAGGAAGGCCGTTAATCATGTATCTGACTGTATTGGATAACTCAATGGGGTGTGTGATGGGCCAACATGACGAGTCTAGCCGAAAAGAGCATTCCATTTATTACCTTAGCAAAAAGTTTACCGAATATGAGACTCGTTACTCACTGCTCGAGAAAACTTGTTGCGCTTTGGTATGGGCTGCTCGTCGGCTAAGGCAGTATATGTTAACTCACACCACTTTGCTGATTTCCAAAATGGATCTGATCAAGTATATCTTCGAGAAGCCTGCTTTATCTGGAAGGATCGCTAGATGGCAAATGATCCTGACTGAGTATGATATCCAGTATACTACCCAAAAAGCTATAAAGGGGAGTGTACTAGCCGACCATCTAGCTCATCAAGCCGTCGAAGATTACCAATCTATGAGATTCGACTTCCTTGACGAGGACATCATGACATTAGACAACATTGAAGGTAACGGACCGTATGATGGACCTGAACAAGGATCCCGATGGACCCTGTACTTTGATGGTGCTTTAAATGCACTTGGCAATGGTATCGGTGCGCTACTCATTTCTCCAGATGGCTGCCATACACCCTTCACTGCCCGACTTTGCTTCAGCTGTACAAACAACATGGCTGAATATGAAGCTTGCATCTTTGGTCTCAAGGCTGCTATAGACTTGGGAATCAAATCTTTGGTCGTATTTGGGGACTCGGCTTTGGTTATCAGTCAAAAGGAGAGTGGGACACTAAACATCCTAATCTTATCCCATACAAAGAACACGTCCTGACGTTGTTGCCTCATTTCGAGCAGATTACTTTCGAGCACTTCCCGCGAGAAGAAAATCAGCTAGCAGATGCTCTGGATACAATGTCTTCCATGTTTAAACTCAACTGGGATAACGAGGCTCCCCAAATTACCATTGAGCGAATGGACGAACCCGCACACTGTCATGAGATTAATACCAAAGAAGTAGTGGAACAACCCTGGTTTCATGAAATCAAAAGGTATCTCCAGACTAGAGAATACCCTGAAGGAGCTTCCGTCAATGACAAAAAGTTCTTAAGGAGATTTGCTGCCAAGTTCTTCCTAAGCAATGGCATCCTTTATAAGCGCAGCCATGATTGTGTTCTACTTCGTTGTGTGGACAAAGATGAAGCAGAGTTGATCATGACTGAAGTATACAGTGGCACATTTGGCACCCACTTGAGCGGACATACGATGGCTAAAAATATTCTAAGGGCAGGCTACTACTGGTCTACCATGGAAGCTGATTGTCACCAACATTCCCGTATTTGCCACAAGTGCCAAGTCTACACTGACAAGGTACATATTCCTCCTGTTCCTCTCAACGTTCTGACAGCTCCTTGGCCATTCGCAATGTGGGGCATTGACATGATTGGAGAGATCAAGCCCACGACATCCAATGGACATCGCTTCATCCTGGTGGCTATTGATTACTTCACCAAATGGGTCGAGGCAGCTTCCTTTGCCTCCGTTACAAAGAAATTGGTTGCCTGCTTCATCAAGCAGAATCTCATATGCCGGTACGGTGTCCCCGACAGGATCATCATGGACAACGGTACAAATTTGAACAATACTATAATCACCGCTCTATGCGAGCAGTTCAAGATTTATCATCATAATTCATCTCCCTACCGGCCGAAGATGAACGGTGTTGTTGAAGCCGCGAACAAAAATATTAAGAAGATCATTCAAAAGATGACAATCACCTACAAGGACTGGCATGAGATGTTACCATTTGCTCTGCATGGATATCGTACCACGACACGTACTTCAACAGGGGAAACTCCATTTTCTTTGGTATATGGCATGGAAGTTGTTCTACCCATGGAAGTTCAGATTCCTTCCTTGAGGATAATGAAGGATGTCGATTTGAGTGAAGACGATTGGATTCAGACTCGGCTTGATCAACTTAACTTGATCAACGAGAAGCGACTTACTGTTGTTTGTCATGGTCAGACGTATCAAAAACGAATGATCAAGGCTTTCAACAGAAAGGTTAGGCGTTAGGTATATCAAGTCGGAGATCTTGTGATCAAGCGGATCATCTTACCGCAAAGTGATCCCAGGGGCAAGTGGACTCCTACTTACGAAGGACCATTTGTAATCAAGAGCATCTTTTCTGGTGGAGCTTTGATTCTGACCACCATGGACGGTGACGACTTGCTGCACCCTGCGAACACAGACATAGTCAAAAGATACTACGCATAAAACGACCCAACAAGTTGAAAACCCGAAAGGGAGACTTGGGTAAAAATGGGCATCCCGGTGAATCAAAAACCCGAAAAGGCAGTTCAGGCAAAAATTAGGGATAAAAAAAATATTCGTACACCCGGCAAGTTGAAAACCCGAAAGGGCGACTTGGGCAAAAAAGGGTTTCCTGGTGGATCGAAAACCCGAAAGGGCGGTCCAGGCAAAAGTTAGGGAATTAAAGCGTATGAATATGTCTCGTCGGATCACTTTAAGAACAATCTCTTCACCAACAAGCTCCAAGCTTCTGATCAATCCAGTCATCAGCGGACGAAGCAGCGAATGGACAAGATATTAAGAGTTGTGAAGGCTATAGCAGAATGGGAATCCCATAGAATTGTTACACATAGCCATCTTTCTTTTGTATAAAATTTTTCAATTCCTACGACAACATTCACTTACTAGGATGTCTGTCTCCTTTGTACAAAGATGCTCACAAAGTTAAATATAAATATACTTCAAAGTGCAGAAATTTGCTTGCCTTTCTTTTCTTTTTACACTTATGTTTTACTTGAAAACGTCCAATGTTTTGTTAAATAGGCATATGCATTTGAATATAATCACTGCTTACAAAATAAAACGAAATTGGGAAAGGATAATTACTGATAGGTTAAAGGTGTGGGAGGATATCTTTATGCCATTCAAGAAGAGATCCCTTACGATACATCATTCAGATCCTCAACAAAGCTAAAATTTGGAGTATCTTTGCCCAGCGGAGTTAAGCTTCAAGATCCTCAGCAGAGCCAATGCATTCCAAAACTGGATTCCCCAGCCGAGTTAAGTTTCAAAGTTCCCATTAGAGTTCAAACTCCCGATTCCCAGCGAAGCCAGAATAATCTAAACCTCCTTCCCCAACAAAGTCAGATTGCAAACTGGTCAAATTCCCTCAATTTCCCCAACAGCTAGGATGATTCCCCAGTAGATTGACATACAACCCAAGGCTCCTGATTTCACCGGCCGAGCAAACATTCTCCCTACAGAGTTATCTCCCAGCAGATTGAAGATTCTCGATCCCGTTTCTCTAAGCAGAAACCTCCCAGGTCTTAAGTCCCCAATAGAGATTTTCCTTATATCCCAGGAAAGTCGTGAAGGATTCTCATTTCTCGCAGAAGTTGTCGGAACCCTTGTAAATCCCCACAAGTCGCCGAGGACCCTCAATCTCCAGCAGTGGTCCCAGGATTTCTCATTTCTCAACAATCAAGAGCTTTAATCCCCAAGCAGTCAGCAAGGATTTCTCATCTTCAGTAATCAAAGATTTTTGGAATCCCGAGCTTCGGTCATGGATTTATTTTCCCCGGCAGCAGTCAAAGATTTCATTATCTCCAGCTACCAGGATTTATCTTCCTCAGCAAGACAGCTACTCAGCTTACATGCATAACCATTACATTCATATATCATAAACATGGATTACAATTCAATGCATCATACATATCATGCAATATAACTTCGTGTTTTAGCTAACGTTTTACCCTTTTCAGGATAAGATTAAAAAGCTATCATTAACAATTATTCAGATACAGTATGGATACACCCCAGACACGGCGGTCATTCTATTACTCATTCAGAACTTCAAGTCAAAATACAGTATGGATACACCCCAGACGCGGCGGTCATTCTACTACTCATTCAGACTTCAGCAATCAGATACAGACTAGATACGCTCCAGACACGGCTGCCATTCTATCTCTCATTCATAATCAACCATCAACTACAAGTTCAGATACACTCCAAACACGGATGTCGTTCTGGCGTTTACACCAGCAATTTGATCCCCCCAGTGCAGTCGCCACAGAGGTCATTCTGTCACTTATTCAGATCCCTGTTACAGTACGGATACACCCCAGACACGGCGGTCATTCTACTACTCATACAGATCTCTACTTCAGATACAGTCCAGATACGCTCCAGACACGGTTGCCATTCTGTCACTCATTCATAGTTTATCCCCAGCACACAGTTTCTCCATACGCAGATGTTTCTCTGTTACCTAGATATAATACAGATACACTCCAGACACGGCAGTCATTCTGATATTCATTCAAAATTCAAATACAGTTACAGCTCAGATACGCGCCAGACACGGACGCCATTCTTTTTCTCATACAAACTCAGTCTCTAGATACAGTTCAATGGCATTTCAGACACGGATACCATTTTGATGCTCATTCTTATAACCTACAACATTGCAATTCAACAAAGATTCTTGGATGGCATCTTTAAACCCATCTCCAACAAGATTTTACCATCTCCAAATGGCATCTTTAAGCCCATTCCCGCATCTATGTTTTGACGAGTGCAAATTTACGGGCACTCTGGTGTCCAATCCTCTTTTACCTTCGAGCCGCGAAAGGCAAACTTGCCAATCTAACTCTTCAGGTTCAAGAAGATTGAACAGGGGAAACTGTTGTACCCCAAAATTTTCCCTCTCATTTCATCAACATTTCTCATTACAAGACTCTTGGAACTCAAGATCAAGCTAGGGTTTGCTCTGCTCAAGACACCTCTTTGCACTGTTGACCTAAATTAAGGTTTGAGTTTGCACAGGGATATTTTGACCTACAATTCCCAAAGTGACTTCCATACTTCATGTTGGACTCACAAGTTTGTCCATACCAAGTTTCAAGCCTTGATTCAAATTTTTGCCCAGTCAATTGGACAGTTGACCTAGAAATCAACTGTATTGGGGGAAAAGTCAACTGTGGCCAATTGACAGTCAAACCTCATGAAATTTGACCCACATCAACATTATGAACTCATATGAACCATTTGATCAAGTTTGGATCACAATCCCACAAGAAATTTGATCAGATCACCAAAAGGGCAAAATGGTCATTTTTAGGGTTTTGACTGCACAAAGGCAATTTTTGACTGTTTGACCTAGCCAATGGCAAATCAAGCTCACACATGGACTCAAGGACTAAATGACATTGTCTTGACCTATTCAACAAGTTCAAAAGATAAAAAATGCATAGGATTGACAAATGAATTTTTCAGTCAACTAATCAAAATTTGACTGTACACTGAAAAGTTAAACTTTGACTTTTTGGTCAAAATCAAGTGTCAAGAGTTATTTTTCATCAAGACATGTAAAATTATGAAACTTGTTCAGCAAGAAACCCAAAAATGCAAATTAGGGTTTAAAATGGAAAATTTCATAACTTAGAAATTTTCTAATTTATGAAATTTTCTTATTTTTTCCTAACTTTGTCCCATTTTTTCACCAAGATGAAAATGGATTCAAACAAAACTTGCAACATGAAAGTTGTATTAAATCACAGAGTCTATAACTTTGATTCACAAAGTTTTCTCAAAAGAGGCTTGTATCTCAAGTTATGATTTTTGGAACAAGGGTACCTAAAACTTTTAACTTAGAGAAATTTTGCCCTAATTTAGGCAGGATTTTCACCCATCTTCTTTGCCATTTTTCACATAGTTCCGCTTGGAGTTTCAAGTTGCATTTCAAAGATGGATTATAGTACATGTTCCAAGCTTTCCAAATTGTCCAAGAACTTCTCAAAGACCCTTGTGGTTAGAGAGAATCGAATGCTTGAAGTTGGCAAAAACTCACTTTTGTCCATGACCAATACATGTTCATACAAACTTGCATTTTCAAATCAGCATGCTTGGTACTAGCTTGCAGGCCTCAAAACCAGTTTATACTCCATAATTTAATGCATAACCATTGAGCTAAGGTATTATCTTGTTCATTTGGACATTGCATACAAGACTAATCCCTATTTGGAAAAAGGTAAAATGCCATTTTTGTAAAATTGCACTTTATGTCAAAACAAGATCCTTGAGGCATGGGGCTATATCCCTGAAGCAAGATTCAATCTACCAATTCCAAGAACCAAGGGAAAAGTGTGCAGCATAATAGAGGGCTTGTACAGGTTTGCATTGAGAACATACACACTCTTGCTTCAAGTAGAAGAAACTTGCAAAATACAAGCCATCTCTCACATCTGTAAAAAACAACTTACACAAACATTGCAAAGAAGTTTCATACCTCCTAACAAGCCAGAAACACGACCCCTTTTCCTCTCAAACTCCCTTGCACACAGAATCATTATTTTTCTGCAAAACAGGGCAAGCCCTGCAGAACCATCTCCATAATCAAATCCCCTCGTGCGTTTTGTCCAAAACCACTTCAAACACCTTCTAACCAACATACCTAAACTATCCAGATCATCCATTGCTAGCTGTAACACCCTTAACACACATTTCCATTTTTGTTTCAAAGCTTTGCAGGTTGAGTTATGTGGCACGATTCAAGCCATTTCAAAAGAAAGTAAGCATTGGGAAAGCTTCATTGGACCTCAGGCAAGCTCAAAAGAAGTTCAAACATCCTTGAAAGTTACTACATTGCCCAGCTCGAAGTCAACTGAAACAGGTATTTCATGAACTTCTATCTCTCTATTTAGGAATAGTTAGACTTAGGTTTGTGAATGAAAGATGTTGTATTCATAGCCCTGAAGCCATACATATGCTTAGTTTTCATTTATATTAATCGTGCTAGGAGAATTTTGTTCATGAACTTTCTGAAAAAAACTAGGTTAAGAATTAGGGCCAGAGAAATTCTCTCTGGTCTTTGAGAGTTAGTTTAAGTTTTTATATGGTTGAGTTCGTTGTTTGATGCTCTACAAGTTTCATGTTATGAGTTTTGTCAAAAAATCAAAGAATCGGGAGATAGCCATTGATGTACAGAACACGCGTTTTGGTGAACAAAGGAGGAAGATGAAGTATGACTGGGCTGGGCCTGGTTGTTTTTACTTCTAACACCCCATTATTCAGTTTACACTCCCCTGGCCCATTTATTTGAATATTTGTCATTTTGATTTTTTATTTATTTTTTGTTCTGACTTTATTATTTTTTGTCCAAATATAAAAAATGGAAAAAAATTATTTTCTATATTTTTTCAAATTTATTTGATATTTATTTTTATTTTACTAGTATAAATATGTAAATGATTTATTTTCTTTTATTAAAACTTAAAGAATATTGTAAAAAATATTTTCATTTTCATTTATTATTCTATTTATATTTAAAAACATTTTCTTGAATATACACATTTTTTTTGTAAACAATTAATTTTTATTTATTTATACTTATATACTTATATATATATATATATATATATATATATATATATATATATATATATATATATATATATATATATATATATATATATATATATATATATATATATATATATATATATATATATATATATATATATATATATATATATATATATATATATATATATATATATATATACTTATATACTTTATTTTTATTAAATAATTAGGTCAAAAATACAAAAACAAAATAATACATTTTCATTTTTATTAATATTTTACACTAAAAATATCTTTTCTACAATATACTTTTATTTTTTTGTATAAATTAATATATTATTGTATATAATTAATAAATAATACTATTTATTTAAGAATTAGGTTTTTTTGCCTTAAATAACAAAATAATTAAAATTGACTTTTTATTATTATTTACATTTCATTAAAAAAAATACTTTTTACATACATAAAAACTTTTTGCATAATACATTTTATTTAACATTTATTTATTGTATTTTTATTCAATTACTGTACATTTAAATATTGCCTATACATTCGATTTGGTTGTAATAATCTAGAATTTAATTTCTTGTCAAATACCCCCAATTCAAATTTGTACCCCCCCCTCCCTATATCATATTGTAATAGTGTAGGCTTTAAATTCTTGCACCTCTTAAATGCTTTCAATTATGCCATGGTTAGACTTAGGGTTTGTATGCAAATAAAATCAACAACTAGCTTGACCTAATCCAAGATAAACATGCATGAAAAACAAACACAATGCACACTTGCACCCCTAGGGTTTTAATCCACTTGTTGCCTTCAAAAATGGGCCATGGTTGCATGTCAAGTACTTTGGCAAAATAAAAACAAAACAAAAGATCATAGTCCCTCGATGACGCTATCTGAGTTGCCTAAACAAAATGATCAAGTCCCTTAAGAAAATTGCCAAAAATACTTGACACAATTGCTATCATGGTCTATACGATGACCCGCGCCTATCCCGTTTAACATCCTAACACAAAGTTGTTCACCAAATACAATGGTGAAACAACACTGTTAAAAGGGTTAAAAACATAAGAAATATCTTTGAGTAAAATAGGGTAGATAACTCTTAGTTACTTGATCAAAACTTGCAAAAACATCCTTGCTATTTTTCAAAACACACTTCACAACACAATTTCAAAACCCTACTTTCAAACATTGAAAACTTTTCAAAAGACAAAAACACCTTTGTATACATTCAAACACGAATCATTACAAAGGTTGCCACAACGATGGCCTCTTTTCAAAACATATTTCAAAACCACACACAAAGCACCATTTCAAACAATTGAAGAGCACCATTTCAAACAATTGAAAAGCAAAGCAAGTTATCTAAACAAGTAACTAAGAGCCCATGGATAACCATGGATAGAAGGGGTTCTAATACCTTCCCTTTCTATAATCTACTCCCCGAACCCAAGAAAACATCTCAAAGGTCTTTCCTGTGCTTTTTGACCTTTCCTTAGGATAAAATAAAAAGTCGGTGGCGACTCTTGCTAAACGGAAACATTTGCGAACACAAACGCAAAATCCCAAGTCAGTTCTCCCAGTGTATCACAGGATCCAAAACCCTTTTGACATATTGTTCCATTTCTTTTTAAACACAGTTTTTCGTATGCTAGTTTAGTGCAAATATGGGATTTGGGAAAGTGCAGGCGTGGACTGGATTAGTTGTTGGTTATAGGACTGTGCAGCAGGTTGTTTAAATGAGGTTTTTGGGATTTATTGATATTCTGATTGCAGAAGACCAGAATGAGACTCGAAGAGTGATGTTCTGACTGAAGCATTGGACATAGCCTTCATATGCTAGGGTGTTGTCTTCTTCTTGAAGCAAGTATGATGGTTAGCAGCTTTTAGTCGTTCCTAAGCTGAATTTGTAAGCATGAATTAAGGAAAAGTACTCTCAGAGGCAAAAGCAAAGCATGGGCCCAACATAAACTTGTACAAAAGTTTGCTTTTCAAAGACATCAATGGTACTTCTATCTCACACATGGGGAAATCCTTTGGATAAAAACTCAAAAGTGGTTGTTAGCATTAAATGATGATGAGATTTATCAAACCAGAAATCATGCGCTATGAGATTGTGAATCATAGCTTAGATCTGGGCCAGAAGTTCAGCATCAATGCAACTTAGAACAAAACATCCAACTTCTGATCCTTTAATCTTTTTGCTTCAGCATGTTCTGAGCGAGTTCTCAGACTTTCCCAAAAGCTTGTAACACGCTTTGTAAATCCTCTTTGAATTTCTCTTGCAACTTCTGACTTAACCTATGTGAAAACTGGCCCAGAAGTTCTAACCAAATCCTGTTTTGGAAAGGTTCAGAATTTTGCTGGAAGCTTCAGTTTCATGGACGTGTCTTCAAGGATTTGTAGCTTGAAATCCCAGCATTTCTAGGAGAAGTTTTGTTCTGCAATATTTGAGATCTCATTGAGATCCACAACTCTTATGTTAGAAGTTATTCCAGAATCAGCTTTCATCATGGTGATAATCTGATCAGAAGTTTTGAGCTTGTCATATTTCTTAAACACTAAGAAAAATCCTAAGTATTAGAAATTTGACTTTTCCAAGGTAATTTTGACTTTTGAATTTCTTGATGAAACAAACTTCATATTTCAACATGTCTTGATTAAATATGATTCTTGAGACTTAATTTTGATCCAAAAGTCAAAGTTTGACTTTTCAGTGTGCAAATGACCATTTTGCCCTTGTGAATGACTTTCTTGGAAAATTTGTAATTCAAGGCTTAAAATTGGATGGGAACAAACCTGAGGGTCCAGGGTGGTCCTTTGAGAAAAAAGAGGGTAAATTTTGGGGTACAACAACAACAAACTTAAAAACCTCTAACAGTCCTTAATCATTAGGAGTTGTTAAGTATTGTAATTTTAGCAAGTACAATTGCATCCATTGTAAGGCCCGGTAAAACTGACATAGGCCACCATAACACCACCCTACTAGATTATTATCCTCGCGTTCAACCTATCTGGACCATGTGTGTTGTTATGGACGATTTACATCTCCAGAACCAAACTTTAGGATAACATTATCCATATCCAACAGTGCTAGCATGAGGCAGACACTACAAACGAGGTGGAGATTCTAGATCCTAAACCTTTATCAAATGAGATATGTAGGCACCCGTTCCAAAAAACTTTAAGCCTTATTCCTTGGATAAGTTTGATAGTTACAACGACTCATATGAATATGACGCATCTATCAACATGCAAATGGTTATTATCAGAGCCATTGATTCCATCAAATTCAAGATTTTATTTGGCACCTTCAAAGACGCAACTCTAAAGTAGTATATGGATCTGCCTCCGCTCTCCATCGCCAACTATCAAGACTTGGTTAAGAAACTAGTTCACCAATTTTCTATAAGCAGGCAAGAAATATGGTTATCACCAATCTCTTTAATATCTGCCAGGGCCCCTGCAAATCATTGATGGAGTACCTCGCCTGCTTCAATAGAGCAAGGATCAAGGTAATCCATCCAAATCAGAAAATGTTCGTAGTAGCATTTTATAATAGGCTCAAAATAGGATACTTAAGTGAATCCATCACCCAGAGGTTGGCGAAGTCCTTAGCTGAAGTAGTGACGAGGGCGGAATGTTACATCAAGGGCAAGAAAAGTAACGCTAAAAAAAGGTCTGAAATGTGAAATAGCACACCTTCAATGGTGACAGCTCACAAAAACGATAAAATCAGTACACATTGCCAGTCAGAGATAAGACGTCATTCAAGAAAAATTAAAACCTCATCGAAAGCTTCATACCTTTGAACAATTATTGGGAGCAGATATGGCGAGAAGTCTTCCACGTGCATAACATCCCTCATTCATCGGCTAAAAATGTAGGCGTCATGGAACTTGGGCCTTACAGTGGTGCAAGTTCCACAAAATCAAGGGATACCATGTTGAGTCCCTCATATGAGACTTTAAGTTGAATCCTCCATGCAAGACTTTAATTTTAGTCCCTCATGCAAGACTCTAAGTCGAGTCCCTCAAGGTGTGAAACCAATTGGATATAAATGAGTTTTTATGGAAAAGTAAAATAAGAATGGTATAAAGCTTGATTTGTTGCTCAATGATTTTTACAAATACCTACGATTCATTTTGATGAAACATATCTACCTGTAGTGGATTCAATTACTTTTCAATATTTAATTAACATTATAGCACATGAATGGCTTAATTTGAACATGATGAATATTGTGACATCATATTTATACATCTCACTTGATAGTGACATTTACTTAAACTCCCTAAAGGGTTTAATATATCAGAGATACATAATTTTGGATCGCAGGAAAGCTACTCTATCAAATTTAACATGTCTCTCTATGAGTTAAAATAATATGGACACATGTGATATAATTGTCTCAATAAATACTTGTTAAGGGAGAGATGTACAAATAAGTCCATGTGTCCTTGTGTTTTTATGAAAAGATCTAGAAAATAATTTTCTATAATAATTGTCTATGTGGATGACATAAAATTATTAGAACTTCTAAAGAGATTGCAAAAGCTATATATATCTCTTAAAGAAACAATATAAGATAAAGGGCGTAAAAAAAACAAAAAGTTATGTATAGATTTACAAATTAAGCATTTGGACAGTAGAATATTTCTACATTAAGAATCTTACATAGAAAAGATGTTAAAATGTTCGTATATGGACAAATATCGTATGTCGTCTGCCTTGATAAAATCAGTACACATTGCCAGTCAGAGATAAGACGTCATTCAAGAAAAATTAAAACCTCATCGAAAGCTTCATACCTTTGAACAATTATTGGGAGCAGATATGGCGAGAAGTCTTCCACGTGCATAACATCCCTCATTCGTCGGCTAAAAATGTAGGCGTCATGGAACTTGGGCCTTACAGTGGTGCAAGTTCCACAAAATCAAGGGATACCATGTTGAGTCCCTCATATGAGACTTTAAGTTGAATCCTCCATGCAAGACTTTAATTTTAGTCCCTCATGCAAGACTCTAAGTCGAGTCCCTCAAGGTGTGAAACCAATTGGATATAAATGAGTTTTTATGGAAAAGTAAAATAAGAATGGTATAAAGCTTGATTTGTTGCTCAATGATTTTTACAAATACCTACGATTCATTTTGATGAAACATATCTACCTGTAGTGGATTCAATTACTTTTCAATATTTAATTAACATTATAGCACATGAATGGCTTAATTTGAACATGATGAATATTGTGACATCATATTTATACATCTCACTTGATAGTGACATTTACTTAAACTCCCTAAAGGGTTTAATATATCAGAGATACATAATTTTGGATCGCAGGAAAGCTACTCTATCAAATTTAACATGTCTCTCTATGAGTTAAAATAATATGGACACATGTGATATAATTGTCTCAATAAATACTTGTTAAGGGAGAGATGTACAAATAAGTCCATGTGTCCTTGTGTTTTTATGAAAAGATCTAGAAAATAATTTTCTATAATAATTGTCTATGTGGATGACATAAAATTATTAGAACTTCTAAAGAGATTGCAAAAGCTATATATATCTCTTAAAGAAACAATATAAGATAAAGGGCGTAAAAAAAACAAAAAGTTATGTATAGATTTACAAATTAAGCATTTGGACAGTAGAATATTTCTACATTAAGAATCTTACATAGAAAAGATGTTAAAATGTTCGTATATGGACAAATATCGTATGTCGTCTGCCTTGATGATGTTAGGTCATTGGATGTGTAGAAGATTATTTTAGACCTCGAGAAGAGAATGAAAAACTAATTGGCCTTGAAGTACCATATCTCAATGTAGTTCAAACACTAATCTATCTTGCTAATTATACAAACCACAATATATCAATTTCTATTACTCTATTAGCAAGATATATTTCTTCACCTAGACGAAAACATTGGAACAAAGTTAAGCATACACTTTGTCATTTTATGAGTATAATGGACATGGGTTTGTTTTTTTATTCCAAAGTATCTGAATTATAATTAACTGGTTATGGAGAAACACATTACTTGTCAGATCCTCATAATGATAGATCACACATTTGTTCATTTATGGTGGTACAACTATTTCACAGAGACCTGTGGAATAAATCATAGAAACAACTTCATTTAATTATGAAAAAAAATTTAGCAATACATGATGCAAGTTGAGAATGCGCTTGGTTGAGATTTCAAATTCAGTACACACAATAAACTTGTGGTTTGAATTATGTAAAAAGAAATACAACAATCATATATGAAGATAATATTGCATGTATTGCTCAATTGAAACATGGTTACATTAAAGGAGATAGAACAAAACACATTTCTCTAAAGTTATTTTTTACTCATGATCTTCAGAAAAGTAGTGATATAAGCTCCAACAAATTTGTTCATGAGATAATCTTTCAGACTTTTTCACAAAGTCACTCCCTAGTGAAACTCTTGACCAATAGTGCAAAATATTGATCTTCATCTTCGAAGAAATGATCGTTCAGTTGAGGGAAAGAAATGAACTCATTCAGCTGAGGGGGAGAAATGAAGTCATCTTAAAAGGATAATGTACTCTCTTTTTTCACTAGATTTTTTTCACTGGGTTTTCTCTAGTAAGATTTTAGCGAGACAAATTCTTTATAAACATCGAATTGAGAGTGTTAAAAATGATGATTATGGATGTCCATCGATTAGGAGATTTTATATTGATTTTTCATTCACCATATACGTCCTATAGTCCTATAAATAGGACACATATTGTACTCAAAACACTCACTAAAAATGAGAATAATATTATAAACTTTCCCCTTCTCTTTATCTCATTTATTGTTTTATTCAATTTCATAACAAATTTATTTTAGTTGATTTTTTATTTTAACTATTACTTAATTGGACTTTTAAATTTAGGTTTTTTTTTAATTTAATTTTACTACCATCTACAAACACTCTATATGTACTTTCACTGAAAGATTAAAAATTATCAAATAAATGGTAATGTTATTTTTAATTTGCTTAAATAGTTTTATAGTGTTATTTTTCTTTTTTTATTATAAAAACTCTAATTTCATAGTTTTTATAGCAAATCACCTTTTCAATTAGTATTTTTATTATTGATCTCTTGCTCATTTAATTAGTGTCATATGTTGGTTTCACTTTTTGATGGCACAGGAAGATGTTAAAGGTACAAAGAAACACAAGAAATTGGGGTTTGAATTGGATTTTTAGTTTAAAATTTTTTGCTCCCCAAGAACACAAATAGCAATAATGCAACAAAGATAAAAGACAGAAGTATTTCATCTTGGTTCGTTGTTAACAAAGCTACTTTCAATTCACCTGCCAAGGTGATTTTCCCTTATCAATAAAGACTTAATCCACTAATCAAAACTTTTATTACAACTTGTCAAAGAATTCTTGAGAATCCTGACTATATCCTAGTCTCTCAAGGAACTGAATCAGAGTTACAAAACAAAGAATGTGTTTACAAAATTGCTTCAAAAAGTTGATATACGCACTATGAATAACAGACCTTTACAATTTAGAAAATATACAATGAAAAGTTTAAAGTGTAGTGATGAAAGTTTTCTCTCAAAGATAATTCTTGCTTTTTCTTTATTCTTTCTTCTTTCTTTTCACGCTTGTATTCCACACTTGTTTCTCTCTAACTATTCCAAACATCCAAAACCTCTTTATATAGATGGTGAAAAGATCCGCTGAAGGGTGGAATTGGAATTTCCTCAAAATTCACAATTGTTGTGAAAATGCATGTTGCAGGTAGTAGAGTAAGGATGAAACGAGTGATAACAACAATGGTACAATAATACAGTCTTTTTCCTGAAATTCGGGATAGTGGAAAGAATATCAGCGTATTTGTCATTTTAGTAACGTTTGATTTCGTCGTTTTTAAAGTTGTACTATTCATATATTCTTTCAATCATTCTTCTAATCATTGACTTCATGTAAAAAAGAGTTTTGAAGCTTGATCAGTGTTTAGAGCATGTGTTCAGAACTTGGAGAGAGTGAGACTTTAGAGTCTAAAGAGCTCAGAGTCTTAAGGCTTTAGAGGCTTGACCATTGTATAAACACTTCTTCAAATTGTAACTATTACTCAGAATCTATTGAAGTTTCATATTTCTTTGAACAACATTCATAATTAGTCTTTATCCAGAGCCCAAAGTCTACTTCATCAGAGTTTCTATCTTCAGAGTGATGATTATCATCATAGTTCAATTTCTTTAGAACTGACTCTTCAGAATCAGCATATCTCATAATTCATATAATTCAAAATTTATGCTCAAATTCTGCACACTCAATAAAATGATTAGTGTACAAAATTGTTCTCTATAATTTATTATCATCAAAACTTAAGGATTGGGAGGTAGAACCAAAACTTGTTCCAGCAAATGCATATTTGAGGGTGTTTTATGTTGAACAAGTTTTCAAAACAAATGGAGTTTTAGAGGAGAAGAAGATGATTGAGACTGCAAAGACAATGAAAGGCTCAACTCTAAATGGTGGAAATTGTGCCCTCCTTGTCACCCATATATTAACTTGGGATTCATTCAATATTGTTGCATTCCTCCAATGAGAATGTTGTTTTCGATATTATTGTTCATCACCGATAAGATACAATTCAACCACCAATCTCTAAGATGAAAAAACTCTATTTTCCTTCTTATCCACCTTTCACTTAAACCATCATGTCTAGTTGCCTTCACCAAGCAAAATAATTTATTATCAACTATTGAGTGCTCATTTATATGTGACCTTAATACACGATTGTTGCAATCACCATTGCGGCCGAAACCACCTCATTGTAGCTTGGGAATTTCTTTCCCCACCCTTACACCTTCTTAGCCACCTTAGGAGAAATTTCTATTTTACCCCTAAAATTCAAAATATCTCCAAACGCACCATATTTCATTTTTTAGGGTGATTTCGGATATGCATTTCCGAAGTTACGGAAAATCCTTTTTTGGGGTGAATTTGGAGATGTATTTCCGAATACACCTAATGAAGTATTTCGGAAGTATATTTCCAAAAGAAACACTGACTGATATAAAAAACAGAAACATTGAAACATTGACATTGAAACATAGAGACACCAAAACAGAAACCTTGAAACATAGATATAACATATATGATGAAAAATTGATATTACATAGATATTACATAAAAATTAACATAAATTAAACATTAAAAGTCAAAATTACATAGATTTTGAAGCATAAATTTAACAGTATATATTGTTATAAACATGTAATTGAGGATGTTGAAACATTTTGATAACGTCTTCAACGAATCTCTGAATTTTTGCATCCAATTCAATTGGACCCTTAGTAGAGTATTGGTGAAAATTACTCCACATAACATGTAAATCGTCATCTGTCTTCAGCTCAAACATTGTGAACTTGACCTTTCCATCAGTGTCAAAAGATGGTGAATGATATTTGACATTGACTAACCTCCGATTTTCTAGATATTGCAAGAGAGAGTTGAGTATGGTAATTAGCTCGACAAAAGGTGTATCCTCGCAGAACTTAAACTGAAGTGGTGATATCGTACCATTGAAGTAGACGAAAGCAAGGTGAGGATATGTTTGTGTCATATCTAATTTGTTGTGTGTGATATCTAATTTGTGGTGTATGATGTTGAAGAATAGGTTTAGGAATTTATAGAAGTTTTGGAGCAATGTGGTCCTAATAATTCTTATCCTGTGTCAGGGAATTTTTCAGATATACACTTCCGAAACAAACCCTTATATTTTTAAAAAAGAAAGGTGTTTTCGGAAGTGTAGTTCTGAAACATTCCCTGATTGTTTTTTATAATAATTTAGAAATGCACTTCTGAATTATGCAGAGACACAATACGAAGTTGGCAGATTGTATAAATCAGTAAAATGGTGAAAATCGATAAAATGCACTTCAAAGATAAATTCATAATTTAATCAGAAAAAGTATAAATTGGTAAGTTGTATAAATCGGTAAAATGGTGAATAGATATATTATACATGTATTAAATCGTGTAGATACATTCCAAATGATTTGATAACATTGTGCACGACAATACATACCAAAAATGGTTCAATAATATTCTAAAATGTATCGAACGAATGGCTACTGCTTAAATCTAAAATCGGTTCTTTCTTCGACTTCTCCTTATTTGATTCTCTTTAAAATTTTGACAACTTTGTGAATTCAACCATCCTTTCAAAAAATGGTCCAGCCAAGTTTTAGCCTCTTTTGCATGATGTGTCGTCTATTGCACTGACATAGCCGGAATAGGACACCCCAGCTTCAAAAATACTTGAACAAAATCGAGTGATCTAAGATACCCAATACAGATGATGCAGTCGGATGGGTCCTTAGGTGGGCAACTTCGTAGAGGAAAAAAGTCTTTGAAAAACCATATCCTGTGAGATCGATACACACTCTCTCATATGTACTTGCTATAAGATGGTCCATTTCAGGGAAGGACATCCACTTCTCAGGTGGTGCGCAGCCGATAAGAGTTGGAACAAGACCATTATGAATTTTATTGAAACGTTTATGTAAGTGTTTTTTTGGCAGCAATTTTGGTAAAATACTGACTTGATAATATTTTTCTAAATGTCTTAGAATTTGAAGCAAACTGGTTTTGAATGATGTCAAAACAGATATCTTGACATCTGCCTTCTAATCTGAATGTGACTTCATATATGTTTCCTATTTTTATGCGCACCATTATTCAGGATTTGTGACTCATAGTTTGCGAAAAATATGGAGGAATATTTTTCTATTTGCATTATCTTTATGGATTATATCTTGGTCTGTTTTCATGGAAATATTCAAGGGATTGGAATATTTGTTTTTCAACCCAAGCCCACTGTTGCGCCTTTATAAGGACTTGCATCCTTATTCATCAAGCTGCAACTTTTGAAAGAAGAATATCTTCTTTCTGTTTTAGAAGTCTAAGTATTCTTAATTGTAATACACTCTAAGTATTGGTTTAATACTTGAGATCTAATTTGAGTTGTTAATTGTGGATCATTCATAAGCTTTTAAGTATTGAATGATTGAAGTCTTTAAAACTTAATATTTCTGTTGTTCTTCACTGTTAGTGATTGAAGGGATTTGAGGAGGGCCTCATACCTAGGTGTGTCTTAGGTAGAAATATAGCACGGGTAGTGATTAAGTGATTAGATCGTAAACTGGTTGTTTACTGAGGGTCTATGAATTGATATTATTTTGTGGACTTGTCCCTGGCTTGGTAGCCCCCAGAGTAGGTGTTGTTGTACACCAAACTGGGTTAACAATCCCTTGTGTTTTTATTGCTTTTAATATTGTTGCATTTTATACTGTCCTCAGATATTTGTGTTGTGACATATCCTTCGACATCTCATATCTAATACCAGAATTTCAATTGGTATCAGAGCAGACATCCTGCTCTATATCTGGGTGAGATCTAGGTAAGATGCTTTCTGGTACTATGGACAAGGAAGGAGGATTTGTGAGCAGACCATCCATTCTGGATGGAAGCAATTATGACTATTAGAAACCACATATGGTGGCCTTTCTAAAGTCTCTGGACAGTAGGGCTTGGAAAGCTGTCTTAAAAGGATGGAAACACCCTGTCAAATTGGGAGAAAATGGAGAACCTACTTCTGAGTTAAATCTAGGAGAAGATTGGTATAAAGAAGAGAATGAAATTTCTCTTGGAAATTCTAAAGCCTTGAATTCTATATTCAATGGAATTGACAAGAACATTTTTATATTAGTAAACACATGTGAAGTAGCTAATGATGCATGGGGGATTCTTCAATCTACCCATGAAGGCACATCCAAAGTGAAGATGTCAAGACTTCAGTTGCTCACTGTTGTACCCCAAAATTTGCTCTCCCATTTTCTCAATATTTTCTCATCACAAGACCCTTGGAGCTCAAGATCCAGTTAGGGTTTCCTCTGCTCAAGACTTCTCCTTGCATTGTTGACCCAAATTAGGGTTTGTGTTTGCACAAAGATATTTTGACCTAAAATGCCTAAGATGACTTTAATGCTTCATGTTGAACTCACAAGTTTATCCATACCAAGTTTCAAGCCTTGATTCCAATCTTTGCCCAATCAATTGGACAGTTGACCTAGAAATCAGCTGTATTGGGAAAAAAGTCAACTGTGGTCAATTGACAGTCAAACCTCATGATTTTTGACCCACATCAACATTATGAACTCATATGAACCATTTGATCAAGTTAGAGTCACAATCCCCCAAGAAATTTGATCAGATCACCAAAAGGGCAAAATGGTCATTTTTAGGGTTTTGACTGCACAAAGGCAATTTTTGACTGTTTGACCAAGTCAATGGCAAACCAAGCTCACATATGGACTCAAGGACCCAATGGAATTGTCTTGACATGCTCAACAAGTTCAAAAGATCCCAAATGCACAAGATTGACAGTTGAATTTTCCAGTCAATTGATCAATTTTGACTGTATACTGAAAAGTCAAACTTTGACTTTTTGGTCCAAATCAAGTGTCAAGATTCATTTTTCATCAAAACATGCCAAATCATGAAACTTGTTCATCAAGAAATCAAGAATCACAAATTAGGGCTTGAAATAAAGATTTTTCATAACTTAGAATTTTTCTAAGTTATGAAAAACCCTAATTTTTTCCTAACTTTGTCTCACTTTCTCACCAAGATTCATTTGGATTCAAGGAAAAGTCAAAACATGAAATTTGTAGCCCATTGCAAAATATACAACTTTTATTCACAAAGTTTTCTCAAAAGAAGCTTGTAGCTCAAGTTACAATTTTTGGAACAAGGGTACCAAACCATTCTTAACTTAGAGAAATTTTGAACCATTTTAGGCAGGATTTTTCCCTAACTTCAAGACCATTTTTCACATACTTCCACTTGGAATTTCAATTTACATTTCAAATATGGATTGCAGTACACATTCCAAGCTTTCCAAAATGTCCAAGAACTCATCAAACAACCTCATGGTTAGGGAGAATCGAATTTGTCAAGTTGGGAAAAACTCACTTTTGTTATGGCCAATTTTCCTGTTCATACACTTAGGCAATTTTGAACTCAGCTTGCATTCCTTGATTACAGGTCCTATATCCCTTTTGCACTCATAAATTTAATGCTAACTCATTGTGTCAAGACCTTATTTTGTGTGTTCAAGCATTGTATGCAAAACTAAGCCATAAATAGAAAAAGCATAATGTCCATTTTTGCAAAAGTAGAACTTTATGTCAATTAGCAAATCAAGAGGTACACAGCAAATCTCCTTGGCACAAGTTTTTGAACTAATCCCACTGATCAAGGGCAAGCTTAGCAGCACATTAGAGGGGCCTCCATCAGTCTAGAAAACCACTTGACACTTTGTTGCTTAAAGTTGAAGAAACCTTGCATAACAACTCCCAACTCTCATTTCTGCCAAGACCAACTTAAGAAAACTTGTTAAACACATTCTAAACATCCATCCTGACTTGAGACACGAGCCTATCACCTCCAATACCTCCCCATTCACAGAATCACCATTGAACTGCACAAAAACAGGGCATCCCTGCAGTTTGAGTGGCATAGTTCATTTCCATCGTGCATCTTGGCCAAAACCAGTTCAAACACTTTCCCTACCATCCATACAAATTGTCCAAAGCATTAGAAGCAGACTGTAACACCTCTAATCAGTTTTTCCATTTTCATTTCTTCCTCTTGCAGGTTGACTTCTGCAGCTTGATATAGAAGGTTTCAAAGCATACCAAGTATTGGAATAGCATCCTCATACATCAAGCAAGCTATACAAATCATTATCTTGCCCTGAAAGCTCCTCCATTGCCAGACACGATTCCAACTGAACAGGTAAGTTCATGAACTTCTATCTCTCAATATAGGAAGAATTAGCTCTAAGTTTGTGAATGAAAAATGTCATGCTCATGTCCCTGAAACTATACATATCTTTACTTTCCATTTATTTTGCCTGTGCTATGAGAATTTGAGGTCTGAACATTGATAAAAAGTTAGGTTAAGAATTAGGAATGGAGAAATTCTCTCTCATTTCTGAGAGTTAAGATGAGTTTTTTATATGTATGGAATCGTGACTTGATGCTTGACATCTTTCATGTTATGAGTTTGTGCTGAAAGTCCAGGAATCAGGATGTTTGAATCAATGTACAAAACACGCGTTTTTTGAACAAGGCTTGCTGGAGGTTGAAGAAGATAGGTTCTGGGCTGGGCCTGAAATGTTTTTCTTTTCACACCATGCTTTTACAGTTGCACCCCGCTGGCCCATTTTGAGATATCTTTGTTATTTCTGATTTTTTCCTTTTGATTTTGTTTTTATATTTTTGTCCAAACATGAAAAAACATTAAAATTATTTTTCTCATATTTTTTTGCATTTTTTGACATTTATTTGTTTCATTTAGTTTTGTACATAAATAATACATAAATACTATTATTTAAAATAACTAAAAAAATAATACAAACATATTTTATTTCTGATTTTTATTTTATGTTATCTCTTGAAAACATTGTATAAAAAATATACTTTTTTTAATAATATTAAATATTTTATTTTTTTGTACATATTTAATATATTTAGTAAATAATACAAATACATATATATTTATTAGTATATTTAGGTTAAAAAATACAAAAATATATACATTTTTATTTTATTAATATTTGACATTAAAAATACCTTTTTGACAAATATACTTCTCTTGTATTTATTTTGTGTACATAACTAATAAATATTGTATATATTAAATAATTAATATCATTTTATTTTAGCAAAATTAGGGTTTTGCCCTAAACATGAAAAATACCCAAAAATTAGTACTTTTATTTTTGTTTTCTTGACACATAAAAAACACTTTTTACATACATATAAAAAACCTTTTTTTGCATTTTGCATATTTATCTTATTTTTTATTTGAATATTGTGTAAATAAGTACCTTGCAAAATTCCAAGTTTAATGTAATAGTCTAGGATTTTAATTCTTGTCAAAATACCCCCATTTGGACATTTGTACCCCCCTTCCCATATATTGTGTTGTAATAACTTAGGAACTTTATTTTTCGCACTTTAAAGCTTTCTAATTATGCCATGTTAGAATTAGGGTTTGTATGCAAATCAACTAACTAAAAAATAGTTTGACCTAAATTCAAGATAAACAAGCATGAAAATGGACAACACTAATCACACTTGCACCCCTAGGGTATTCCACTTGTTGCCTTCAATAATGGGCCATATTGCATGTTAGGTCTCTTTGGGCAAAACAAAACAATTCAAATGATCATAGTCCCTCGTTGACGCTTTTGAAAGTTGCCTAAAAATGATCAAGTCCCTTAAAGGAAAATTGCCCAAAGATACTTGGCACCATTGTAATTATGGTCTAAAAAATGACCCGCGCCCGTCCCGTTAACATCGTAACACAAGATTGTCCACCAAATGCAATGGTGGAACAAAATTGTTAAAAGGGTTAAACCATAGCAAAGATCTTTGAGAACTTTAGGGTAGATAGCTCTTGAGTACTTGTCAACTTGCAAAACAAAAACACTTGCCTATTTTTCAAACCACACATCACTACACTTTCAAAACAACTTTCAAAAAACCTTGAAACATCTTTTCAAAAAGACAAACACCTTTTGTAAAACATTCGAGTAAAGAATTGTTACAAGGGTTGCCTAGACAAGGCATCTTTTTCAAAACATTTTCAAAACCACGCACAAAGCACCATTTCAAACAATTGAAAACCAAGGCAATTTGATCTAAGCAAGTAACTAAGAGCCCATGGATAACCATGGATAGAAAGGGTGCTAATACCTTCCCTTTCTATAATCTACTCCCCGAACCCAAGAAAACATCTCAAAGGTTTTTGCTGTGCTTTTTAAACCTTTCCTTAGGATAAAATAAAAAGTCGGTGGCGACTCTTGCTCAACCGAAACATTTGCGAAAACAAACGCAAAACCCTAGTCAGTTCTCCCACCATATCACAGAACTGGCGACTCTGCTGGGGATAATTTAAAAGTGGAGTAACCTTAGGGCTTAGATCACCCTCTTGCATGATTAATTGTTTGATTTGATTGCTTTATATCTTGGCTCTCTTGTTTGGGTTTGCAATCCTACACCCGGATTTTGGGAAACATTCATAGATAGCAATACGTTGTGGAAACTGTGCGGGGTATACCGACACGGTTGAAGCAATAGCTATATTAGTGCGGCATATTTGTGAGTACTGGTGACCCTTGAGTTCAATCAAGGAGAGTACGGGGCCGCTGAGTGATGTCACTAAGCACTAATGACCTAGAACCTTACTTGACCATCTTGGCCTTTCATTAGGGGTAGTGAGATGACCGGCTTTGGTGCAGTCCGAAGTTGGTAGATAATCGATACTACACTCATTGAGGGTTGTTTTCTTGGAATATTTTGGTCGCTAGTTAAGTGGCTAAACCAAAACAATGAACGATGAAAACAACCCAATGATATTGAGCTCCTTAAAACCCGGTTACTATTTATAGGACAGGTTTTTAAGCCAACTACACTCAAGAGGGTACTTACCTATGAAACCTCATGCAAGCCTGAAACTAGGGTTTGGTGTGATTTGCTTGTACATATGTTTGTACATACATCATAAACATCATAAAACATCATATGCATTCACTAACCATTTCAAGGGTTTAGATCTTCATCTTTGTTCTTGTTTTGTAGGTCATGGAAATTCTTCAAAGAAAAACCATCCAAGTCAACCTTGTGAGAATCCCTCCTCAACTCAAGGAACTCACATCAAGGATTCCGGAAAACTCATCCTTCAGTGAAAGACATGGTAGACTGCTCAGCCTAGTCAACACCAACATTGAAGAGGACATGATGAAAGTGCTATTCCAGTTCTTTGACCCTCTTCATCACTGTTTCACTTTCCCCGACTACCAGTTGGTGCCCACTTTGGAGGAGTTTTCTCAACTCCTGAGAATTCCTATCCTTAATCAACTACCCTACAACGGTACGGAAAAGGAACCAAAGCCTGAAGATATTGCTCGAGCACTACATCTACAGCCATCTGACATCAAGGGGTATTGGGAAACTAGAAGCGGCGTCAAAGGTTTCCTAGCAAAATTCTTGTTTGAGAAGGCACAAGAATGTTGGAATTCATTGGACCTACAAGCCTTTGAAGAAATTGTGGCACTCCTTATCTATGGGTTGGTCTTGTTCCCAAATCCTGACCAGCTGGTAGATGTCAATGCCGTCAAAATCTTCTTATCCAGAAATCCAATACCAACATTGCTTGGGGACATTCTTCACTCATTTTACACACGAACAATGAGAAAGAGGGGTGTTCTCATGTGCTGTACTCCTCTCCTTGCAAGGTGGTTTATTTCGCACCTTCCACAATCTGTCTTGAAGAATGACCAAGGCTCGAGGTGGTCCCAACGGTTGATGACTCTTACTCACTCTGATGTACATTGGTGTTCTCGATCTAGAGAAAATGTCATCATCGTCGATCGTTGTGGAGAGTTCCCTAATGTTCCATTACTTGGCATTAGAGGGGGCATTACCTACAACCCTTGCCTAGCTTTGAGGAAATTTGGATATGCACGGAGGGATGGCCCTCACGACATGTTGATTCCTGACCTAGTTTTTGACTTCGACAACGATGCGCAAGGACTTCGCCAAAGATTCATCAGAGCTTGGAGAATGCCCAACAAAGTTGATAGCAAGACACTGGGGCACAAGAACTCCATACCTCTTGAGCCTTATCTCAAGTGGGTACGAGCCCGAGCCCAGAGTCTATTGATGCCTTATCCTCATGTTCTCCCTGTGATTAAAGAGCCCGTCAAGGAAGGAGAGGTTCCCTACACCATCCTATATCCTGACATGCCTACATCGTGGGAGGAAATGCAGAAGAGTTGGATCCAACTCAAGGAGGAACGGAACACTTTTGAAGCCAGCTTCTACGCCAGTGAGAAGAAGGTTCTAGAGCTTACCCGCCGACTCCATGAGGAAGAGACCCTCAACACCTACATCACGCCAAAGAGGATGCGCAATGTCTTTTTACCTTGAGAAGTTTTGTAATATTTGGCCCATGGGGCATTTATGTACTGACAAATTTCTTCTTATTAATATGACGTGCGTTCTCTTTTGTCTACAACAATTTTGAATATTCTAAATCCTTGAATGCATTGCATACATAAGCATACCATTCATCATGTGCATAAGCAGGTCTCACACCAGGTTTCCTTATCTGTCTGCTGTTTATTTCAGTAAGATGGATCTCGAGCAAACAGTCAAAGACTTGCAGGCTCAAAATGCACAGTTTCAGCAACTCCTGATGACCTTGGCTAAAGGTCAGGAGGATCTAAAGGCCCTACTGGGGAATAAAGACCCAGTGAAAAAGAAGAAAAAGAGACTCGGGGTGGCTACTTTAGGGAGAAGATTTGAAGGAGAAGCCAGAAGAGTGCTTGAATTTCCTCCTACTTCTGAGGAGGGAACCAGTAAAGGGGGTGCGGCCGCGGTACCTTCCGAGTCTGATATGGAAGAAGAGGAGGCTGAAGAGGATGAAGACTACTCTGATCAACAATACCCTCCGGATGATGATAAGTACAAAGGTTTAGAAGACAGGTTGGCAGCCATGGAACTGCAGAGAGTGCCGGGTTTGGATTTCGAAGACTTGGGTTTAGTTGCCAGAATTGTGATTCCCCCAAAGTTCAAAGTACCAGTTTTTGTGAGGTATGACGGGCTGTCCTGTCCAAAAATGCATCTCAGGTCCTATGTAAGGAAGATCCAACCTTACACCACGGACAAAAACCTTTGGATTCACTTCTTTCAGGATAGCCTTTCTGGGGCTCAACTTGAGTGGTTTTATCAACTGGATGGAGCCAGCATCCGAAACTGGGAAGACTTTGCCACCGCTTTTTACAAACAATATCAGTACAATTCTGACCTTGCTCCTACGCGTACCCAACTTCAGGGTATGTCACTAGGAACGGGCGAAGGATTCAAAGAGTATGCACAAAAATGGAGAGACCTGGCTGGAAGGGTGCAGCCTCCTTTGACTGACCGCGAGTTGGTTGACATGTTCCTGGGGACCCTGTCTGGTCCATTCTTCAACCATCTAATTGGTAATTCTTCCGCAGGATTTACAGATTTGATCTTAACTGGGGAGAGGATAGAAGCCGGCATCAAGTCAGGAAAGATACAGAAGGGTGCCGCTGCAAGTGTTGAGAATAAACCTTTCAAGAAAGAAACGGTTGTGGTATACTCTCAGAGAAGAGCAGGGAAGACTGAGCGCCGACCGACTGTGGGGGCCGTAATGATCCAAAACCCTTCAAGTGAGCAGCCTCGCTATAACCAGTCCAGACCAAATCAACAACGGGTGGAACGGCCACAACGGCAGTTCACCCGCATTAATATGACGCCAGCGTAAGTGCTTCCCCATCTGTTAAAGTTGAATCCCGCCACTATCAAAGAGGCACCAAAAAATGTGAATACGTCCTCTCCGCATTACCATCCTAATGCTAAATGCGCCTACCATTCTGACAGTGTCGGGCACGACACCAACGATTGTTGGGCACTCAAGCATAAAATCCAAGACCTGATAGAGGCGAAAGAGGTGGAGTTAGACGCTCCAGAGAAGCCGAACGTGATATCTGCTCCGATGCCGAAGCACGGTCGAAATGTCAATGCTATTGAAGAAGATTTGTATGTTGCTGATGTCAATGATCTGATGACTCTGTTGTTAACCATCAAGTTGAATCTGTTAAAGGCCTGGATTTTCTCGGGATGTAAAGAAGATTGCTACTACTGTTACTCTCTGCCGTTTGACTGTCCGTTACTGAAGAAAGGCATCCAAGGCCTAATGGACAGTCAACAAATTTTGTTTGAAAAAGTTTCTGCTATTCCAACCCATACTGAAGATGTCTCAATTATAACCATTCACGCCAATCTTTCCAAGGCCGTCAGAAAGCCTGTTAAGATTACACCAGCTACGAAGTCTGTTCCCCTAAAGATAACAATGCCAGGGCCTGTCCCCTACATTTCTGAGAAGTCAATACCATGGAACTACGGCGGTGACGTCTAATACCATGGTATCAAACAAGTTGAAGTAACTGAAGGAAGCTCGGATGAAGAAGAAGCCAGCATTGGAAACATTGTGGGCACAAGCAAGATCACCCGGAGCGGGAGAATATTTTCTCCAGAGATTGCCCCTCCAAAGGCAATCTTTGGACCCTCATCTGCTGCCAAAGTTACTGCCGCACCAATAAAACTCTCCGCTAGAACCCCATTAATTGAAGATGTTGTTGTTCCTAGTTTTGTCCCTCCTACCTCTGCTGATAAAGGTAAGGGAACCCAAGATGAGCTCGTCAGGACGAGGGCTCAACCCTTGGTCATCCCAGAAACCTCCAAGAAAGAAATGGAAGAGATCTTGAAGATAATCAAAAGGAGTGATTACGACGTGGTAGAACAACTGGGGCAAACCCCCTCGAAGATCTCCATGTTGGCACTACTACTTTGCTCAGAAGCGCACGCCAAAGCTTTGATAAAATTCCTAAAGGCAGCCCATGTGCCCCAGGAAACCTCTGCAGACCAATTCCAAAATTGCATGGCCAGCCTTACTGCGGACAATGGATTAGGTTTCTCTGATGCCGACCTAACTCCTAAAGGTAGAAACCACAATGATGCTTTGCACATTTCAGTCGAGTGCCGAGGAACTACTCTCGCACATGTCTTGGTCGACACTGGTTCTTCGCTGAATATACTGCCTAAGAAAGCTTTGGACCGACTAGATTGTGAAGGTTTAGAGCTAAAGCCGAGTGATATTGTTGTCAGAGCTTTCGATGGTTCGAAGAGGATGGTCCATGGGGAGGTTGATATTCCCATCAAGGTAGGCACTGAGGTGTTTAAATCTACTTTCTATGTGATGGACATCCGTCCGTCATACTCTTGCTTGTTGGGTAGGCCTTAGATACACAATACCGGGGCAGTCACCTCTTCCTTACATCAAATGTTGAAGTATCCTGTCAAGGGAAAGATCATAACCGTCCATGGTGAAGAGGAGTATATGATCAGCCACCTGAACTCCTTCCGATATGTAGAGGTAGAGGGTGAGTTCATTGAGACACCATTCCAGCATTTCGAAGAAGTCCCCTCCTGAAATAACAGTAGCAAAGTTGGTAGCTGAAAGTACCGAAGCAGATGGCCAGGATGGCATCTCTGGAAGACGCGAAGGCCGCAATAAAGGATGGGAAGAATTCAGCATGGGGGCAGTTGCCTGATATTCCACATAAAGCAGACAAATTTGGATTAGGATTCACTGCCGCGGGCCAGAAAGGCTATGCGCCGTTCAAAGATTAAAGAGCGCCAATCAAGATTTCTCCTTACGGGATCAACGCTTTAGAGGGTGAGGACAAAGAGGACAACATTGAAGAGTGGATCTACCCAACTATCAAAGGAGGACTATGCAACTGGGAGGCAAAAGACTTTGTCCCTATTACTTTCATTAACCAGTAATTTATCTGTCAAACATTTCTTGTGGTCTGTAATAATTACTTTTAAACAATCCGTACACTACTTTTTTACCTCATGCCTTGCCCGGGGCATGTAGGTCCATTTGTAAGGGTTTTGATTATCTTCATATCCATATGCCATGTTTAATGATTCATTGGACTGTTTTTCATTTGATAAACTGTTGTGTTCATTTTCTTTCCTTTTGAATTTTTTGTTTAAGGATGGCTATCCCTTACACGACACCCACACTCACAAATGCAGGTACCCATCCACTTCTGGATTCCATGGGTGACTATTCTGCTATATCCTTCAATAACTCTGAAGATCTGGTCAATCAAGCCGAGTATGAAGATGACGAAGGTTGTGAAGTACCGGGGGAACTAGCCAGACTTCTACAACAAGAGGAAAGGTGCCATCTTACCTCACGAAGAGTCATTGGAAACTGTCAACTTAGGAACCGAGGAAGACCGGAAGGAGGTGCAAGTGGGTGCCAATATGGAACCAAGTGTCAAGGAACGGCCTGATACAGTTGTTAAATGAGTACGTTGAAATATTCGCTTGGTCTTATGAAGACATGTCGGGTTTAGACACAGACATCGTGGTTCACCCGTCTCCCCACAAGAGAGGATTGTCCATCGATCAAACAAAAAGTCCGCCGAATGAGGCCCTGACATGTCTGAAAAGATCAAAGTAGAAGTGATCGAAGCAATTCGACGCTGGCTTTCTGGCTGTTACATCTTATCCTCAATGGGTCGCTAACATCGTGCCAGTACCTAAAAAAGATGGCAAAGTCAGGATGTGTGTGGACTACCGGGATTTGAAATAGGGCCAGCCCCAAAGACGATTTTCCCGCTACCACACATTGACATTTTAATCGACAATACAACTCAGCATAAAGTGTTTTCCTTCATGGATGGATTCTCGGGTTACAATCAAATCAAAATGGCCCCCGAAGATATGGAGAAAACAACTTTTGTCACACAATGGGGTACTTTCTGTTACAAGGTGATGTCGTTCGGACTGAAGAACGCAGGGGCAACTTATCAACGCGCCATGGTAGCTTTGTTTCATGATATGATACATCATGAGATTGAAGTTTACGTAGACGATATGATAGCTCGGTCACAAACAGAGGAGGAGCACCTTGAACATCTAGAAAAGATGTTTGCCAGGTTGAAGGAATACAAACTCAGGCTGAATCCAAGTGTTGTACCCCAAAATTTGCCCTCTCATTTCTCTTTGATTTCTCATCACAAAGCCCTTGGAGCTCAAGATCCAGTTAGGGTTTCATCTGCTCAGGACTTCTCCTTGCACTGTTGACCCAAATTAGGGTTTGTGTTTGCACAAAGATGTTTGACCTAAAATGCCTAAGATGACTTTCATACTTCATATTGGACTCCCAAGTTTATCCATACCAAGTTTCAAGCCTTGATTCCAATCTTTGCCCAGTCAATTGGACAGTTGACCTAGAAATCAGTTGTATTGGGGAAAAAGTCAACTGTGGCCAATTGACAGTAAAACCTCTATGATTTTTGACCCACATCAACATTATGAACTCATATGAACCATTTGGTTAAGTTTGGATCACAATTCCACAAGAAATTTGATCAGATCACCAAAAGGGTAAAATGGTCATTTTTAGGGTTTTGACTACACAAAGGCAATTTTGACTGTTTGACTTAACCAATGGCAAACCAAGCTCGACATATGGACCTCAAGGACCCCATGGAATTGTCTTGACATGTTCAAAAAGTTCAAAAGATCCCAAATGCACAAGATTGACAGATGAATTTTCCAGTCAATTGATCAATTTTTTAAATGTATACTGAAAAGTCAAACTTTGACTTTTTGGTCAAAATCAAGTGTCAAGATTCATTTTTCATCAAAACATGCCAAATCATGAAACTTGTTCATCAAGAAATCCAAAATTGCAAATTAGGGTTTGAAATGAAGATTTTTCATAACTTAGAATTTTTCTAAGTTATGAAAAACCCTAATTTTTTCCTAACTTTGCCCCACTTTCTCACCAAGATTCATTTGGATTCAAAAAAAAGTCAAAACATGAAAGTTGTAGCCTATTGCATAATCTACAATTTTGATTCACAAAGTGTTCCCAAAAGAGGCTTGTATCTCAAGTTACAATTTTTGGAACAAGGGTACTAAACCATTCTTAACTTAGAGAAAATTTGACCTATTTTAGGCAAGGTTTTTACCTAACTTCAAGACCATTTTTCACATACTTCCACTTGGAATTTCAATTTGCATTTCAAAGATGGATTGTATTACACATTCCAAGCTTTCCAAAATGTCCAAGAACTCCTCAAATAACCTCCATGGTTAGGGAGAATCGAATTTGGCAAGTTGGGCAAAAGTCACTTTTGTTCTTGACCAAGACATGTTCATACACATTGCCATTTTCAAGTCAGCTTGGTTTATGCTACATTACAGGCCTCTAATCCCATTTTCACTCAATAATTTAATGCATACTCATTGTGCCAAGACCATGTTCTATGTGTTCAAGCATTTGCATAGTGGTTTAATCCATTTATAGATAAAGCATTTTATCCATTTTGAAAAGTTAAACTTTATGTCAAAGTTGCAAATCAGCAAGTACAGATCAAATCTCTTGGGCACAAGATTATGAACAAAACACACTGATCAAGGGGAAGGTTAGCAGCACATTAGGGGGGGCCTCTAGCTGTCTAAAACTCAAGTGGACATTTGCTTGCTTAAGTGTGAAAAAAGCTAGCATAACACAACACAACTTTCATCTCAGCACAAGAGAGTTTAAGCAAATACTTTGTACACTTCCTAAAACATCCATCCTAAGCTAGAACACGAGCTAAATAAGTCCCAAACACTCTCACTCATAAAATCACCATTGAACTGCACAAAAACAGGGCCTGCTGCAGTTTGAGTTCTATAGCTCAAACCTTCCATGCATTCTTGCTAAAAAACTCATCAAACACATTCCCTAGCATCCCTTGAAGCTAATCAAAGTCTCAAACACGACCTGTAACACTCCCAGGCAACATCACCATTCTCACTTTCTTGTTTTGCAGTTGAAGTTCTCTAGCACGATTCAAAAGGTTTCAAGACAAAGTAAAGCTTGGAATAGCATCCCTGGACATCAAGGAAGTTGTACCAATCATCACCTTGCTCTGAAAGTACCTCCATCATCAGATACAACTTCAACTGAACAGGTATCTTCTTGAACTTCTAACTCTTAATGTAGGCATTGTTAGCTTCTAGGTTTGTGAATAAAAAGTGTTCTACTCATGCCCCTGAATATGTACATACTTTTACTTTCCCATTTATTTTGCCTGAGCTATGAGAATTTAAGGTATGAATGTTGATAAAAAGTTAGGTTAGGATTTGGGAATAATAAAATTCTCTCTCATTTCTGAGAGTTAGCATGAGTTCTTTACATATTTAGAATCGTGGCTTGATGATTAACATTTCTTATGTTGTAAGTTTGTGCTAAAACTCAAGGAATCAGGATGTTTGAATTCATGAATGAGGCGGCGCGTTTTTGTCACAGTTCTGGCCAAAGGTTGAAGACAAAGTCTTCTTGGGCTGGGCCTGAGT